>CM076570.1:886807433-887123337 GCA_034641835.2 Pinus albicaulis | reverse complement strand
ACTTTGACTATCATAGAGAGATCCCTCTCTAGACCTAGGAAGGCTAGATCCTAAGGTCTGAAAGTGGTTTTGATGTTGTCTCATCTTTTGGTCTTGCCAATCTGGCCAAAACATGGGAACCCCAACAGGTAGAGCAGCATTTTTCCCAATACAATTGGCCTTACCTATGGCTAGATTCCTGCAGGATTGTCAAGTGGAACCAAACGATCTTACCAGAAGAATAAATCAGTTAGTAGAGCTAGAAGAGACCCGAAGTCAAGTAAATCATAGGTTGACTGAGTACCAGGAGGAAATGAAAGACCTATTTGATTAGCATGCTAAGGATAAAGGGATGCAGGTTGGAGATCTGGTGCTAAGATGGGACATAAGAAGGGCTGAGAAAGGAAAGCATGGAAATTTCAATCCTCTATGGTTCGGACCTTTCAGAATGGCAAAGGCTGGAGGAAACAATACCTTCAGACTGGAAAATTTGCAGGGTGATCTGCTCGAAGCCCCTGTGAATGGGAAATTCTTAAAACCCTTTTTCCAGTATTGATTCAGGTTGAAAGGTCTGTTGTATGATATTGTATATTATTCAATTTCTTTTATTATGATGTTTGTTGTTTTGAGTCTTCATGAAGGAAAAAGAGAAGGCATCAGGGAGACACTGTTCACAAGATAAAGGTTAACATATGGTCTATGGAGTTCTCGACATGTTCGAGGACGAGCATGTCATCCCCAAATGGAGCCAATGTTGTTATATCATTCACCACCGCCCTAAGAAGCTTATAAAAGGGGGATCACCCAAAGCATAAAAGGAGAAATACTTAAAGGAGAAAATGGGTTCATGTGAATGATAATTCATATAAAAAAGGGGACAAGGAATAATATATATTATTGCCTTGTGGTAGAATTTACATAAAACAAAGGGGAATAAAGGTGCAAGACAGCTGGACAGGGAGGGACCCACCCATACTCCGAACAGTCAAAGAAGAAAGGTGAGTGAAGGGTTTACGGGGGGATCAAGAACGACAGGGGGAAGGCAGAAGCTCACCCCCCCGAAATGGTGGTGACATGGCATATGGTGGGACCCGAGACAGATACTTTGTGGGGTAATGGCCATGGGCTTAGAGCTGCTTAAAGACCCCGCCGGACTTTATAGTGGGCCCGACCACGAAGGACACCTAGCACTATGAATACAATGGTAAGGTAAAGTCCTAGGACACCCGGTACACGACCAATACCGGAATTTAACCCGGCGCATGGTATACACCTAACCAAACTCTGATAACCAATAACCAAATGCACGCTTCCCAACATCGGCGTCCTTATGACGCAAGCCCTACAAGTGTCGTCCTAGCCTCGTTTTTCGGGTAATCTAAAGCCGTTTAACCTTGCTCTGTGTTCACTATGGTAAAATACTTTCTTTTACCAGATAAGTGTATTTCCAAAGCGCGAGCGCCCAATACCAGGTCTACCAAGTTTCTTTCAGCTTCCCTGCATCGTTTTATCTCGAACAGTTTCCTTACTCCATAGGTATTCCGTCCCTCTTTCACTGTCTAGTTTCCTTCCGCTTTTCATTTTCATAATGGTCATGGGTAAATTCAAGGTTAAGAAGTTAGAGCCCGAAACCCCTCAATTTTTTTAGTCCAAGGCCGCTCCTAGACCTGAGCCTTTCACAGACATGCAAGCCCACATTCGAGACCCACAATACCCGTTCTTCATCAGTAGTGTCAAGCCGGATTTATTTAGGAAGCATGTGGAAAATAGGGATAGGTTCAGAGTCATTTTGTCACGACTATACCACCAGATTACTCCGCCTGTCTACCCAGTTGTTGAATTCATATGTTGGCTAAGAGAAGCTTATGATGAACGCCGGGATATGTTCCTCTCATCTCAGTGGAACAATATAGTCATTATATCTCTCGAAATCATCAGAAAAGCCCTCTATTACCCTACCAGTTCAAATTATTTCAGTTTCAATGAAATGTCGCTATCCCATCAGTTTTCCAAGTTACCATGGAGGCAGCAGAGCAATTTCATCGCTGTTATTTCTGACTCCCGCCTCACAGCTTTCCCGTCTACAGACTTGGTGTCCCTGAGTACATTCAAGGAAGACCTTCAGCCAACCCTTACTCTCATTGTAGGATTACTAGGTATAGAAGGGTTCGAGCAAGTCTCAAAGGAGTGTGTAGCCCTTTTGTGGTTAATGAAGCAACCGGGCGTTGTGTTGGACATCCCTAGTTTCTTTGCCTCGGCCATCCAAACCCAATTTCAGGACCTCCCAGCTATAGGTCATTTTCATTTCTACTCCATGGTATTTTACCTTTTCCTCTTCCAATAGGCTGATAATTTTGAGGGTTTGGGTCTAGAAAAGGTTTGTAGGATAAATTCTCAGCCAAGAAATATCTTTGACTGGAATCCTGCAGTGCGTTAGTTGGAAAATGGGGTGGGTTATTCAAGTTTCTTGAACTAATTGCTGACAATAGCCTATACTATTATTCATGACAATCCTCCGACCAGGATTTTTCCTGAGCAGAAGAAATGCCTACAGTACAGTCAGGCCAAAAGCACAGGAGACTGGTACCTATTTGATGACTACACTGAGATCAGGGTCTATGGTGCAAAGGTTTCCCCTTACAGACTACCAGTTTTTCCCGCCATGTGGATTTTCTCCCTGGAGTACCTTTGGCAAACCCTAAAGGTTGACCAGCTCCACTTCCTCCCTACGAAAAAGGGGTTCATTCTTAAACTGCATACCACCATCATCCCCTTCATTGTTAACTCAAGGCATGCCCTCCCCATGGTGGAAACCCTGCTCAAAGGTATGGATTTAAGGCAAGGGAAAGCTTGGCCTTATGATCCAAAAGGCATCATCTCAAACAAAAGAAATAAGATCAAGTCCAGTGCATATGCTCATGAAACTAGGCCCTTCATCGAGTGGAGAGCTAATCTTGATACCTGGCCTTTTCTTTCACAGATGGAGACTGATTCATCTGCGAGGGGGAAAGGAGACACGACTTCAACACAGGAAGCAGGCAAGAAACAGGTCGAGGAAGCTGAAGTCCCAGAAGGAGATTCTCCACCTTCTAAAATTCAGAGAATAAATAACGAGGAAGGAGTCGGAGAAGAGCCACAGCTAGAAAAAGTAGCACTGTATGGAGAGCCGGATAAAGAAAAAGCAGGTTTCGTATTAAAGTATGATGGTTCGTCATCCTCTGGTTTCTCATAGGTTTCACAAGCCGTCTCTATAAATAGGGCCGAGGCGGGGGGTGAAATAAAGGGGAAGAACAGAGCTATCAGGGAAAATCTTTGGTCATAATTAGCAGGATATGTAGAAAAATATCATACTCGGTTTAATGTCGAGATTGATATGGATAAGGAACAATTGGTGATGGCCATGACTGAAGCCATTCTAGATCCAGAGGCTGGGACTACTAGCTACAGAGCTCTAGAGGTGGCAATAAACATGTCACAGGTTCCCCCAATTGATAAATGTAACATGTTTCAATGTTTCGGCGACATGTTGAAGGATGAGGTTATGAAGCTCTCTCTCACCTTGAGGAAGCTTCAAACCAAGTACAATCAGGTGGTCCTGAACCTTGGAGTAGAGAGGACTAATTCCCGTGCACTGTCAAATGACCTGCGGAATCTTCAAGCGGCTATAAAGGGAAAAGGGAGCAATAAATCAAATCCTCAGGGCCATGTCATTTAAGAGCTGCAAAAATAGATCGCAGCACTGAGATGTAAAATGAATTTGATAGGATTTCAGCATGTGCAAACTGTTGAATTGGCCCAGATGGAAAAATACAAGGCTGACATAGCAGACTCCTTAGCAAAGGAGAAAGAGGAGAGGGCTAAAATGACAAACGAAATGGCTGCCCTCCAGCAAAGGATGGACGAGCTGCAAAGGCGCTAGGATACACGTGTGCTCCACGCCACCTCCTGAAGAATCTAGCTCGCTTTCGAAGTAGTTAACTACAGCATTAGAAAACCTTCAGGTCGCAGAGAAGAAGGTACACACCGCACAGCAAAGGATTCACGAGCTCGAGGCTCACATCAAGGAAAATTCCAAAATGGTAGCGGCTCTACAGAAGGAAATCGAAGAGGGAAAACAAGAAAAGCTACAGTAGGAGAAGACCATCAGGGATCTTACAAGCCGGATGAAAGTAAATATCACACTGTTGGATGCCTAACGCTTAATTTGGATAGACATCATCATGGAAGTAAAGAAGCGTTGGGCCTTCCTGACCTTAATTGAAGCAAAGAAGGTCATGGTTTGTCAATTTAGGAGAAATCTACACGAAGGGCTCACGGATGCTGCCACTAAGGCCAAAAATGCTAGAAGATATATTTCCTTCTTAAATGATGCAAGCCCAGAAGAATTGGCCAACCTGGGAATCAATGACAGGTTTAAGGAGGTAGTAGAATGCAGAAGGGTGATGGAAAGGAAATTCATGCGCAACCTTGCACTGTGCAGTTTAGAACAGACGGTGACAAGTCTGGAGCAGTTTGATGCAGAATGGACAGAACTAATGCATGTTGGCCTCCCATCATGTTGGGAGCCTGCAAATATTGTGCTCCAACCGTTACCAGTATATGAAAGCAAACTCACTGACGTTATGAATAAAACAGATATACCATCTAAGAAGACCGCTTGGCTTAAAGCTGAAACAATAATTGTTTCACTCGGTAGCGACTTCTCTCTCCTCTATCAGGTTAAAAAATGGTTTCCAACTCAGGTGAATTACTCTGAATTGACAGAAGTGCGCGCTCTGGTTGATGCTTTCGTGGCGATACCTAATCCTGCAACTGACACCTCGCAGAGGTGTAAAGATCATACAAGTTCATCAGCCACTACGCCTGCATCCTTGTCAACTCCACCTGTTAAAAGGAAGGTCAGCTCGTCTACAACTATAGTACTGCCTCCTTCAGCACCAACTCCCACTCAACCACCCCACAAACAATGACACTCATGATTGGGCCTACATGGCCCCTTATTTTAGTTTTCTTTTCTTTTACTTTCGAGTGAGATTTATATTTCACTCTTGCATTGTTACTTTCCATTAGCAAGTTGTTGTATTTTCATTAGAAATGGCGACAAGCCCGATTTGTAAGATGATGGGAGGAATTCTACCCCATCATCAATTTTTATGTTTTTATTAAGACTTGAAACTATATACAGGCATGCAGAAAGGATATTTTCCCAAAATATATTTCTGTGCATAGCTCATCAGAAGGTTATAAAAGCAGTGAAGAAAGACATATAGGAGGTTCCAGATTTCCAAAGGACTCACTAGTTCAAGCGCTCTGTATGTATTTTTGTATGAATTTTGATAGTAGATGTTGAAGATCCCGTAGGGACTCAGTAATAAGAAGCTTTGCTGGAATTGGGGATTATGTTCTGGATGATTCACAGTTTGTAACTATTCTTCTCTATGTTTTTAATGTAAAGGTTCATTTCATATCGCTCCATATTTCTTGTATCTTATGTTCTGGAATGTGAGTTCTCCCATGTTTAAATATGAATTTATCATATTAGATACTCATATTTACTCATCTATAGTGCTTTAAATACGGCTCAGGCATGATACTCTGTTTCATTTCCTATCTCTACCACCATTCTTCTAATACTAATTACAATGGATTATTGTCTTTGAACGAGCCCAGCTATATGGATTCTTATCTTCGCATAGGCCCAGTATACATGCACTCTCACCTTTGAATAAGCTCGGTTATAGTTGGTATCTTACTCCATCTTCTGTCATAGTCATCACTCATATTTTACTTGATATCTGTGTGTTCATTTTAGAAGTCGACCCCCTTTCAGCATTCTGTCTTAAATATGTCTGATACATTTACTATTTGCAGTTCGTATTCAGTTTCTGCAGTTGTCTTATTTTTGTGTTTAAACTTTGGGGTCTTGGTTCCACCCTTATTAAAAACCATTCATCCAAGTGATATTTTCATGAGAGCCCAACACTATCAACTGCAATCAGTTGATTCATATGCTCATTGCATGTTTAAGATGTCCTAGGCACTGGTCTTTATACAGCTCAAGGCTGTCTCTAGGAGTTACAACAGGCATAGTCAGGAAAAAGGAGCATATGGTGGTATTTTCGGAAACGCAACAGTTGGGTCAAGTTGGGCAAAGAGGCGTTATTGCAAAACTATTCGAATACCACATCAGAAACATAAAAGACATGATAGAAAGCAGAAAAGACAAAATATTGAACTCTGGAAGAAATGTAGGGAAAGGATGTATGATTTGTTAGGGAGACTCATCAGCACTTTAGGGAGATGCATCAAAAACAAATCAGATTCAACAAAAAGAATAATATTTCAAGTTTTAATTTATTTTCTTTGTTTGTTAAGATCAAATCTATAGTGATGTCCTCAATTGCAATGTAATAAGTAGTTTAATAGTTTAGATAATCGAAGTAGTTTCAAGAAGCTCTAGCAGTTACAAACTATCTTTGATGTATTTAAGCAAGATAGAAAGATAGAAGCGAGGTTCCGAGTTTGGACCTCTGGAAGACTAAAATTTTGGTACTTACTTTTCTGAGGAATTAATGAAAGAAGCATCAAGTTTCCTGCAACTGTTGATGGTGATTCGTTTTTCTTGTGCCATTTTGTGTCCCTTCTTCCTGGAATGAATTGAAGTAAGTAGATGGCATTCTCTTAATTACATCTATTAGTAAGAGTTAAATAACCTTAATTTGTGCTCCTTCACTGCAACTCCTCTCCCTTCACAAATTCTCTCTGGAACTTAAAAGTAATAGATTCTATGTTTACAACATATTATTTTGAGTTTCCTCTCTCTCCATAAATTCATTCTAAAATTTAAAGTGGTATATTCTGTGTTACAGCATATCATTTTGAGTTTCTTCTACAGTTCTTCTTTTCCATTTAGATATCAGTAGTTAATGGCATTGTAGATTCTTTCATTATACTGGATTATTAGGAGTTTTAAGGAATTAGTTTTCAAAGGGATCGAACAAAGACCACCTGATATGATTACTTTTGTGACACATTGTTAGAAAAAATGTCTAAAGCATTGATTCCTTTTCACAGCCAAGGAATTATCTTTTAAGATACAACAGATCAGATAACTTGGATACTACAAATGGGGCAACGCTTTGAACTCCATAATACACAAAACACACAAAAGGTACGCATTGCAACTTTATATTTAGAACAAAATCAGTTTGTATGGTTTTGATGTCTTTTTTCTCATAAACCACTCATCACTTGGTCAATTTTTACATAGGAAATGATAGCACATTATGAGGATACAAATATAAACACCTTATTTATCCAATTGATAAATATCAAACACAAGGTTTCAATGATGGAACACAATGAGGAATTCCAAAAATTTAATATAAGGGTAAATAATATTCCAGAGGAACATAGGATTGATGTCTTCATATGGACTCTAAAGGATAACATCCAACATGAGGTTCGCCTTTAAGAACCTGATACATTGGAGAAGGCATTCAGGTTGGCAAGAAAAATTGAAAGCAAAATTATGGCAACAAGGAAGCCTACCAGTCACAACTATAAATATGGAAGTGTTGCTACTCCTAGACTTCCAAAACCTACAAGGTTGACACCACAACAATAAGAAGAAAAAAGAGAAAAAGTGCTTTGCTATAGTTGTGATAGAAAATACACTAAAGGTCATAAGTGTGCTTAGAAGAAATTATTTTACATATATTGTGAAGAGGAGGAAGAAAAGGAACAAGAAACTTAAAAATAAGAGGATATACAGCAGGAACCAACCCTAGAGGAAGAATAAATGAATCCTACCATATCTTGTAATGCATTGGCATGAATTACCTCTCCTCAAACTATCAATATAGAGGGACATATCAAGAAGAAAAATGTAATAGTGCTTATTGATTCAGGTAGTACCCATAATTTTATTCATTGTAAGGTAGCCAAGGAATTGAATTGCTTCCTATACCCAGTGCCAAAGTGTCAAGTGATGGTGGAAAATGGAGTAACTATAAATTTCTCTGGAAAGTGTCATAGTATCAAGCTAACCATGGGGGAATATCTATTTAATAGTCCAATGCTTTCCATTCCAATGGGTGGTGTTGATGTTGTACTAGGATTACAATTGTTACAATCTTTGGGGATGGTAGATTTTAATTTTCAAGATCTATTCTTGAAATGTTTTTGGAAGGAAAGGAAACTGAATTACGAGGTATCGCAGGAAATCCGAGAAAGATAATAAGCTCTAATTTCATTTTTATCACTGGAAAATTGGACAGGAAAAAGACATCACGAAATTTCAAGCAGAAGGATTTTTAGGGAAGAAATACATTAAGGAATCTGAAAAATTTAACTTTTCCTAAGGTCAAGAAAGAAAATTTATCAAGTAGCACACATAAAGAATTGGCACTAAGTGCTTTTCCTAGCCTTTTCTTCGATAGTAGTGAAGATCTCCACGGCTATACCTCAAATAACCGCGTAATCTCGGGTATAGTGGAAGGTCACCATCCGGGACCACTTGGCACACTTACGGAAGAAGATTCTCCACTCAAGGTCCCCAAGGACAGCCTCCTTAGAGCCACCTAGAGGCCTCAAGTGTAGCACACAATGGAATCAACCTCCACTCTTGGGTCACCATCCACAATTTTACCAAGAGAGGGAAGGAGTTTTGTATTTTGCCTATAAAATACCACCATGGGAAGAAAAATTTAGAACACGTTGTTATGCTGGCCAAATTGCCCAAGAGAAAACCAGCAGTGTGTTTTCCAAGGAGCAAGGAGTGGAGGGATTCATTTGTTGGCCATCCAACATTTCTGTTAGTCATCAGTATTTTTCACTTGTTGGTGATGACTAATTGTAACAGCCAAGTTTTCTAGCAGCTGATCTAAAAAATTGTCAAATTCGCCAGCTGGAAATCACCCATAAAAAGTTTTTCCCTCCTACCTTTTCAATCCGCCCATGACGAGATGAAACCTCATTATCAAGCTCTATCTAGCCTCAGCCATACTAGCCTTTCCATCAGCTCCAAAGAAAACTGTCCAAATCTGTCCAAAAATTCTCCCATAAGTTAGGTAGTGGCGCGTTAGGCATTTCTCCCTTGACAAACTATCCTAAAAGCCAAAGAACCTCTATCTACTAATAGACCAGTCATAACAGACCTTCCTATTCTACAAATAAAGTTGGTTATACCCCTCAGTCGCGCCACTAACAAGCCCTAAAGTCTCAAACAATGCGCATGCCCTAGGTTCAACTGATATTAGGAGGTTTTATAGTGATTCAATGGATCTTTCAAGAGCATAAGTGTACCATCATCCCAGAAGACAATATTTGGCTCAACATGAGAAGACAGCTACTTCTCATGTGATTTTGAGCCTGGGATGCAGCTACAGGGCAGAGAGTTTTTTCATTAAGCTCCTGCGATCACAGTCTAAGCATGAAAAGGCAGTGAAAGGAAAAATAACACTCTTAAAAGCTGATGAAATGGAATCACTCAGAAAAACCTCCTTCATTTATGAGTAGAGGGTTAAGGAATGAGAGCGCCTCCTTCATCTATAAGCAGAGGGCCAAGGATAAAGTTTGATTTTAAGAATTGCACTGACTATAAGGCAATTTTGATTGGGCACAGTGAGACAGCAACTAAAGGTTTCTGAAATAAAAGTCATGATTAAAGGCAGAGGCAAAGCAGTGGGATTTTAAAATTGGTTTGCATGAGTTTCACTATTATTTGAATTACAAGGTGAAGCTAATGGGTTGATCATAAATGAAGAAATATTATTAAGCAGATGGCCAAAAGAGTCAAACAGTCTTGGGCTCAAACTAACTTCTGCCATAATGTATAAGGGAAACCACTATCAGTATGTTCATCAAACATTATTCATTTGGTTGAGACAGAGGTTGAAAGGAAACTAGGCATTTGTCAAAGTAGGCCTCCTTCATCTATAAGCATAGGGCTAGAGAAGTGATTGATTTTAGGGTTTTCACTGATTGAGAGACAAATTGTAAGAACAGGAGGAGACAGTTGAAGGCTTCTGAACAGAGCAATGATGTAAAAAAGAAAGGGAAAGCATGAGTACTATAACTATCAAAGAAACTTACTTATCTCCTATCATAGTTTGCTTTCAAAGATAGTCTGGAGCCAAAAATGAACAAACCTTGCTGAGGGGTGTAATTTTCTTAAAAGTTACATAGACTCGTCTCCTTGATAAACAGGTTTAACATTTAGTCTCTGTTCCTTTAAACAAAACAAAGTGAAAAGTAGTTGAAATCAATTGGGTTAGACACAGGCCAAAGAGTGATGATTGTTTTTCAAAAGGTATTGTTCTTCCTGTTCATGAAGAATTTTCTTTCAAATTACTCATCATAGTGGACAGAAGGAAATTTGAGTTTAGTTTTCCCAAAAAGGAATTGCAACTAAGCACATATGTTCATAAATATGAAAGAAGGATTATGGCATGTGTTTCAAGTTCTAGAAAAACATTCAAAACCATTAAAGCATGCCACTGCTAAAAATGAAGGCCTTCTCCTTATAAAAAGAGGTCAAAGATACCTGGTTGTTGCATTTTGAGTAAAGGAAAGATTTTTGAAAGAAGTTCACTTTTGATGGACAGATGATGATAAAGCCTAGGTAAATACAACTAGGCCTCACCCACAGTCAAAGAGAAACATCATTTGGAAAATGCATCTACAGTCACTATATGGTTTTGAGCCAGTTTTCCCTCTGACAAGCAGATGTAAGCAGAGGAAAGATATTTTTCCCTTTAATAAAAAAACAGTGAAAAGAGTTTGGCCCTTAAATGATTTTCTTATAAGAAGAAAGAGTCATATCTACCAAAATTAGCCAGATAGTATGCACAGCCTTTCTACCAATGTTATTTAAAATGTGGGCCCCCTTATAGCACGTTCAAAGTCATTTTTGTTTTGTTTTCAAATAAACAAAGGTAGTTGTTTTAAAGAAAGAAGGCTTCAAAACCCTCACAAATCAAACTCAAGGGTGATTGACTTTTGCATTCAAAAGAGGATAAAGGAACCGTTGCAAGCCCATTTGAAGTTCTCAAAATGCAAGCAACACTTCCCTTTGCTGTTCACTAGACTGAAGAAGGAATTTTCGAGCAAATTTGCAGAAGTTTGAAACTTGGAGACCGTGCGGCACACTTGGAAAAGCGCGGGGTTCGTTCAGGAGCGATTTTACGAAGAGGTTACACTGTTGAATTGCGTGCCTGTAGCAGCGTGCAGCATGCCTGTAGGCGTCGGTCATGACTGCCCATCGTCGACCCAACACCTTTCTATTGCATGGCGCCTTCCCTATTGAACGTGCCATGCATGTTTCAAATGATCAAAGTGTCTCCAAACAAGTCGTGAAGCTACTAAATTCCTCAAGAAAAGCCCACCATCAATCTTCAAGGTATTTTGTTTGCCTCCTTGCTAAATTCAAGTTGTTAAGTGGTGGCGAAAAAATGAAACTCATGGTGTAAATCAAAGTGATTTGTGAATATTTCGAAGAAAGTTGTTACAGTGGGAGAACGGTGGAAGGTTCATTTTAGCTTCAAAGAACCTAAACTGTCCTAAAAAGTTATAAAACCTCACACTCCCTGCAAGACACAATAAACACCATTTTAGTGGTTTTGTCAAGTATTGAGGATGTCCTAACTGTTTTAGCAAAAAACCATAAACTATGTCAGCTATATGTATTGGTGAAAATAGTGGTAAAGAGGGTTGAACTTTTGTTTAAGGTCTGAAATTGCTGTGGCTGTCATTGCTCGACATTGACATAGTGAAAGTGGTGGGTTTATGATGATGTCAAAAGGCCTAAAAACTACCCTCAATACAGTGCTAAAAGCATAAACCAGCAAGTCAAAATATACACAGTAGTGGAGGTTTGTAAAATTGTTGAAGGTGCCTAAATTGTGATAGGGAAAAACCATAAACTCTGTCAATTATAGTGTAGTGGTGAAAGTAGTGGTAAGAAAGGTTGAAATTTTGTTTAAAGTCCGAGTGACAGCAGTGATCATACATAAATTACTTTGTTACTTTCAAAATTCCTCTCTGTGTGGTAAAAAGAAAAATCAGTGCTACCTCTTTATCTATGAAACAGACTATAGTGAGTGAAGCTGTTATTACAATTTGAAGGTGTCTTGTCAAACTCTGTGTGAGAAACAATGAAGTACAAAAAGGGTGTTTTTGATTGGGAAGAGTGTTTTGCCTCTGTCTAAATACAAGGTTGTCCCGTTTTCATCAAAACATAAAGGATCTTTGTAAACATACCCAGCCACAGTAACATTTTCACTATGTGCTTGCTATTTTGATGACTTTGGTTGATTGGCATACAAAGCGTGACAGACAATATTTTTAAAGGAGCAGAGATTTTTGTGTTAAAGAGTCATTTCACATAGCATTTGAAGAAGTCTACCTTGGTCAAACAGTGACTAACCAAGAAGACAGAGTTGTGTTTGAGAAAGCATTTTAAAAACCATTTTGAGGCACCTTGGTGTTGCAGAGAGAATTCAGAACAAGATGCCTCCCAGGCAGGATAGTAGGAGTGGATTGCATAAGAGATTTGAGCCTATTTCCACTGAAGAAGTGAATGCCCACCCAACAGTCTTGTTCAATTTCCATGAGGTTGGGTGTTTAGATTTTTTTCAAAGAGTGCAAGAGGTGAAGAGATTTTCTCCTTTGACACACCTTTGCACTTTCAGGTTTCAAGACAAGCATTTCCAGCTACCGGGCCTTGATTTAAAATTCTCTCCAAGGTCCATCTCCAAGGCCACTAAAATCCCCTATATTGGGGATAAATGGTTTAAACAAAGCCATTTGGACTTAGAATATTACAAATCCTTTATAAAGCCTGAGCACAGACATTCATGTCCTTCTATTTTCCCCTTCTCATATCTTTTGGCCAGCTACGCCCCCCTCATGAAAATCATCATGAAATACTTCACTTATGAGGGAAGATTCTCCCGAGTTTATGCATATCACATTCGACTGCTTATGCATTTCACTAGGGACAAATTTCTAAATATTCCTTTCTTCTTACACAAGAGCATTGAGAAAATGGCCTCCACTATTCAAAAGAAGCTTCCTTCACAAAAAATAGCCTGCCTCTTCCATCACTCTCTCATCAAAGTCATCATTCTTCATCCACTTGAAAAGAGGGAGGTCACTTGGGATACTTTCATCACCCATACAGATTTCTCCACTGTCCCTCCAGTTCATACATCCCCTACACCTCCTACTCATCATCCCTCGCCTTCTTCTAGTAGACCTATTCCCAAAAAGCTCAAGCTTACCACAGAACAAAAAAAGGAGCCTGAATAAGGAGAAGAGAGTGACCATGAGGAGGAAGAAGGAAATGCGCAGGAAGAGGAAACTGATGATGAGTAGCAGCAAGGGGATGAAGAAGAAAGTGTTGAACAGTAGCATCACAGTGAGGCAGAACAGGAGCAGCATGAAGATATTGAACAAGGGTATGAGAGTGATGAACAGGGACAACCAAAGGGTGATGAACAAGGGTAGCCAAAAGATGTTGAACAGGAGGAGCATGAAAGTGATGGATAGGGCGAGCCAAAAGATGACACACAACAGCTACAACAGTATGAGCAGGGGAAACCTCAGGGTGAAGAACAATAGCCTCCTCAAGAGGAACAAAAAACTCAAAAAGAAGAGGGGAAGCAGGATAAAAAGTTGCACCACAGTGAGGAGGACAACCCTCAAAGGGAGATGCAAAAAGACAACCTAGGCATCCATGAAGAGAGCCAAGATATTGGAAAAAATGAAGGGCAAAGTGACAAGGGTAAAGATTCCATGGAGCATGTTCTAGCTACCTCTTCGAGGCAAGGGGCCATGCTCTCTTCTCCAAAAGTGGCCAAGCCCCAGAAAAAAAATAAAAGGGTGTCTAGAGTCATAACTCCAAATGTAACTAGGGCCCTCCGAAGCAAGGTAAAATTGCCAAAGAATCCCATGGTCAAATTGCCTAAGAGGAAGAGTACTAGAAGAGCCACCCAAAGCAAAGGGAAGGGCAAGGAAGAAAGCAATCATGAATAGGAAAGGGAATTCGACATCATCCAAATCCAAAGTGATGATAGTGATAATGAAGCCTAGATCCTTAAAATCTCTTGATCCATAGAGAAAGCCAAATTGATGCCTTGAAGGCTGATCTTCATAGAGCTAGGAACTTCAATCAATTTTTGCAAATTCAAAACAAGCAGATGAGTGTCCATATAGTTGTTTATGAGACACGAGCAGTCAAATACAAGAAGGAGGCCTCCAAAGCACGAGTGAGGTTGGAAGAACTCATGGGTGAGTTCGATGAAAGTGAAGGTGAAGATCAGCCTAGGAAAAATAGGCCAAGAACCATGGGGCTAAAAAAGGCCCTTGAGAAACAAAAAGAAGAAGAAAATGCCCTTCTCCAATCTACCCCTCTCACTGCATTGTTCGAACAAGAGACAGAGAAAAATCCGGAGGCATGGCTTGAGAGAGTTAACGATCACTTGGAGAGGAAATTGGAGAAGGCAAACAGGGACTTGGACCTTCAACGGAGGATGACGGTGCATTATAAAAAGCTAAATCAGTTTGCCTGGCGGAAGTTGAAGGCTGCTCAAGAAAAACTCAAGGAGGCCAAAGGGAAGCGCCCAACACAAAAATTGAGGAAAGACACCTCAAGACTCCAAATCTTGGCCTCTACTTCACAACATGTTTCTGAAAACCCTTGAGGGTCATGCTCGCCAATTTTGGGCGAAATTCGACATATCTTGGTTTTTTGTCATTTTTGGTTTTTGGCAAAAACTCATGGGCATCGCCATTTCAGTTTGGGGCATCATCAAAGGATGCGAATGGTATCATTGGATGCCATAATTTGAGGATCACATACTCAGTGATTTTTGGGACATTTGAAGATCATTTTCTCCCCCAAAATGGCGAAAAATGCTCACTTTTTCTACACTCTGCCCAGTTTTTCAGCAAGGCTTATTTTTTGGGTTTTTTCACACATGCCTGTTTTTGGAGGACTTCCAGTGGTCAGTTGGGAGAAAACTAAACATTTTCAGAAATTAGACACTTAGATATTTCCAATGAGTTATCATGAGCCTCATTTCAACATCGGGAAGGCTTCCAAAAGTTGCCGGCAAGTCAGGGGACCTTTTGCTGATGTATTTTTTGAGAATTTTTGTAAAAATTGAACCTTTCAAAACTGCTTTTTCCTCATGTGCGTTTAGCTATTTTTGTACATGAGAATTTATGAAAAGTTAATTTATTTCTTTCTTTTAGCATTTTCTAGATATTTTATGAGATATTTTGTGCCTTGGGCTTTGCAAAGCCTCAAGGACAAAATAAGATATTTTGGATAGGCCAATGAGATTGCAAGTTGAACTAAGAGGTTTTCCTCACTTGGGCCTATATATTCCAAAGGCTTTCATTGTAAACAAGGCTAAACTTGATGAATAGAAGCAATATATGGTCATATAAGATTTGGAAGAAATACTTGTCTCATGCTTTTGGATAGTCTCTTGGATGTTCTTGGATGATGAAAGAGGATTATTGTTGGATTCCATGACTTTGTAGAATGGTATAGTGTCTCTCTCTTTGTTTTATTTCCTATTTTTCATTCATAAATCCATGTTATTTCTTGCTATAGGATAGTAGATAACAAATTTGAGACATGCCCTTGGAGGCACCTCAAATTTCCTATTTCTTCATAGCTTCCATGTTTTCTTCATTATTAGTCACATTAAAGAATTCTTGATTGCTCTTTAATAACTTGAGGATATTGTTGCTTGTTTCATTCATGGTTTTATGCATTCTAAGTATGATTTATGGTATGCCCTTCTTACTCATGGCTAGCCATAGCTCCATCCATGAAATTTCTCTTTGACTGATTAGATTGTCATTTGTTGAACCAAGGAGGTCTTGTTCTGATCTTGCCCTTTACCTAAGACTAGGAAAATCTTGTTTTCAAAGTTCCCAATAGCTTGAAGTACTGTGTTTAGGTGTTCCAACATAGTGTTTTAAGTTTTTTGTCTGTCTTAAGTGTATTTCCCCAAATTCTGATAGCCATTTCCCAAAGTTAGAGAGTCATATATCTCTATGCATGGCTTGAATGTTTATTTATATGCATTGATTAGCTTAAAGTTACATTTCTCATGATTAATGGTTTTCCCTACCATGTTTATGTTAGCTATTAAACTAGTTATGCTTGGAATCCTTTTTTATTCAAAAACTTGATGTTCATCTTACTCCATTTTGCCCAAAGATCCATTTTACCTCGAATCAAATTGGCCCTTCAACAACCTTGTATCACCATCTGAAAGCTTTCTTGACCTTTTCGACCCCATAGCCTAGTTGCTCTGACATATTTTTACCTATATTATGTCTTGGATCAGTTCATCCTTCACAACCTAAAAACCAAAACTAAAAACCTACTTCATAACTAGCCTAAAATCAGAACAAAATAAGCAAACACACATATATCCCTTACACAAATAGAGAGAGCCCTCTCTGATTCTAGGAAGGCTAGGTCCTTGGGCTCCAAAGACTACTTTGATGTTACACTATCATTTGGCTTGCCAATCAGCCAAATCACGGGACCCTAACATAATGGAAATCACGGTGGGACTCTGAGTAACGAACAAACTTAGATTCCCTAAACATTCCAATAGCCTTAAGAATACTATCTGATTGACTTATCCCACCGCTCACTAACATAATGGCGATCACGGTGGGACTCTGAGTACATGACAGTCTAGTGAACTCTTACAGAGTATTTAGTCCTTCAAACATTAAACTTGGACCATCATCCTATAGAATCATTTAGAGTAGACTCCTTGTTTCACCATCTTAGCAAAGTGATGAATCAAGTTTAGAACACTCTTACAAACTAGGGTGCACATAAAAACTCAAAAACCCCAAAACTTCCTTAGATTGGATTTTCCCTAATTACTGGTGGTGGACCATAGCTACGTATTTACAAAAACAACCAAGTTCCACCTGGCGACTCGACTAGCCTCCAGTAGGCCTAAGAACTCCATATAAGACCAAAAAAATTAGAAACCATAACTTTATGCTAATTCATCCTTCCAAAAACATAAACTTAGGGTGGAAAATCTATAATCAGTGACAAACTAAGTATAACTTAGTGATTCATAAAACCTCACCTAAACATAGGAGATAAGTAGAAGCCTTCTTGCAAAGAGAACCATTAGCTTGTCCATATAGCCTAGCAAATTGTTAAAACCAAGTAAATCACTCTTCTTTGCAAGTTTCCATATCAAAGTTTGCTATAAAACTTTTTCCCAAAGCATCTTTGATAGTGTTGGTGGTGGACCATAGTTCTCATAGAAATCCACCTGGCGACTCCACTAGTCCATCCTTTTTGTTTTGAACATCCTTCACACTAGTAAAAACCCAGAGAGGCCATCCATCCAAAACAGGCACAAATACCATCCTCTCTAAACTCTAGACCCAAAATCTGGCTTCACGAAGAATCAACACCAGATCTCATCCAGACCCAAATCCCCCTATCATAGTAGATGACCCAGAGAATATTCTGTGGCAAGCTTCCGAAACTGGAAATTTAGCTGTCGATAAGTCCATCCGTAAAGAAAGATCAGTACCTGAAAATCTCACTGCCTTGCAGGATTCCCCCTTTGACTTAAAATTAGCAAAAACCCTTTTTAGAAGAAATTCACAAAGTAAGATATAATTTGACGATCTTGAGCCCCTAGATCTGCCACAGAGTCCTAGTAGAGAAGCCTCACCTACCACACCCCCCGACTTTCAGCTTCTCCATCACTTTGGCTCCTACCATCACAGATCTTCTCAAAATCATATCACTAGTCCAAGTACATCCGCCACACCCATCCAAACCACTACTGTTCAAACCACCTCAGCTCATCCCACAAGCCCTCATTTTGTACGTCATCCATTAGCTCCCATCATGGCAGCCTGGTATGCACCTTCGGTGTTGCCACAGCCTTTGGCTCCCTTACAAAATGACTATCAAGCCAAAATCCCACACTTTACTGGAGTAGAGACTACCACATCTCAACAACATGTAGATAGTATTTGCGATGCCTTTGAATACATGGAAATAGAAGACGAGACCATCAGAATGAGGATGTTTGCCCAAAGCCTAGGCGGAGAACCCAAAAAATTGTTTAAGAGCTTAACTACAAACAGCATCCACAATCTCCCAGAACTCTACCAAATCTTCATAAAAAAGTGGGAAATCCGAAAGAACCCCATTCAAATCCTATCAGAGTATAACAATCTAAAACGAGAAAATGGGGAAAGTGTCCAGAGATATTGCACTAGGTTCAACAGTGTGTATAATGCCCTCCCACCTCATTTCAAACCTCCCCTTGGTTCAACCTTGGAAAAGTTCCCTGAGGGTTTTGACCTAGACATGACTTATCAACTAAGAGAAAAGGACCCCCTTACCTTAGAGGAAATGCAAAAAGTAGCCATAAAGGCGGAAGCCAACTTAGCAAAAAAAAGAGCTAGGACTAGATCAGAAAGGAAAGTCACCTACCGGGATGAGGTCTTCACTTCACCCCCTTCCTTAGATCCTAGAATATATGACTTAGTTAGGTCCATGGCCAAAATGTGGGAAAATATAAGTGAAAAGACCCCCCTTAGGGACAACTAGCCAAACCCTCCAAACAGAAACCAGAACCAAAATTTTAGGAGGGAACAGCTTCAAAACAAACCAAGGGAAAATGACCAACAAATTAGGCCACCATTTAATGAAAATTATGTCGGAGAATATGATAGGGATACAAAACCCATTGATTAAAATCATTTGAACCTCATAAGGTCTGATAATGAGAGTGAGGTGTACCTCACAGAAGAAGAACAAGCATTCTTCTCTTCGAATCAGGATGAAACCAACTATGAAGATCCCGAGGATACTGCAATAGATTTTTAGAATGCCATAGTAGAAGCTCACAGAAAATATGACCTTAGAAGTAGAAAAAACCAAGACAACTCCAAGAAAGACAACTCAAACACTACTAAAACCCCTAATACCATCCTTAAGAAAATAGTGGACAGCAACAAGATCATGGTCGGGAAAAATGACCAAAACAAAGATAGATTTACCCAAACTAGTCTTGACTCGGATGCCCCTAGTACTTCCAAAAATATTCCCGAGGTGGTTGTGACAAAAAAAATCCAAAAACAAAGCCAACAAACTCAGAACATAGAGAAATTCATGGCTGAAAAAGCTGAAGCAAACCTGTCTAAACTACAAGTACCTTTCAGTTTTGAGGGAGAAATCACCAAAATAAAGATTACCATGCCTCTAAATGAACTTATCACCCAAGGCTATTATAAATCCCAAGTGTTAAAAGTCTTGAATATAGGAAATGATGCGAACACCCTTAATCTAGCTGATGACAGTCCTGAAGTGTTGTTTGGTCCGAAAATAGAAGGTAAATTCGAAGAGGGAACCACTCTTCTCTTTTACATCATTCTGAATATCCATGATCAAATCCTTCACAATGCATTGCTAGACTCCGGTGCCTCGCATAATCTTATGCCGAAGGTTGTAATGGAAATATTAGGCCTAGAAATCACAAGACCATACAAAGACTTATATTCATTTGATTCTAGTAGAGTCAAATGTCTAGGATTGATCAAAGATATTTGTTTTAGTTTGGCCCAAGTACCTGCAAAACATCTGATCATGGACATAGTGGTAGCAGACATTCCTCCCAAGTACGGAATGCTTCTATCCAGATCTTGGGGAGCCAAGTTCCAAGGAAATATTCAACTTGATATGTCCTAAGCCACTATTCCTGTGTTTGACCAAACAATAATAATCTATCGAGAGTCACACATGAAATACATGATCAGTAGCCAAGAGAGGCCAAATAACATCCCAATGTATTCCTTGCATTCCTACCTAAACTCTTTTATTCTGCACACTGATGAGGACATTGAAGAACAGTCAAAAGAAATTGAAACAAACTTAGACCCACCAGATCAGCTGCCCCTAGTTCTCTATGATGAACTAGACACTCAAAACTACCATGATCATGAACATTTATGCCTTGAGGAGAGTAAGTGTGTTCCTTTTGAAATAGGAATAGAGAAAGAATCACAAACCATTATGTACTATCAAGTGAATTGCTCAAACCTTAGTCAAACATCAGCAGTAACATCAGGAAACGTTTTCAGAACAAAGGCATTAGAAGACTTACATATCACAAACCTCTTCGAAACTCAGGAGCAGGGAAGCTTAATGTTCTTGCCATACCTCAAGGATTTACCATCGCATAACTCTACCACTGCAAATGAAACCTTGAATGTAGCCATAACAGCTCAAAATCTAGAAAAAAATCCTGATAAAATTCTTATGAGAGGAGATGATGACTGCAGTTCGAATACACCTAAGTTACTTGAACTGGCTAACATCATGTCACTCCACCAAAGACTTATAACTGCTAGAATTGGCAATCTCATTCAAAATACTACTTCATACAGAGAAAACAGTGAGAAACACTATGACACTGCCATCACTCCAAGAAACAACTTCGACAAAAGAAAATACAAAAATCTGAACCAATCAGTAATAATCAAAGATAAAATAGCTGGTCATAGGATCTGTTTTGATTTTAGAAATAGTAATACACATCCTTGTAACAGAAATTTTATCCTTCCTGCCCAAGACCATGATATACCGATGATAAGTTCTTTTAATCATATGTCTTTGCAAGATGATGTTTCAGGTTATAACCAATTATTCTCTTGCAAAGTAGACAACTCAAAGATTTTTTCCAGTATGCTGGAAGTAGTTCCAGTTTCAGACTCAGAATTGCAAAACCACCAGATATAAAAAATATGCTCCTAAAAGCCATGTTTCCAGTCCTGAATTTTTTCATGTTGACATACCTTAATGATGTCATTATTTATTTCAAAAATGAAAAAGAATATATGCATTACTTAAAGAAGATGTATAGTAAAGGAAGGAGCGGAAATAAGAGGTATAAAGAGGTATAGCGGGAAGATACGGGTTTGTTCAAAGATTCTTGCATGAATCATTATGTCATGCTTGAAAGAGAAATTTTTTCAAATTTCTCTTTTCAAGAGCTGAGTGGACCAAGAGTGGTAGGAGATCCTTATGAGGATAAGATGCTTAAGTTTCGCCATTTACAAGATTTATGAGTTTAAAACATTTTCAATCATTTTATATACCATTGTTTGAAAAATAGATAAAAAGCAGAAAAGTCAAAAACAATAGAAAAATAGAAAAAAGGCCCCATGTTCAAAAAATAGTCATTCAGAAAGCGCGCAAGTCTAAATGCCGCTACTAGTGCTCAAATGTCTTGTTCAATTATCTAGCCTAATGATATTAGATATAAATCTTTCGGGACTTGTATTATCACACATAATGGAGATAGGAGGTGAACATTTGATTTGACTATCTTGTAAGGTTTGCATCATCCAAAGAAGTTGAGTGCAACATGATGTGACAGCCACATCTTCTGCTTCTACTGTAGATAAGGCAATAGAGATTTTCTTCTTGCTGAACCAAGATAGTAACCGGGGCCCCATATAGAATGCACCACCACTAGTGCTTTTTCGATCATCAACATTTCCAGCCCAGTCTGCATCAGTGTAAGCATGAAGAGTAAGATCAACATTCTTTGGATACCATAGTCCAAAGTCTTGAGTTCCTTGTAGATATTTGAATATTCTTTTGACAGCCTGAAGGTGAGACTCTTTTGGATTAGCTTGGAATCGTCCAACAATCCCAACTACATGCATAATGTCTGGTCTAGTCCCAGTGAGATAAAGTAGACTTCCTATCATAGATCTGTATTCTGGTTGATTCACCGTGGGAGAATCATCATGAGAACTGAGATTACATCCGGTTATCATTGGTGTACTTACAGTTTTGCACTCTTCCATGCCATACTTCTTCGGAATTTGCTTAAGGTATTTTTCTTGTGATAAGAATACGCCATCTGTGGTTTGATGCACTTGCAGGCCAAGAAAGAATGTTAGTTCCCCAAGTAAAGACATTTCAAATTCTTGCTGCATAACAGAAGCAAATTTCTGACTCATAGATTCTTCATTACTTCCAAAAATGATATCATCAACATATACAACCATAATCAATAGTTTATCATTTTCAGTTTTTGTGTATAAGTTGCTATCAGCAGACCCTTTTGAAAATCCTTGTTGATGAAGATATTTGTCAAGACGATAGTACCATGCCCTTGGAGCTTGTTTGAGACCATATAGAGCCTTTTTAAGTCTACAAACAAGTTTTTCATCATTTTCCAAAATGAATCCTTCTGGTTGTTCTATATAAACTTCTTCTTCTAGATCACCATTGAGAAAAGCAGATTTAACATCCATTTGATAAACTTTGATTTGTTGGAATCTTGAAAAAGCAAGAAACATTCTTATGGCTTCAAGTCTAGCTACAGGAGCAAAAGTTTCTTCAAAGTCTATACCTTCTTGTTGAGCATACCCCTTGCAAACAAGTCTAGCTTTATTTCTTATAACATCCTCATTCTCATTTAACTTGTTTTTGAATATCCATTTAGTTCCAATGACATTTTTGTCATGAGGTCTTGGTACTAATTCCCAAGTGTGATCCTTTTCAATTTGATCAAGCTCTTCATTCATGGCTTGAATCCAACATTCATCTTTGCTAGCTTGATTGACATTGTGTGGTTCAATAGTGGATAGAAATGCCAGATAGTTAGAAGATCCCACAAGAGTCCTTCTTGTTTGTACACCTGATCCCTTTTCTCCCAAAATTTGAGATTCTGGATGATTCTTTTGAACATATCTGGATGGAGCTTTTTCAGATAAATCATCTTTGGGTTCTTCATTGGGTTCACAATCTATATCATTTCTATTTGAAGTATAAGGATATATGTCATCATCGTCTTCATCTCTTGTTTGTTTTTCTTCTTTTAGAGTTACAGGAGACTCATCAATAACAACATCAATACATTCAACAATATTCTGAAGTCTTTTATTGTAACATTTATATGCTCTACTCCCAGAGGAGTAACTAGGAAGTATTCCTTCATCTGCTCTGGGTTCAAAATTGCCAAGTTTTTCATCATTATTTTTTATAAAACATTTTCTTCCAAAAACTCTAAAATGCTTCATAGTGGGAGGATTACCATACTGGAGTTCATATGGAGTTTTATCACTATTTACATGAACATGTGCCTTGTTAAGAATATTTACTGTTGTATGTGCTGCTTCTCCCCAAAATGTGTCAGGTGTTCCAGAATCATCAAGCATAGCTCTAGCCATTTGTTGACATGTTCTACTCATTCTTTCTGCTACGCCATTTTGTTGTGGAGTGCCAGCTACAGAAAATTGTCTTTTTATGCCATGTTGTTCACAAAATTCAAGGAATTCATCTGATGTATATTATATTTTTAGATATAATTCATTTTCAACCACTGCTTTGAAGATCTCAAATTTCTCAAATTCTTCATCTTTGTGTTTAATCAACCCAATCCAACACATTCTAGAGAAATCATCAATAAATAAGATATAGTATTGTTCACCACGTGATGAATGTTTCCTCACAGGTCCACATATGTCAGTCTGAATGAGTTCAAGAGGCTTACTTGATGATCCTTCCTTGGCATTAAATTGTACTCTGGTTTGCTTACCGAATTGGTAAGATTTGCATACGATACTTTCAGGTAGAGTAATATTGGGAAGATCATGAACAGCTTTAAGTCTGCTTGATTTGTTAATTTGAGAGAAGCTCAGATGCCCCAACCTTCTATTCCATAGCCAGTTTTCTGAAGATTTACTCAAGTAACATTGTTCTTTGCATTTCTTCAATACATACAGGTTGCTTGGAGTTCTGTTTCCTTTTATAATTGTTTTACTTGTATCAAGATCACATACAACACATTCTTTTGAACTAAAGACAACTTTCGTTCCTTGATCACACATTTGACTTACACTTAACAGGTTATGCTTTAATCCATCTACATACATGAAATTATTAGCTTTCACCTTTTTTTTTAGAAAAACGGACCCTTTTCCCTTAATGATAGCAGGAGTATCATTTCCAAATGTAACATTATTTTCTTTTTCTAGAGCACTATATGCAAGAAGTTTGTTTTTGTCACCTGTCATGTGTTTTGAGCATCCACTATCAATGTACCATTGATTTTCTTCACCTTCTACAAGTAAAGCTATGCCACAATTTTCAACCTGTAATTCCTTCTTTTTCCACACTTTGGAGCTTGAACGAAAATGCTCTTTTGGCTGGACTTTTCTCCTGCATTCAGATTCTTCATGGCCAAATTTATTGCAATAAGCACATTCAATTTCATTTTGAAGAGGAGAAAAGTTGTTATAGGTATTATTATTTGTTCCAATATCAACCCTTTTTTTCTTTCTCCTCTTGTCATGATGGTTTTATATGCAACACATTGAACAACTTTATGACCAAAATTGTGACATGAGAAACATTGTCCATTGAAGAAGGAATTTCTGCGATCATGAAATCTTCTTCTTCAATTTACCTATTGGTTGGTGTTTCTTTGAAAGGTATTCTTGTTAGTGTTCTTTGAATTGAGATAGTCATGCTTTACCTACGAAGATTCTTTATTCCCTTACTGAGTGGCAGAATGTTGTATATTGGCTATAGTTGCTTTAAGATAATTTGGTGCTGAAGTCTGAGAAGATTCTCCGATATATCCAAGACCTGTCTTTATAAAAGGAGAACATTGTACCTTGATAATTTCATCTAAGGTTTCAGATCCTTTAGCAAATCTAAGATTCAAATTTTTTTCTTTCTCAATTTCTTTTCTTAGACTTACTATTTCACATTCTAATTTATCATTGTGTTTCTCGTTTTCTTCAAGCTGATTTTTCAGAGTTTCTATGGATATTTTACTTTCTTCTAAGTATATTTTACTTTCTTCTAAGTATATTTTACTTTCTTCTAAGCATATTTTGAGTTGATTGAATTCATCAAGAAAATCATTGTCCTCTAAAGCATCCATAAAAGTATCTTTTTCTTCTCTAGATTCTTTTTCAAATGCCATGAGAAGCCTAAGATCTTGTTCACATTCTTCCTCACTGTCAGATAACCCATCACTGTCTTCATGTGTATAGTAGTTTTTTCTAGTGCTGAACCAATTCTTATTTCTTCTTTCTACTTCCTTCCCTTTTTCATGTGTTTCTTTGTAAGGACACTCGGTAGCATAATTACCAACTCTTCCACAAGCAAAAAATTTGAAATGAAGCTTACCTCTGAACCGTCCTGTGCCAAGTTGGAGTTTCTTTACAAAATTTACCTCATATTCTTCTGAAATATACCTTGATCCTTCTGTCTCTTTTACTTCTTTCCCTTTTGTAGAAGCTCTAAATACGACTTCTTTAACTTTAGATGGTCCTCCTTTTCTCATTTCACATGCAGTTAGTATGCCATGACGTTGCACCACAGTAAGATTTTGAAGATCCTGATTTTCTTCAAGAGCAGAAATTTTTAATTCAAATTTTGTTGTTAGTGATCTTAAAAATTTCTCAACCAAAGTAGATTCGGTTATTGTTTCTCCCAAATTGCTCATACGATTTACAATATCAACAAGAAGTAAAAAGAAATTTGCAATGCTCTCCTCATTATGCATTTTTAGATTCTCATATTGAATTCTGAGAGTTTGGAGTTTAGCACTTTTTACCTTTGCATCACCTTCATAACTTAGAATGATTTTGTCCCATATTTCCTTTTATGTATCCAGTTGCATGACTTTGACAAATTCCGATTCAGTTAGACTTCCCAAAAGAGCATTGACCTCCTTTGCATTTGTTTCATAATTCTTTATTTCTGTTGGATCTGTTGGTGTAGTGGCTGGATATTGATATCCTCCTTCAAAAATATCCCATACATCTGCTCCCAGAGACTAAAGATAGGATCTCATCCTTGTTTTCCAGAAGATTAAATTGTTTCCGTTGAAGAGCGGAGGCCTGATAGATGTTGTTCCTTCTTGATTGCTCATCTTGATTGATCTTCCTTCTAGCGGCTAAGATTTTTCAGAAGGACCTGCTCTGATACCAATTGTTGGGAAAAATACTGAGAGGGGGGGTGAATCAGTATTTAGAGCTTATAACATAAATTAAAATTTTTCTTTAAGCAGATTTCCATACGCAATTTTTATGAACGGAACTAGCGTATACACGCGGAAACGCAGAAGGAAACTGGCGTATACTGATTTAACTTTCTAGATTTAGAGAAATTCTCAGAAGAAGTCTTATAAACAGATTTATTAGTTATGTATCAGGTTAGAAGTTATGAACAATAATCAATAGAATAAATAATCACACACATGAACACCAATATTTAAGGTGGAACCCAATTCAGGAGAAAACCACCATTGTTGTCGTCGCTATCTGCAATATTTATTATATAGAAAACATTTTACAACATATTACTAATGCAGACTCATACCAGTACGTAGGCTTCTACCTGCAGAAGGTTGCAACCTTCTCTCATTTTCCAGCTGCAACTGGAAGGGAGCTCCAACCCCCTGAACTTGTTTACCAGCCTCTCTTGGAAGGGAGCTTCGACCCCCTGATTTCAACACCAGCTTCTACTGGCTGAAAGCTTATACTTCCATACCAAGGGCTTCAACCTTCAGACCCACAGATTTCTTCATTATCTTCAGCAGACTTGCGCCAGATCTTCACCATTTCTTCTTCTGCAGATCATCTTAGAGATTTATCATTTCTAGATCTAGAGATCTTAAACCTTCATTATATCCATGGGTGCATCATAGATTCAGATCTATCAATTAAGAACAGATTTCATCCATGCAGATATTCCTTAGAGAAATTTATTCATCAACAACCCTTACTCATGCACACCTTGCGCTATGAGCTTCTTCTCCTTAAATAGATTTAGCTTTTACCAATACCATGAGCCAAAACCACACCACTTCCGATGGTATTCTTGGACGGAATCAAATAAACCATACAACGCTCAATATTGTGTGCCAAAACCATGGTAATTCCCCTTGGTATTATAATTTTGGAGCGCAAAAGGGGATACGCGACTTGGGACGTACTTATCCACGTGCATATGCGACTTGGCCTTTAAAAACTCACGTATACATTGTGACATATTATATTTATCATTTCTTTGGCACTTACTGGAATTATTTTCTCTGTTACTTCTGAGCTTCTCTGTAGATACATCAGATTTACATTGTTAAAAAATAGGTTGCTATCCAAAGACATCTCATCAAGTCAGTTTCCATCAAGGACAACTTCATCAAGTAGGTTGCCATCAAGGACAACACATTGCATCATATTGCCAACAAAAAAGATATGGAACCACTTGATGAAAATCACTTAAACTTGATAGGTTTTGATAGTGAGGGTGAGGTTTTCCTCATAGAAGAAGAACAAGTTTTCTTCTCCTCAAACCAAAATGAAACAAACTATGAGGACCCTGAAGATCCTGAAATAGGATTACAAAATTCCATAATGGAATTTCATAGGCAATATGATCTTAGGAGTAAGAAAAACAAATACAAATCTAAGAAAGGTAGCTCAGACGCTGCTGTTACAAAATCCCCCGATACCATTCTTAAAAGAACAACAGATAGTAACAAAATCATGGCTAAGAGAACTGACCAAAAGAAAGACAAAACTAGCCAAGCAAGCCTTGATCCCAACTGTCCGAGTACCTCTACTGAGATTCCCGAAACAACTATATTGAACGAAACCCTGAATCAAGATTAGAAAATCAATAATATAGAAGAACTTATGGCTGATCGAACTGAGATGAATATGCGCAAAAACCAAGAACCTTTTAGTTTCAAAGGAGAAATTTCCAAGATCAAGGTAACCATACCCCTCACTGAGCTACTAACTATAGATAGGTACAGATCTCAGATATTTAAAGTCTTAAACATATAAAATGATGCAGATACTTTAAATCTGACAGACGACAAACTCGAGCTTTTATTTGGTCCCAAAATAGAAGGAGAATACCAAGAAAGAACTATTTCCCCATTTTATGTAAGTTTTAACATCCATGACAAGATATTACATAACGCCATGTTAGATTCCGGTGCTTCCCATAACCTCATGCCTAAAGTAGTCATGGAGAGTTTGGGCCTAGAGGTAAATAAACCTTACAAAGACTTGTACTCATTTGATTCAAGTAGGGTCAAATGCTTAGGCCTGATAAAGAACCTGTGTTTCTCTCTAACACAAATACCGGCTAAAAGCCTAGTCATGGATGTAGTGGTGGCCGATATTCCTCCTAAATATGGAATGCTACTATCAAGATCATGGGCTGCCAAAATACGAGGTAGCTTCCAAATGGACATGTCATTTTCTACCATCTCGGTCTTTAAAAAAACTAGGAGGTTGTACTGAGAGACTCACATGAAATATATGGTAAGCAACCTAGATAGGCCAAAAAATACTCCAGTTTATTCCATTCATTCCAATTTAGATTCTTTTATCTTATACAATGAAAGTGATATTAATGATCAGATAAAAGGAAATGAAGAATAATTCAAACTGTTAGAACAACATTACTCATCCCCAAATAAATAAATTGATGATCAAAACTCTAAGAAACCTGAAAAACAACTTAGTAACACGCATGAAAAAGAAACTCTTTAGAGTATAATATTTGATGGTTCCTGTGGCAAAACTGGTTTAGGGGCTGGCATCTGGATACACAATACTAATGAAGGTCATTATTTCAGATTATAATTCCAATGTACCAATAACATTGCGGAATATGAGGCCCTTCTCCTTGGTCTGCACTTACTTAAAGACTTAGGCGTTAAGAAAATATCAGCCCAGGGAGACTCAGAACTTGCAATTAGACAAATCAAAGGTGAATATTCGGATAAAAACTCAACACTAAGAGAATAAAGGAATGCAACATTATACATCCTTAAAACCTTCAAAAGATATGAACTCACTTATATTCCTAGGACTCAAAATACCCTAGCCAATGAGCTCGCTTTTGCTGCAAGCAATTTCCAAATACCATTTATGAACAAACAATACAGTATCCAAGTCAAACATCATCCTACAGTGCCGGACAACATTGACCATTGGAAAATATTAAAATATGATGAAAAAATTGATGACTTTTTGCAATCTAGAAATGAGTTTCGAATGACTAAAACAAACTTAGAACATGAAGAAAGAAGTCTTGAAAAAAATGAAGACTAGGAGCCAGATTCACCTTCTCTAATAGATATAAACTTGATTAATCATCCCTATAAAGATGAAACATGTGAGGACCTAGACCAAAGAGAGCTTGAAGTCTTACACTGTGAAAATGACACCATACCCAGAGGTCTTGCACCCTTAGAATAATTGTTTGATTTTAATGACGTGGCCAAAAAACCAAAAATGGAATCTACTGAGGCTGATATAGAAGAATATAACATAGGAAGCACAAAAGAACCAAAAATGATCAAACTTTCCAAAACTCTCCCTCCTCACATAAAACATAAATATATTGAGTTTTTTAAAGAGTTTAAAGATGTATTCACATGGGGATACCAAGATTTGAAATCATACGACACAAGCATTATTCAACACAAGATCCCCCTCAAAGAAAACCAAAAACCTTTCAAACAAAAATTGAGGAGAATAAATCTCGTCTTACTGCCTTTAGTTGAAAAGGAAATAAAAAATATGTATGATGTCGGGATAATAGTTTCCCTTAGATACTCTGAGTGGGTTTCAAACCTGGTTTCAGTCAGGAAAAAGACCGAAGAGATTAGACTTTGCATTGATTTCGGAAATCTGAATAGATCCTCTTTAAAGGATAACTATCCTTTACCCAAAATGGACCACATAATTTAAAATTTCTTTGGCTCTAAAAGAATATTGTTACTTGACGGTTTTTCTGGATACAATCAAGTGCTGGTTTTTCCTAGTGATCAACACAAAACCACTTTCACTATGCCCTCGGGCACTTTCATGTATGTTAAAATGCCTTTTGGATTAATGAATGCTAGTGCCACATTTCAAAGAGCCATGGACATAGATTTCTCAGAAGACATAGGTTATTTCATAGTCATATATCTTGATGACATCACAGTGTATTCCAAATCAGACGAGGAACATCTGGTCCACCAGAAAAAGGTTTTCGAAAAATGTAGAAAATATGGCCTATCTCTGAACCCCAAAAAAACAGTTTTCGGTCTCGATGAAGGAAAACTCCTAGGTCACATCATTTCTGAAGATGGAATAAAAATAGATCCCAAAAGGATCGAAGGCATACTGCAAATCAGTCACCCCAGAAACATTAAGGAATTACAATATTTTATCAGAAAAAATAATTTCTTAAGAAGATTCATCCCCAATCTTGTCAAACTCTTGAGAAACATCACAAACATGTTAAAAAAGGAGGTTGGAGTTAAATAGACTTTAGAAGCGAAACAATCTTTCGAAATGGTCAGAAAAGCACTCACCGAAACACCAGTTCTAATAAGTCCTGATGTCACCAAATATTTTTACAATTTTTCATTTGAATCTAAACACACGGTAGCTGCAGTATTGTTACAAAAGAATGCAATAGGCCAAGAACAACCGATATATTTTTTTAGCAAAGCCCTAAGAGATGCTCCCTTAAAATATAATATCATGGAAAAATAGGCATTCGCATTGGTATAAGCACTGAAAGAATTCCGAGTTTATATCTTACATTCTCATATCGTTGCTTTCGTTCCCCATACCGTCATCAAAGATATATTAAATCAAGATCCCAATGGTAAAAGAGGAAAGTGGATTGCTATCATCTTAGAATATGACTTAGAAATCAGACCCACTAAACTTGTTAAGGGACAAGGACTCGCAAGACTAATGGCTGAAAAAAACCTCCAAGCATTAGATATAAATTTTGTTGATACCTTAGAAGAACAGGAAGAATTCAAAACCCCTCAGGTTGAAGAAGTATTTTTAAATTCACCTTGGTATGCTGATATCCTTTACATGTTATTTTATCTTAATGCTCATCCAACCTTATCAAAGATAAAATCAAGATTACTGAAACAAAAATCTTTAAATTTTTATATTCTAGATGAAATTTTGTATTGGAAAAATCCCACTCGTATGCTGCTTAAATGTTTTCTTGAATATGATGCAGAAAACATTATGCACAAAATGCACGAAGGAGAATGTGGAGGACATCTCTACTGGAAAACCACAGCCAACAAAATACTTAGAGCCGGTTATTATTGGTCTACCTTGTTCCCTGAAACTCAAAAACTTGTTATGACATGCCATAAATGCCAAATTTTTGATGGAAAGAATTTTTTGTTACCTTTTCCCTTACATCCCATCATAGTTGAAGGTCCTTTCCAGCAATGGGGTTTAGATTTTATTGGGGAAATACACCCTTTTCGTCTGCTCAACACAATTAGATCCTCACAGCCACTGATTACTTTACCAAATGGATAGAAGCCATACCCTCCAGGAATGCCACTGATTTTGTCATCATCAAGTTCCTAGAAACCAACATTTTATCTAGATTCGGTTGTCCTAGGAAAATTATCACTGATAACACTGCTGCCTTTTCCTCTAAAAGAATGGTTGAATTATGTTACAAATATCATATTACATTAAGACATTCCATGGCTTATTACCCCCAGGGTAATGGTTTGGCTGAGTCTTCTAACAAAAGCCTAGTCAATATCATTAAGAAGCTTCTTGAACAAAATCAAAAAGCATGGCACAGAAAACTAGTACACGCACTATGGGCTGATAGACTAACCACCAAAAAATAAATTAGTATGTCTCCCTATCAACTAGTGTATGGCATGCATGCCATTTTCCCGACATCTTTAGGGGTTCTAGTGATGAAGCTATTACAAGAAGTTAAAATAGAAGAAAATGGCATGCAAAGGAGGATAAATCAGACTATCCATTTACAACAAACAAGAGAAGAAGTTTACCAAAGGACTCAGTTAGCGCAAGATAAGATGAAAAAGATGTTTGAAAAAAGGACCAAGGAAAATGATTTTCAGGTTGGGGATAAAGTATTAAAATGGGATTCCAAAAGGGAATATAAAGGAAAGCATGGTAAGTTTGAAAACTTATGGAAAGGGCCTTTCATTATCAGTTCAGTTAGCAGAAACAATGATTTTTTCCTACAAGAACCTGATGGAACTAAGACCTCTGGAGGTCTTGTAAATGGTAGGACACTAAAACATTACTTTTTTCAAGAGCTTCAGTTTTAAAATTTTCACTCATTGTATATATCACTATTTGAAGAAATAAATCAAAAATAGAAAATACAAAAAAAAGTAGAAGAATAGAAAAGAGGGAAGTTTTAAAAATAGCAGAAAAGCCCCATGTTCAAAAAACAGTCATGTTGAAAGTGCGCAAATCTAAATGCCACTACTAGTGCTCAAAAGATATCTTGTTCAGTTATCTAGCCTAATCAGAACTTGACATGTTTTAAATTGATTGCTGATAAGTTAGTAAAAGAAGTGATAGTCAAAATGTGTAAGCTTGACTTATCAATAAAATTAGATTAGGAAAAGATACTAGTTCAGCACGCTCAAAACAGAACCAAAGAGGAAAATAGGGATGAAAAACAAACTATGTATCCTAGCCCTAATTTTTCTAAATCTCATTTTGTGCGAAAATAATATTTTTGTGTAGCTTGTATTTTATGCCACAAACACATGACAAATCAGATTATCTAGTCCTGATTTGGTCATTTTTCAATTTCATGTTTTAGTTTAGTGAATGAAATCCTATCAAATAGCTTAATCTTGACAGTCGATCTAGCATAGTTAGAGAATCAAAGGAGTTCATTAGTTTAATCTGAACTCCCGGAAGATATAAGTGTAGAAGTAGATAGTGTTTTCACTTTCAAAAAATGTCATTTCAAAGATTTGCTAGTCCAAATGCAACTAAGGAAGAAAAAATGTTAGGAAATATAGTTGGGTAGGTAGAGATGACTTTGATGCTAATCATGTTGTAAATTTTCAGAAATAACATCAAGAAAGAGAGAAATTTGCGCCAATGGATAAGGCACTGGTCTTCACAAGCCTGAGATTTGTAGTTCCGGACACCTCCTGAAAAGTAGCTGCCCTCCCTAAATGGAGCCACTGTTAGTCATCAGTGTTTTTGCATGTTTTTATGACTAGATTCCTTAGCTGAGTTTTCTAGAAGCTAATCTCAATCTATCAATTTGTCATCTAGAAAACACCTCAAACAAATTTTTGTCTCCCTACCTTTCCTTTTCATCCTATTATGAGAAAATTCTTCAATTTTCAAACCCTATCTCATTTTAGCAAAGTATCCTTGTCTATAGCTGTCATAGATTTGTTTATTTGCTATCATTTTCCCTTGTTTTCATGCATCTCATTTCCCATCATTTGACAAAGTGTTTGCCCCTCTCTCATTGATAATTCAATCATTATGATAACCTAATCATACCTAAGGAAATATTCAGAATCTGTGAGAAGGTCTGTAGGTCTAGGTGGTGGTGTTTAGGACAATTTTCCTTGACAAAGCTGTCCTAAGTCAAAAAAACATTGTGTCTAGTACCACTCAACCATAAATTGTTTCCTATTCTACAAAACAACATACCGGTTTAGCCTTAGGTCATACACCACTAACTATTTAGTTGTTTTTATTTTAGCAAAACTTATAAATGTTAATTTCAGGAAAAGAGACAGTCTTTGACATAAAGAGATTTAAAGAAAATTAGGCATCATAGTGAAGGTGTAAGAAGGAAAGCTGCTTCTTATATCATACCATGAACCTGGACTTTGAAAATCAGTCAAAGACAAATTCACTGTGCCTTATGAGAGCACAGTTGGGAAAGAGGAGTTACTTCAGGAATACACACAACAAAGTGCACAGTGGTGAGATGGATGAAATTTCATAGTTTGAAGGCCTCCTTCATCATAAGCAAAGGGCCCAACAATGGTTTTGAGTGACCTGAGTGGTTACATTTGCATAGGACCTCCTTCATGACAAGTAGAGGGTTAGAACCCAGTCAAAGAACCTCTTTCACATCATAAGCAGAATATTGACATACAAGTGTTAAAAGACCTCAATTATGATGTTTGTGAAAGCCTATTCCAAAGGATAAATCTGAGGCTAGAGTTTGATGAAGAAACCTCATTCAAATGGTAAAAGATAATTTCACACAGGGGGTTTATTCAAAAAGGACATCCTTCATTTTGGATAAGACCATTATAGTCTATCTAATTACCCCCTCCAAAAGGAAATTAGAGGGCAAGCACCTAGGGTTACAATTCATATGGATCAGCTCATTCAAAAGGCAATCAAAGATAACAAACAACAGTCTAAGATGCCTCCATCAAATGATAAGAGCAAGTTTGAAGCGTTGAGAACAAACTCCTTCAAATAATAGACAGAACCTTAACTTTGAAAAGGGTTCAAACCTGAAGTGTAAAACAAGTGCCCAGAAAGTATTTTGAAAATACCTCCTTCATGGTAAGTAGAGGGCCCAAAAATTTTTGTGGAAAGGGCCTCCTTTAAAATTATGAACAGAACACAGCACAGTTTTTTTTGAAGTGTCTCCTTCAATCATGAGCAAAGGGAGAAAACACAGTTTTCATTTCCTCCTTCAATGGCTAGCAGAGGGAAAACACCAGGTTAATATCTTGTTTGAAATAACTTCCTTCAGTAGTGAGCAGAGATCAACTAAGCACTCATACAGTGGGTCAAAAGGTCTTTTGCAACAATGAACAGAGAGTGAGTTAAAACTTTCAATAAAGGGCTAGAAATTTCAAATAATAAACATAGCTCAACACATTTTGTTTGACAAGCCTCGTTCAATGATAAACACAGCAAAAAAAGTTTGCTTAAAAGTGCCTTTTGAGAAATAAAGAACACATTTCATGATTGGTAAAGAGGAGGTTTTTTTCTTTATGAAAGGTGTAAAATTTCCTATTGTTTTCAAAAGCTTTGAAGAAAAAGGTTTCAAATCCTTTTCAAGGAGGGAAAGTTATTTTCAAAACCCTCCCTAAGATATAAAAGGCCTCACTCGAGCTCTTCTACTCTTCATTATGTTTTGTGAAAACATTTAGCAAAGGAGAAAATACATTTTTTAACACCTCTGCAACATTATCAACATGCGACGCGCTTGTAGGTACGGCAGGTTTTGAGATTGCAACAAGATGATGAGATTAGTGGAAAGAAGTCGCCTTTCACTGCGGCCCATGTGCTATTTTTGGTGCAAAGTCTATTTTTAGACTATGTTTATTTTTAGACATGTCGATCATATTATACGAGTTGCAAGATGCTATTTTGGATCGTTGGTCAAGTTGGAAAAAATGACGTCTATTTTTAGACATATTGGGCGGAATATATTTTTAGATAGATATGTCAAATATTATTAGCTCTTAATAATATTTGACTATAAACATTATCTTATTCTCTTGGAGAACTTTAGTTAAGTGCACATATGTGGCACAGGAGTTGACAGAAGGAATTACGCTATTCCTGAGGGTTAAATGGAGCTATTGCATGGAGACTTTAGTTAGAACTCATGTGACAGAGTTTCGTGGAGTTATTGAGGTAGTTGGTGGAGTTGTGTTCAGTTTAACTCAGCTAAACATAGTTGAGCTAGTTGTATCTAGTCTAATTGGTTGATACACTAGTGAAAGTGGTGTGAATTAATTTTTAATTAATTCACTAATTATTAAATCATTAATCAACTAAAGAATACATCAGTTAACTACAGTGCATGGACAGTTTCAGTGGAGACCAGTGAAGAGGTAGGTGAAAGAGCAGTGTGACTATCAGTTGTGACTATAGTGTTCCATGATTTGGCACCACACATTGATGGAGATGCTAATGAGGATTGTGCAGTGCAATCCAGGTGTATTTGAGTTCATTCAGAGCCCATATTCACCAGGGATTGCGCAGTAGAGGCGGGCTAGTAGGTTGAAGAGATCAGTGCATGGGATTTGCTAGATCGGACTTGATTAGTGTGTAGCGATTGGAGATTGTACTGAGAGCTTGTGAGAAGCTTTGAGTGATTATTGTTACATGATATCTATGACATATATTATACAGATAGTTGGGGGTTTTTAGCTTTAAGCTTTTTCATAAATCACTGTGTTAATGTGTGTGAATTTTTATGGTTTCAATGTGTGCATGCAATTAATTTAATTTCCGAAGTTAATGATCAATGGTAGAAGAGATTATGTATTTTGCATGAAGTTAAAATAGTGTGTGATCAGGAGAATCTTGGAAATATGCATGTGTAGTGCATATAATTTCCACATGGTATCAGAGCAGTTGATCATTGGAGAAATTGCAAATTATTGAAGTAGTTGAGTTTTGTGCTGGTGGAATTCGAATTCGCTACAGTGTTTTCTTGGTGTCCAATTCGAGCATTCATTGAAATGTCTTTCAACGGATTGCGATTGGAGTATGCCCTTGAGGGAAACATGAATTATATTTCATGGAAGGACAGGATGGAGGCGGTGCTGGAGGATAATGGGTTGAATGAGTTCATAGATACTGATATTCCTAAAGCAGGTTCTAGCGATGCTGCCGCACTTGATGCATGGCAAAAGAAGAAAACAAAATGTCGAAGGATTCTGTTGGAAGGTGTGAAGGATCACATAGTGTCTAGCCTTCATGGTAAAGCTTCTCCATTTTTGATGTGGAAAGCTTTGACAGACTTGTTCCAAAGCAAGAGCGACCAGAGGAAGTTGGCGCTCAAGGATAAACTCAAGAAAATAAAAATGGAGAAGGGCGAAAGTATACCCAAGTACCTCACGAAGTTCGTCCAGTGCAGGGATGAGCTGGGAAGTGTGGGGGTTACTGTAGATGAAGAGAATTTGGTGAGCTTGGCTCTCCTTGGGCTTCCAAAGAGTTGGCATTCCTATGAGGACTCTGTCAATGGTCGGGAGAAACTGCCAGGATGGGAGCGACTTTGGTCGGATCTTGTGCAGGAGGAGATAAGGTGGAGTACCAGGGATGGATCTTCATTGAAGAATGAAGATGAGGAAAATTGCGCTTTGGCTGCCAAAGCAAGGAAGGGGAAGAGCAAGAAGAATGCTTCTCAATCTGGTGCGAAAGGCAAGAAGCAGGACATGTCCAAGGTGAAGTGCTTTCACTGTCACCAACACAGACATTACGCCACTAATTGTCCATAGAAGAAGAAAAATAAGTAGGCTGCTGGATCTGCAGCTGGAGAGGCCTTAACCTCACAATTTGAGCTGGATTTTTCACTGATCACATGCTTGGTCTCAAGTATGATGGGTTCAGTGTGGTTTCTTGACAGTGGTGCATCTTTTCATATGATCGGAGACAAATATTTTTTTACTGATCTGGATGAGAAGGATCTTGGAGTGCACATCGAGATGGGCGACGATGGTAGATACAGTGCAACTGGTATCAGTACCATTTCCTTTGAGAGGGAGTTTGGTAAACCCTTCATGTTTAAGGAAGTGATGCATGTTCCAATATTGAAGAAGAATTTGATCTCTGTGGCAGTGTTAGAAGACAAGGGATATGATGTTTTCTTTAGTGAGGGAAAGGCTTTCATACACAGTAAGGAAACTGGTGAAACCTGAAGGATAGGGGTTTGAGTTAAGAACCTTTATCAATTGTAGGTAGATGGCTATACAAAGAATGGAAGGCAAGGCAGAAGGAGTGGTGAGCCGGGATGAGCGAGAGATATGGCACACACAGATATGGCACAGCAGATTGGGTCATCTTCACCATGGTGCTTTGAAAATTTTGCAGCAGATTTCTACCGGGCTTCCCAAGGGTACACTTGCGCAGTCAGATCAGTGCAAGGGATGTACTTTGGGAAAATTTGTGAAAGCCACCTTTCACAAGAAGGATACTCATGCCACGAAGATCCTTGAGAGAATTCACACAAACGTGTGTGGACCTTTCTCAGTAGCTTTGACAGCAAAGCACAGGTATTATGTGATATTTGTTGATGAATTTTCTGGGAAGTGCTGGATCTTCTTCATGCAGAAGAAGAGTGAGACATACTCAAAGTTATGTGAGTTCAAGGCACTGGTGGAGAAATATTCGGGGAAGCAGGTGAAGGCTCTTAGGAGTGACAATGGTGGTGAATTCATCTCTAGCGAATTCAAGGACTTTTGTAGCGCAAAAGGAATTCGAAGAGAGCTCATAGAGCCTCATAACCCACAACAGAATGGGGTCGTGGAGCGAAAGAAAATAATGATCGTGGGTGTTGCACGAGTGATGTTGCTCTATCAGGGCCTTCCCATACACTTGTGGGCTAAGGCATGCAATACTGCGGTTTATGTGCAAAACCATTGTCCTCACAGACTGCTTGGCATGAGTACACCTAAGGAGGCATTTTATGGTAAGAAGCCTGATATTTCTCATTTGAAGATTTTTGGCTCACCTATTTACATTCATGTGATGAAGGATGCTAGAAGAAGTCGGATCTGGATCAGAGGTTGGGATATTTGTGGGGTACACCATACACCCCATAACTATCATGTGTATTTTCGAGACAATCGAAGAGAGTTGTGTGATGGGATACTGAAATTTCATATATGAGGAGAAATCCATGAAGTGTTCGTTTGAGAGGGAGCCACTCGCATGCAGATGAGGAGCTATTAGTTCCTACGAATGAGTCTCAGGATGGAGGATCGCCACATGAGAGGTTCATGCAGCTGGAATAAACCACCTGCGCCGCCAACCATCGCAGGGCGGAAGCGCACTACAAAAGCTACAACCGAATCAGATGCAGAAGATTGTAGGAGCACCTACATCACAACGTTGCACAGGTGACAATCACTCACCAATATACTTGATACATGGCTCGATGAGCATGTGTAATTTAACCATCCTCTTTTGAGGAAGCTGTGGAGGACCCTGCATGGGTAGATGCCATGGTGGAAGAGTATGATTCGATTGTCAGAAATATTGCATGGGAGATTGTCCCAAGGCCGGAAGGGAAATTAGTGGTAGGTTCAAGATGGATCTACAAAGTGAAGCAAGTTGTTGACGGGAGCGTCGAGAAGTACAAGGCAATATTTTTTTCCCAGGGCTTCTCACAGATTGAGGGGATCAACTATGAGGAAACCTTTGCAACTGTCGCAAGGTATTCTTCCATACGGAGCATCCTAGCTCTCTCAGCGCAGATGAGATGGCACATTCATCAGACGGATGTAAATACTGCACTCCTCAATGGATTCATTGAGGAGGAGGTGTACATAGAGCATCCCGAAGGTTTCGAGATCTTCAACAGTGAGTCACATGTGTGCAGGCTCAAAAGAGCATTGTATGGGTTGAAACAAGCACCTCGTGCTTGGTACACATGGATAGACAGTTATTTCACCGGTCTTGGATTCACCAAGAGTGAGGCGGATCCGAACCTATACCAAATTTTGGTGGAGGGTAAGTTGCTGATCATTGTACTTTATGTAGATGATTTTATTTTGACAGGTGATGAACAGTTGATACTCTCATGCAAGGCTGATCTTGCAAAAGAGTTTGAGATGAAGGACTTGGGCCTCCTTCATTATTTCCTGGGATTGGAAATTTGGCAGCGCGGTGATGGATTGTTTGTGTCTCAAGGCAAGTATGTCTGGGAGATACTGGAGAAGTTCAACATGCAAGGCTGCAAGCCTATTGATACTCCTCTTCTTGGTGGTTGGAGGAAAGAGGATGCTACATCAGTAGATGTAGTGGATGCCACTATTTACCGACAGTTGGTGGGGTCGCTTATGTATCTGGTCAATACATGACCCGACATATGCTACGTTGTTAACCAACTTTCACAAGCTATGGCTAAGCCTACCAAGCTCTTTTGGAAGGTGGGGAAGCATGTTCTGAGGTGTCTCAGAGGCACATTGGGATATGTGTTATGGTACAGACAGTCGGATGAGGTGAAGTTGTGTGGCTTCACGGATGCAAAGAGATGGCAGAGCCCAACATAGAAGAGTAATATCCGGAGGAAATGGGCATCAGTCGATAGCGCTTGGTACAAAAGGAAGCAGAGATCCATGGCACTCAGTTCAGCAGAGGCCGAGTATATGGTAGCGAGTTTGGCTGCATGTGAGGCTATATGGATGAGGAAGATTCTGGTCGGGTTGTTCGGTTCACACTTAGATCCTACTGTGATATATTGTGATAATCAGAGTTGAATTAAACTCTCGGTTAATCATGTATTTCATGATATATCTAAACACATTGACATCTGGTATCATCATATCAGAGATTGTGTGCAGCAGAAGATCATGTTACTTTCATACATTCCCACGAAGGATTATGATGCTGATATATTGACTAAGGCGCTCACCAGGAGCAAATTCGAATACCACAGAGGCAGGATCGGGGTAGCAGATAATCCCTATATTGTTGAGAGGGAGTGTTGAGATTGCAACAAGATGATGAGCTTAGTGGAAAGAATTTGCCTTCACTAAGTGGGCCCGCAGGCTATTTTTGGCGCAAAGTCTATTTTTAGACTATGTCTATTTTTAGACATGTCGATCATATTCTATGAGTTGTAGGATGCTATTTGTGGATGGTTGGTCAAGTTGGAAAAATATATGGACTTCTATTTTAGACATATTGGGCGGAATCTATTTTTATATTGCTAGTCTAAAAATAGATATGTCAAATATTATTAGCTCTTAATAATATTTGGACTATAAACATTATCTTATTCTCTTGGAGCACTTCAGTTAAGTGCACAGATGTGGCACAGGAGATGACAGAAGGAATTACGCTATTCCTGAGGGTTAAGTAGAGCTATTGCATGGAGACTTCAGTTAGAACTCATGTGATAGAGTTTGGTGGAGCTAGTAGAAGTAGTTAATGGAGTTGTGTTCAGTTTAACTCAGTTAGACACAGTTGAGCTAGTTGTATCTAGTCTAACTAATTGATACACTAGTGAGAGTGGTGTGAATTAATTATTAATTAATTCACTAATTATTAACTCATTAATCAACTGAAGAATACATCAGTTAAATACAGTGCATGGACATTTTTAGTGGAGACCAGTGAAGAGGTAGGTGAAAGAGCAGTGTGACTATACTGGTGCATGAGTTTGCACCACACATTGATGGAGATGCCAATGAGGATTGCACAGTGCAAGATAGGTGGATTTGAACTCATTCAGAGCCCATATTCAATAGGGATTGCACAGTAGAGGCAAGCTAGTAGGTGGCAGAGATTGATGCATGGGATTTACTAGATCGGACCTGATTAGTGTGTAGCAATTGGAGATTGTACTGAGATCTTGTGAGGAGATTTGTATGATGATTGTTACATGATCTATATGACATGTAATATAAATATATTTGGAGGTTTTCAGCTTTAAGCTTTCCCATAAATTAATGTGTTCATATGTGTGAATTTTTATGGTTTTAATGTGTGCATGCAATTGATTTAATTTCCGCAAGTAATGATCAATAGTGGAAGAGATTATGTATTGTGCATGAAGTCAAAAAGTGTGTGATTAGGAGAATCTCAGATGTATAACATATCAGTTATATAATTTCTACATTTTTGATAGGATGCGATGCGCCTGTGGAAGCGCTCGTTTCACTCCGCCCATCCTGCACGTGACGTGTTTTCTCCGGGCCACCTCTAAACAACCCACCTCCCAGGCCACTTCTGAACGAATTTTTGACTGCCCGGCGCCCACAGAACAGTGCCAAGGTTTTCAGCACCCGTCAAGAGGTTTTCCAAATTTTCAAATTCCCGAATTTTTGCAGAGGAGAAACTGTTCAAATACAGCCAAGGAGATTTCTAAAAAGGTACTTGTGCTCTTTCACCTAATTTTGTGTTTTAAAGGACATAGAAGGAAGTTAGTAATCAGTAAATAGAAGAAAGTTAGTGATTTTCAAAGAGAAAGAAGACCTATTTGTTTAAAAAGGCCTATTTGCAGAGTGAGAAGAAAAAAAACAAAAAAGACAGTTGTTGAGAAGGGAGGCCTATTTTTAGTTTAAAGACTTGTTTAAATGAATAGGTGAAAGAGGACACAGTCTCATAAAGAAAAAAGACAGATTTTTTTTGAAGGTCTTTCTACTTAGTAACAAAGAAAAACACAGTTCTTAAGAAGGAAACTTATTTTCATTAAAAAAGAACTTGTTTTCTAGTTAAGAAAGAAATACAGTGCTTAAATAAGGGATCTATTTTTCAATTCATTTGAAAGACCTGTTTTGATAAGAGATTAAAGGAAAGTCTAAACAAATATGCCTCCAAAGAAGGTCAAAAAAGGTGGATTTCACAACAGGTTTGATCCTACTACAACTCAAGAGATAAATGAATCCCCTTCAGTTATTTTTAATTTCCGGGAGGTAGGGTGTCTTGATTTTTTCTGAAGAGTCCAAGAAGTCATAAATCACCCTCCCTTGACACAGTTGTTTGCCCTAAGACTGCAAGAAGAACATGTTCACATAGCAAGCCTTGATTTTTTTCTAAATCCTAGATCTATGTTGAAGGCAACCAAGATCCCCTATCTTGGTTAGAAATGGTTCAAACAAGCCTATTTGGACCTAGAACACTACAAGCCCTTCTTGAAACTAGCTTACCAAAATGAATGCAAGGCTATCTTCACCTTTTCTCATCTATTGAATAGTTATGCACCCCTTATGAAAACCATCATGAAATATTTCACATGTGAGGGGAGATATTCTCGAGTTTATTCCTATCATGTCAGACTTTTGATGCATTTCACTCGGACTCAGCTGATGAATATCCCTTTCTTCCTCTACAAGAGCATAGACAAGATGTCCTCCTTTTTCCAAAAGAGACCTCCAGGTCAACAAAAATCTAGTCTTTTTCATCATTCTCTCATCAAAATCATCATCCTTCACCATCTTGAATAGAAAGGAGTTTCTTGGGAGACTTTCATTTCTCATACGGATTTTACTACTACCTCTTCATCTCATGGCCCATCTCATATTTCCTCCTCACCCTCCACTCACTACATCTCCCCTTCATCCAGTCAATCTACCCCTCAAAATCAAACACCACCCATGATTGATAATGAAAAGGAAGAGTGCAGTGAAAGAAAACAAGAAGGTTGTGATGATGAGGAACTTAGTGGCACTCAGCAAAGTAGTGGGAATGAACCAAGTGACAATCAAAATAACAGTGACCATGATCATACTAATGATTATGAAGAGAGCTCACCAAAAGATAAGGAAGTCAGTGGCAGTCAGCATAACAGTAATAGATGAAGACAATCATGATGAAGGCAGCCCTCAACAAATTCAAAACAGTGAGGAGGGTAAATATGGCAGTCCTAAAGATAGTCATGATAAAAGTAGATGCAGTGAACATGATAGCCCTTGAGAGGAAAAGCACCACAACAATAAGGAAAACAGTGAACAAGACAACCCTAAAGAAGAACATGAAAACAATGAATAGTGCAGCAAAGTAGGTGGTGAAAGAGGCAGCAATGTAAAGGATCAAGTTGAACAAATGCTAGTGATGAAACCTCCTCTCTCTTCTCCTCAACACAACCAAGAACATGTGCTTGTTGCCTCTCCTAGGAAAGGGGCCATGATTCATTCCTCAAAATCACCAAAGGCTAAAAACACCAAATCTGCAAAAGGGAAAACTACTCAAGCAGTGACTAGTAATGTCACTAGGGTGCTAAGGAGTAGATGCAAACTGCCTAAGAAGAGTATTGTTGAATTTCCAAAAATAACAAGAGCAAAGAAGTCTATCCAAAGCTAGGGAAAAGAAAAAGTTGAACAGCGGGAGAGTAGCCATGAGCATGATAAGTAATTTGACATCATACAAATAGACGGTGATGTTGAAGATGATGAAGCCAGAATCCTTAGGTCACTTTTAAAAAATAGAGAAGCCCAAATCGAGGACTTAGAAACTGATCTAAAAAGTTCAAAGGACCTCATACACTTTCTACAAATGCAAAATAGATAGATGAGCGGGAAAATGGCAATCTATGAGGCTCGGGCATTCAAATACCAAAGGGAAGCATACAAAGCACAAGTCAAACCTAAAGAGTATATGGGCGAATTTGATGATATTGAGGAAGAAGAGCAACTAGTAAGAAAAATGCCTAGGACTATGGGTATTAGGAAAGATTTGGAGAAACAAAGGGAAGAAGAAGCAGCCCCTGCTCGATCGTATCCTCTCACACAATTGCTTGCCCAAGAGATAGAAAATGATAAAGAATCATGGCTTGAAAGAGAAAATAAACATTTGGAGGAAAAAATAGACAAGGTAAACAAAGACTTGGGTTTGCAAAGGAAGATGACCGGGCATTACAAGAAATTGAATCAATTTGCCCAAAGAAAACTCAAGATTGCCCAAGAAAAGCTCAAAACTGCCCAAAGGAGGCACCCGGTGAAAAAAGGGGAAAAGGAAATATCTAGGCTTGGAATATTGGCTTCAGCTTCTTTGCATGCTGCTAGAAACCCATAAGGGGTTTACTCACCAAAACTGAGCAATTTTTGACATGATCTTGTTTTTTGTGATTTTTAGGCCTAATTGCACATTTTTCTAGGCGCTGCCATGTTTGATAGGAGAATCCTCAGCTCATGAAAGTTATTTTTTTGGATGTATTAAATTTGGGGGCATCTAGTCACAAATTGTTAGATCAAAATAAGGTGTTTTGGTCCCCCAAAGAGGCAAAAAAAAGTCAAATTTCACCTTTCTGCCTCAAATATCAGCAGGTGAGACCTTCCTGGGTTTTTTTACTCAGTCCAATTTCTGATAGACTTCTAGGGATCATTTTGAGAAAAATAAAGTAGTTCCAGAAACTAGACATCCAGGGCTTTCCAGCGAGCTATCATGAGGCTTGTTTTGACATCAGGAAGTCCCTCCAAATTTATCTGCAAAACAGACTTTATTCTGGTGCTACGCTCCTGTAGGATATTGCTGAAAAGGCAGTTTTCTGAAGGAGGCCATCCAAATGTGCGTTAAGCTACTTTTAACTCTATGTTAGAGGTTAAAAGTCAATTTTCTTACTACTTTTAGCTTAAATAAATATTTTTGAAGATATTTTGTGCCTTGGGCTTTGCAAAGCCTTAAGGACAAAATAGGATATTTGTTTTTGGCCAATGGCCTTCTAGTTGCTCTAGGTGGGTTTCGTCCTCTCTGGCCTATATAATCCAAGAGGAGAGAATAATAAGTTTGAGATATGCCCATGGAGGCACCTCAAATTTCCTGATTCATTGCAGCTTAAATGTTTTCATCTTTCTTGGTTATGTCAAAGAATTATTAATTGCTCTTTAGTACCCTAAGAACTTGCTATCAGTTTCATTAATGGTTATTATGTATGATGTCTAGTATGATTCACGGTATGCCTTGCTTACTCATAGCTAATCAAAACTGCATTTCTGAAATCTCTCTCTGAATTATTGGTTGTTTTAGTTAAGTCAAAGAGGTATTGCTTCGATCTTGCCCTTTTTCCATGCTTTGCAGTCTTATTTCAAAGTTCCCGATAGCTCAAGATATGATGTTTAGGAGTTCCCTCTTCATAGTTTGAGTTGTTTGTTTATATTATTTGTTTTTCCCAAAATTTTGAAGGTGATTTTCCAAAGTTAGAGGGTCTTATACTTCTATGTATCACTGGATTGTTTATTTTCTGCATCTATCAGTTTGAGTTTCGTTCATAGAGATTAATGGTCAGCCCTAACTAGTGAATTCTTGCTGTTTAACTATATATGCTTAAAATATCTTTGTCTTTCCCAAATTTAATGTTCATCTCATTTCACTTTCACCCAAACAATCCATTTATCTCGACCAAATCGGCCCTGCAGTAATACCTTGTCCATCATTGAGACAGTCTCGACCTCTTCAACCCCATAGCCCAGTTGATTTGACGAACTTTTTATCTATTTATCCTTTGATCAGTTCTCCTAAAAAACCCAAAACAAACTAAAAAAATACTTAAACAACTAACCTAAAATCAAATATACAAAAGTGAACAAATTCACATCCTTCGCATAATAGAGAGAGCCCTCTCTGAGTCCAGGAAGGCTAGGTCCTAGGGCTCCAAAGCTTGGTCGGATGTTACCCTGTCATTTGGTCTACCAATCTGCCAAAATCATGGGACCATAACAGTGTGTTTTAGACCAGAAGTCCACAAAACACACTCACTTATTGCAAATAGATATTTTTGAGCTTTTTGAGGCAAATTACTGTAGAATTAGATGCAAATAGTTATTTTGGAATTTATTTCTTATAATATTATATGGCTTGGGCCTTGCATGGTCTCTTGGCCATAAATGACATTTATGGTTATATTTGATATTTTCCTACCGGATTTAGGGTTTTAGTCCTCTTTTTCTCCATAAATAGAGCAAGAGGCCCCTATCTATTTTGTTGGCATTTGATGAGCTTGAAGAGAAATATACATGGTTTCATGAGCTTGGAGAGGAAATTGGTTTTGTGAAGTGGATGAATTGCTTGTTTGGCTTGATGATGGAGAAGCTTGTTTGCAGGATTCCATAGCTTGGTGAATGGTGATGTTTTCCTAATTTCTCTATTGTTTCCTTTGTTATCATTATGTTTTAAGTTTCTTGGTTGCTATAAATCAGAAAAGTATAGGTTGAGACATGTTCTTTGAGGCACCTCAATCCTCTTGTTTGTTATAGCTTTGACATTAGGGGAATTTTGAGGTCTAAAATGGGCCTCATAAGAAAAATGTACAACAAAAATAAAATTTATAACAACCAATAGGATTCAAGATGATGATGTCATCCATAATGGATGATTCACCATTTTTGGAGTAAAAAAGTAAAAATATTAAAAAATAATAAAATAATAAAACTACTTTTTCAACTCGTATTTTAAACTTATCTCCAAAAATTTTTACTCAAATTTCGAGCGGGAGTACTCTTTGGATGCGGAATTTAATTCCTCATCCAAGGAGTACCCATGTTGCATACTTTCGATGAACTCTTCTACACGAAAAATGAGAAATACATAAAAAACGTGATTGTAATCATGTTTTTTTATGTATTTCTCATTTTTCGTGTAGTAGTACCCATCGAAGTATGCAACATGGGTACTCCTTGGATGGGGAATTAAATTCCGCATCCGACGAGTACTCTCGCTCGAAATTTGAGTAAAAACTTTGGGAGATAAGTTGAAAATATGAATGGAAAAAGTAGTTTTTTTCATTTTTCCCTGTAAAATTTGATGATGTCATCAAATCTTATTAGATTTTTTCCATTATTATTTTATAATTTCCTTAGGAGGCCCATTTTAGACCTCAAAATTCCCCTAATGAGGACTCCAGATACCGTTATCAAATCATTGAGAAATCACACTATTAGCCACAAAGTAGACTCTATTTGTTTCATCATCCTAGCAAGATGACGACTCAACTATAGGACAGTCTCACAAAATTTAAGAAACTCGGAAAACCCCAAAACACCATTATATTGGTGTCGTATTAATTATTGGTGGTGGACCATAAAATATTTCACCTTCAAAAAAGCTAAAAATTTCCACTTGGCGACTCCACTAGCCTCCAGTAGGCCTATTACTTCATTAGCACTCATTTGACTTACTAGATTTGTTTCACACCAACCTTAAGAAGCTTATGAAACCATCCATATACTGTAATAAGTACCAATAATTAAGAGAGGACAACCCTAAGAAAATAGTCCTAAAAACTTGCAGCCCCTCTGAATTTTGAAATTTAAAATCTGGCTTCACATAGGTTCAGTACCAGATCTCATCCAGACCCAAACCCTCCCAACATGGTTGATGACCCAGAGAAGATTTTGTGGCTAAATTATAGATCTGGAAACTTAACCACTGTTAGGACCATCCATAGAGCAAGCTTTGTACCTGAACATCTTACAGCTTTGCAAGATCCCCAGTTTGACTTGCACCATACTAGGAACCTCTTTAGAAACAGGTCTCAAACTGGTATTCCCCAAACTAACCTTGAACCCTTATATTTGCACCATAGTTCTAGTAGAGAAGCCTCTCCTTCCACACCACCTGACTTTCAGCTTCTCCATCACTTCAACTCTTTCCATACCAAGTCTACTCAAAATCAGTTTGTTGGTCCAAGTACTTCCACCACACCCATCCATACCACCACTGTGAAAACAAATCCACTTCATCATACACCCACTTTCATAAAACTACGTCTTGTAAATCCTCCATTAGCTCCCATCATGGCAGCTTGGTATGCACCTTTAGCCTTACCTCAACCCTTAATACCTTTGCCAAATGACTACCAGTCTAAGATCCCTCATTTCACAAGGGTTGAATCCATCACTGCCCAATAGCATGTAGATAGGATCAATGATTCTTTTGATTAAATGGAGATAGAGGAAGAACCATTAAGATGAGAATATTTGCACTAAGCCTGGGAGGAGAGGCCAAAAAATGGTTCAAAGCGTTAACTCCTAATTCAATACATGACCTCCCTTCCCTCTACCAAACTTTTATAAACAAGTGGTAAATCAAGAAAAACCCCCTCCAAATCCTGTCTAAATATAAAAATATTAAAATAAATGTAGGGGAAAGTGTGTAATAATATTGCACTAGGGTTAATAGTGTGTATAATGCCCTCCCGCCTCATATGAAACCTCCAAAATTCTTAGCACTAAGAAAATTCCTTGAAGGTTTTGACCCAGACATGACTTTCCAAATAAGAGAAAGAGACCATGAAACCTTAGAAGGAATGCAAAAAGAAACTATTAGTGCAAAAGTAAACTTGATTGAAAAGAGAGGTAGGTTGAAATCAGAGAAGAGAGTAACCTACAAATATTAAACCATGCCCTCAACCTCCTCATCTGATTCTAAAATTGATAGCCTAATGAGAACTATGGAGAGAATGATTGAGAAGATAAACCTAAATGAAAAGACACCTCCTAGGGAAAACCAATATAATTCCTAGAACATAAATAGAGCTCAAAACTTCAGAAGAGACCCTCCCCAAACTTGCCAAAAGACAATGATCAAAACATTAGACCACCTTTCCAAGATAATTATGTAAGTGGAGAAGGAAGAGAGGTTGAAGAAACTGAAGAGAACAATGTAAATCTAATAAGCTCTGATAATGAAACTGAAGTCTTTCTCACAGAATAAGAACAAGGTCTTTTTTCCTTTACTCAAACCCAAACCGATTGTGAAGACTCTAAAGATTACCAATTAGGACTGTAAAATGCCATTATGGAAGTCCATAGGCAATATGACCTCAGGAGAAAAAGAAATCAAGAAGCCTCTAAGAAACACCAAATTGATATTGCTGCTAGGAAAGCTCCAGAAAACAGTCATAAGGGAACATTAGACAATGCAAATAGCATAGCTAAGAAAATTGACCCAAGCAAAGAAAAAATCAACCAACAAAGTGGTGACATAAGCTGTCCTAGTACCTCTACTAGTGGCCCTAAAAAAATTTTGTTATCTAAAGCACCTGATCAAAATTAGCAAACCAAAATTCTGTAGAAAGCAATGGTTGACAAAACTGATGCAAATATATATAAAAACCAAATCCCTTTTAGCTTTGAGGGGGAGATTTCTAAAATTAAGATAACCATGCCTATGACTGAACTAATAACCCAAGGAGTGTATAAATCCCAAGTGCTGAAGGTCTTGAACTTAGGAAATGATACTGACACATTAAATTTAACTGATGATGGTCTTAAATTTTTATTTGGACCTAAGGTTGAAGGAAAGTATCAAGAAGGGGTTGTTCCTTCTTTCTATATCAGTTTAAACATACATGATAAAATATTACACAATACTATGTTGGATTCCGAAGCCTCTCACAACCTCATGCCTAAAGTTGTGATGGAAAGCTTAGGCCTAGAAATAACTAAACCTTACAAAGACTTATAGTCATTCGATTCAAGTAGGGTTAAGTTTTTGGGCCTAATCAAGGATATTTGTGTCAATCTGGCACAAATTCCTGCTAAAGATCTTGTCATGGACATAGTGGCAGATATTCCACCTAAGTATGACATGCTTCTATCTAGATCTTACGAAGCCAAACTTTAGGGAAACCTTCAATTAGACATGTCCTATGCCACTATCCCTATTTTCAACTAGACAACAAAACTTTACTGAGAATCACACATGGAGTATATGGTGAGTTACTTGGATAGGACAAACAATACCCCGGTCTATTCTATTCATTCAGACTTGGATTCATTCATCCTGTATAATGAGAATGACATTGGGGAACAAGTAAGTGAAAATGACAAAGATCTGGTGTTACTAAAACAACTAAGTATATCCTCAACTGAAGAAAATGCCATCTCAAACTCTAGCAACCTTGAACAACAACACAGTGGTGAACATGAAATAGAAACACTATGGAACAATACCTTCGATGGTTCCTATGGCAAGGCTGGATCGAGGGTTGGTATCTGGATACACAACACTAATGAAGGTCATTCTTACAAAATAGAATTTCAGTGCACTAATAACATTGCAGAGTATGAGGCTTTCCTCCTTGGCTTACACCTGCTCAAAGACTTAGGAGCTAAGAAAATATCCGCTGAAGGAGATTCTGAACTGATCATTAAACAAATCAGAGGTGAATATTCAGCTAAGAATCCAAGACTCAGACAATACAGAAATGCAGCCTTAGATCTCCTCAAAACCTTTTAGAAATATTAGCTAGCTTACATTCCTAGAGCCCAAAATAGCCTTGCAAATGAGCTTGCCTTTGCTGCTAGCAACTTTTAGATAACACTTGCAAGTGAACAATACACTTTTAAAGTCAAACACCTGCCTACGATACTTGATAACATTGACTATTGGCAAGTGTTTGAGGGTGATGAACAAAATTATGATTTTTTTCAATCTAGGAATGAATTTACATTGACAAAACCAAGTTTAGGGCATAAGGAAGATGTTTCTACAAAAGAAAGGACCTTAGAAATAGAGTTGCCACATTTTGCTGATATAAACCTGTTTACACATCCTTATGAGGCAGAAGTGTTTGAGGATCTAGATCGAAGGGACCTTGAGGTTTTAGAGTGCAATGATGATACTTTACCAAGTGGACTGGCACCATTAGAAGAAATCTTTGGCTTTAATGATGTAGCTAAGAAACCAAAAATGGAATCCATAGAAAATGATGTAGAGGAGTGTAACATTAACTTCCTAAAGGAACAGAAAATGATCAAACTCTCCAGAACTCTTCATCCTCAAATAAATAAAAGGTATATTGAAATTTTCCAAGAATTTAGAGATGTTTTTGCATGGGGGTATGAAGATTTAAAATCATATGAAATAAGAATTATTCAACATAAAATTCCTCTTAAAGAGAATCAGAAACCCTTAAAAAAAAATTGAGAAGAATCAACCCTATTCTATTACCTTTAGTTGAGAAGGAAATTAGAAAGATGTATGATTGTGGGATCATAGTTTCCCTTCTATACTCAGAGTGGGTTTCAAACCTTGTATCATTTAGAAAGAAGACCAGGGAGATTAGGCTTTGCATTGACTTTAGAAATCTGAACAGAGCCTCCTTAAAAGATAACTATCCCTTTCCTAATATGGATCACATTCTTCAAAGGGTGGTTGGCTCTAAGAATATCTCCCTACTTGATGGTTTTTTCGACTACAACCAAGTATTAGTGTTCCCGAGTGATCAGCAAAAAAATGCCTTCACTACCCCTTGGGGTACATTCATGTATGTTAAAATGCCATTCAGATTGATGAATGCAGGGGCCACTTTCCAAAGGGCCATGGATATATATTTTTCTAAAGACATAGGTTACCTCATAGTAATTTACCTTGATGACATAACTGTTTACTCTAAGACTGATGGAAAACACTTAATCCACTTAAGGAAAGTTTTTGAAAAAAGTAGAAAATATGGCCTTTCCTTGAATCCTAAGAAAACATTGTTTGGTCTCCAAGAAAGAAAACTCCTAGGTCACATCATCTCAGAAGAAGGAATAAATATATACCCCAAAAGGATTGAGGGCATATTACAAATCAGCCATCCTAGAAACATTAAGGAACTACAGTATTTCATTGGGAAGATAAACTTTCTTAGAAGATTCATTCCCAATCTTGCCAACCTTTTGAGAAACATTACAAACATGCTTAAAAAGGAGATAGGGGTTAAATGGACCTTGGAAGCCAAAAAATCCTTTGATCAGGTCAAATTAGCCCTCACTCAAACACTGGTTCTGATTAGTCCCAATTTTACCAAAGATTTCTACATTTTCTCATTTGCCTCTGAACATACCATTGTTGCAGTATTAATACAAAATAATATGATGGGACAAGAACACACCATAGCATTCTTTAGAAAATACCTTAGAGATGCTCCTTTAAAATACAACATCATGGAGAAATAAGCCTTTTCCTTGATCAAATCATTGAAAGACTTTAGAGTTTATATCTTACATTCTCATGTCATTGCTTTTGTTCCACACTCAATTGTCAAGTACATTTTAAATCAGGACCCTAATAGTAAGAGAGGAAAGTGGATTTCCATTATACTAGAATATGACTTAGATATTAGGCCTACAAGACTGGTTAAAGGACAGGGACTTACAAAACTTATGGCTGAGTCAAATTTCAAAGCTTTAGATATGAACATGGTTGATGTTTTAGAAGAACAAGAAGAATGCACTACTCCCATGTTGAAGAATCATTTATGAATTCATCTTGATATGCTGATATTCTTTATGTGATTTTCTATCTTAATGCTCCCCCTACATTGTCAAAGACAAAAGCTATATTCTTAAAACAAAAATCCTTGAAGTTCTTCATCTTAGATGGGATATTATATTGGAAGAATCATGTTGGTATACTACTTAAATGTTTGCTTGAGGATGATTCGGGTAAGATCATGCATGAACTGCATGGAGGAGAGTGTGGAGGCCATTTTTACTGGAAAACCACAACCAAAAAAATCCTTAGAGCTGGCTACTATTGGCCCACCATTTTCCTTGATACCCACAAACTAGTCATGACTTGCCATTAATGCCAAATCTTTGAAGGAAAGATAAAACTCTTACCTTTACATTTACATCCCATTACTGTTGAAGCTCCTTTTCAACAATGGGGTTTAGAATTCATTGGAGAAATTTACCCCACCTCGTCTGTACAACATAAGTGGATCCTCACTGCCACTGATTACTTTACCAAGTGGATAGAAGTCATCCCCTCTAGAAATGCCACTGATTCATTCATTATCAAATTTCTTGAGACAAACATCCTGTATAGATTTGGTTTCCCTAGGAAGATCATCACAGATAATACTACTGCCTTTTCATCCAAAAATATGATTGAATTTTGTCATAAATATCAAATCACACTAGGACATTCCATAGCTTATTACCCTTAGGGTAATGAGTTAGTTGAATCCTATAACAAAACCTTGGTCAATATCATCAAGAAGCTCCTAGAATGGAATCAAAAGGCATGGCATGGAAAGCTTATACATGCACTATGAGCTGATAGACTAACCACCAAGAAATCAATCGGTATGTCTCCCTATCAAATAGTGTATGGAATGGATGCCATTTTTCCAACATCCTTGGGAGTTCTAGTGGTAAGACTTCTCCAAAAAGTACAATCAAAATAAAATGACATGAAAAGAAGGCTAAACCAAACCATTCATTTGCAGCAGACAAGGGAAGAAGTGTATAACAAAACTCAGAAAATGCAGGAAAGCATAAAGAAAATATTTGACAGAAGAACCAAAGCCAATAATTTCCACATTGGAGACACTATACTAAAGTGGGATTCTAGGAGGGAAGACAAAGGTAAACATTGTAAGTTTGAGAATTTGTGGAAGGGCCCTTACCTTATTCAGTCAGTTAGAGGTCATAATGCTTTCTTTTTACAAGGTCTTAATGGAGAAGAACTTTTTGGAGGTCCTGTAAATGGCAGGATGCTCAAGCACTATTTCTGTCAAGAGTCCTAAGTTTTAGTTGGAATTTCTCATTCATTGTGCATATCACTGTTTGATGAAAAGATATTGAGAGAAATCACAAAAAATACAAAACAGAAGAATGAAAAAGAGGGTGGATTTGAAAATAGGTAAAGCCCCATACCCAAAAAATAGAACTACTGAAAGTGTGTAGGCCTAAATACCACTACTAGTGCATAAAGAAGTCTTGTTTCATTCATCTAGCCTAATCATGGCTGAAACATGTTTTAAATTTATTCTTGATAAGTTAGTGAAAGATAGTGAGTCAAATTATTCAAGATTAACTTGTCAAAAGATAGATTAGGTAGAAATATAATGTTTCCACATGCTCAAAACAGAACCAAAGAGAAAAACAAGGATGAATAGAAAACAATGTATCCTAGCCCTGATTTTTCTAGTCTTATATTGTACAAAAATAAAATTTGTGTGTGTTGGTCACTTTAATTGCTTATTAATTTAAATAATCAAGTGCTACATAAACTGTCAACCCAGGGAAGTCTGTTTATTTCAAAGAAAATCACACACTGTATATGCTCAATCTCGAAAGAAATGAAAAGTTGTATTAAAGAGTACATTAATCACACGTTGCTTCAAACAATCTGAAGTTCTACTTGAGCTACAGAAAAGACAATATTTCTATTGCAGACAATCACCAAAAGAATCCTAGATTACATTAAAAAGATAAAAATCTAGGGAGAGAAATAAATCTACAGAAGAAAAGATCAATTGTGCTATAACAGAGAACAAGACTCTATTCCCTAAGTAGGAATATTCAACACTTGTTTCTGATTACTATGCTTTCACAAACTCATTCTATAAACAAGATTACTAATTAAAATAATCCACAGTTACCTAGGAATGAATTGTATGAAAACAATGCAACAATTAATGGATTTTCAGCAATAGATAACACAGTTCCAATATTGTATAAATGATTTCAGCAAACAAAGTTTAACAAGGAATAAATGAAAAGAACTGTTAACACATTACGAAAATAAATGGGTGAATCTTGTGAAGAAGGTGGGACCTTTCCTTCTCACAAGATTCCCCAGGAGAAGGGATTAAAACAAAATACTCAGAACAAGCTTTTATTCATCTGTCAAAAGTAACACATTACAAAGGATTCACGCCCTTCTCTGTAAGTCTGTTTCAAAATAAATCTTCCGTCATCTGTAATCTCCTCTAATGCTGATTTCTCCTCTTTTAAAGAGGAGGCATCTATTACACAATTGGTTACATCATAGAATATCATATTCTTAACCTGATCTAATCTGCTATACTAAAATATAATATTTTTTTCTTCCATAGCAAAATGTTGTTAAAATGGTTACGATGGTACTGGCTCCGAGGTGCATTTGTTATGGCCAGTGTAACAACTCCCTTGTCTTTTCTTGTTGTTGTCGTGCCTGAAATATTGCTTCAGAATCGCAAATCATGGGTTGTTTCAGCAATGGGATTTGCGTATTATGTTGACTATTTCAGCAACGCGGTCTTCAGACAGCCATGATGAATTAACTGCAGTCTTCAAACTATCTCAGCAACTATATATTTTCGATTAATGATTAAATATGAAAGTAATGTAAAATTCATGTAAAACAAGTGAAACATATAGTAAAGAGAAGAATGTTTTATACCTTTGGAATAATGGATGAAAGTGATAATATAGGCTTTAAATATGGGCTGGAAAAGAGTGGAATTATAGCAAAATGTATGGTCAAAAAGGTACATTATAGAGACCTAACATCCCCCCTAATTAAAAAGGTTGCATGTCCTTAAGCAACTTTAGTCTAAATTAGAGTCCAGATATTGGCTTTTGGCATGCAAGTTACTTAGGTAGTAGATATGAAAGGTAATGTCTGGTGAAGCTCTGAACCCTTGCACATTTTTCAACTTTTTCCGAGCTGCTGCTTCATCTTTCCTAGCCAACCTATGATGAACATGATATTCCTCTGTTGGCATCCATAGAATAGGAAAATGAAAGTGATACCCTATCCATTTTTCAGCACATTGCTGAACACACTTGATGTAATGTGGTACCCTGGAGATTGTTGTTTCAATATTAATAGGACTGAAAGGATTATACTCCTTCTTTTGCTTAGAATATTGTTGCGAAAGCATGTTGTTTTCTCTTAAAGTAGCAGTTTCTTTGGCCTGAATAAAATTTTGGCAGTCCTGAAGTACTGAAGCCTGTAATTGCCATATATGTTTAGTCATCCCTGGTTTCTTAAAAAAATCATAATATTCTGCCACAAAGATGGCAGGGTTTTGGGGTTTTGGCTTTATCCAGAGAAGATGGTTATGTTCGTTATGCCTGGCTGCTAGAAAAGCAGTCTTCCATGTAATCTGGTTAGCAAGGAAAGAGGAAAACGCCCTGATCTGAATGTTGCCAACAAGAGGGTTAAGATTAAACCTTTTGTTTTCAGGGATGGCTTCATTGTGAAGATACAATTCACACAATAAGTGATGATCACTAGTAGAGGCTTCTGCAGATGTTTTCACAAACTGTTTAGATGTAAGCACCTCATGGGGTCTTCCATCTCTGATTGCTTTCAACTGAAAGTAAGCAAGACATTCTATGAGGAATAGAGAGTAATTCAGAGATGGTTCTCTAGCAGCCAATAATTTTTGTACCAGTTCAAAAATTAGGAGAATTTTTCCTTTTAGCTCTTTATTCTCCTTCTTATGAGCCCTAGATTGTTGGAGTGTTTGATCCAAGATCTCCCAGTTTGAATATACATGATTTTGCCAAATTAATTTATGTTGCTGCAAGATTTAATTTTGCAAAATGGCATACTCTTTCCTCCACTTGTTCATTAATTCTAGCTCATCCCATGGTTCAGTTTGTGTTTCAGCATTGGAAGTGGTAGGCTGAGGTATAGTCTGAGTAGCAGAATCAGTCACAATAAGGCAGGGTACTTGTAAATCAACTTCTTTTTATGAAATTTTTGAAGGCCCTACTGGTTCTTGTGTAATAGTAGGGCATTCCTCTTTGACTGCAGAAGACGTAGATGCTCTGGGCATTGGGATTTGAATTACTTTATATCCCTCTTGATGATAAATATTCCCACATTGGCTGCACATGTATTCCTTATACTGATCATTTTCTTTGTCTTTTTCTGCCATGGATTCTGCATGAGCTAAGGTATACAAATTAAGCTCCTTGTCATAAGCTTCCCTTTCCATTACCAATTCTTGCTTGTAGGCTTCCAGTTCTGATCTTAGAAACTCATTTTCTTGTAAAAGGGAAGCCAGGGTGACTGGATTTTGTGTAACAGCCACAGTCTCAGTAACTGGTTCTTGTGTAGTAGCTACTGAATGAGTAGTTGGTTCTTGTGTGACAGCTATGTGATGTGTAGCATCCTAGGCATCTATTTTTTGTACATCAGCAGCTGGTTCTTGCGTTTCAGTTGTAGTTGGTTCTTGTGTGGCAACTATAGCCGGTTCTTGTGTGACAGCTACTAAATGAGTAACTGGTTCTTGTGTGACAGCTACCTGTTCTGAAAAAAATGATGTCGCAGTACCCTGGGCATCTGGTTCTTGTGTTTCAGTGCCCCTGGGTGAGACAGGTAAAGATTCCAGGATCTGGGATTGTGATGGTGTATGGGATTTTAAAAGAATGGGTGGAGAGTCTAGGGTGGTGGGAATGGTGGTTGCTTTAGTTGATGCCCTCATTCATCTTCTAGGTAAAAGGGCAGGAAAATTAGTGGTTCGCTTTCATTTATGAGTAGATTTTTCCTGAGGAGAAGAGCTATTAGAAGTAATGGTTGCTTTGGTCGAGGCCCTTCTTTGTATTTTTGATAGAAAGGCGGTCGTGGTTCGCCTTTTCCTTTTGGAAGAAAAGGAGGAGAGGTTATCAACTTGAGAATCATCACTGAGAATATGGACAGTAGGATTAGATGATTATTCTAGGTTGTAGGATGGGCTTGAACAAGATTTAATTAGATTAATTGGTTCTGTGGATGGAATTGGTGAAGGGTCAGGGATGTTCTCTAGTTGTTGCTCGTGGGGATTTTCAAGAATTCCTTGAGGATTTTCAGCAACTTTTTGAGAAATTTTAGAAACTTGTTGAGGGTCTATGGGTGGGTTGCTTAAAGGAGGGTTTTGTTGAGAAAAAACCTTCTAAATCAGTAGCTGAACAAGACGGTGATGGGTGAGGGAAAGGAGTGGGAATTTTACCCGTCTACAATAATACGACATATTTTTAAGACATCCAAGTAAATAATAAGGAATGTTCGACAGTCTACCATGTCATAAATTATTTAATATGAAAAAATCATGCTGATAGACTACCTGGTAGTAGCCTTCACATGTGAGATAATGTTTAACAAACTCTGCAAATTTCGGCCAAGGAGGCAGCAATGAGTGAAGTCAGACACCCCGGCCTTTAAGCTTGACTTGTTCTCCTGGTAGAAGAAAATCTTGTTGTGCATTCAGAATGATATGCTTTCGAATAGACCATCAAGTGCCAGTGACAAGAAGACTTGAAACCTGTGCTATGTCACCTTCTAAGAATGGAATTCGGACTCCCCAGATAGTAGAATGATCTTCCTGAAGATTACGTGCAAATTCAAGGACCTGTTGAGGATCAAATTCCTGAAGCCTCTGAAAATATCCTACCTAGCCTACCTACTGAAAAATCTGATACACCTCTGGGTATAATTCAAGCAAAGCTATCGAGTCAAGCTCATGTCGAATAGCAAGTCCTCCCATAGTTAACCTGCTTTGGTAAAATGCACTGTCAAAGAGTGAAGTTGTCGGACTTCGAACAGAGTAAATTTTGCGAATGAGAACATGGAATAACAATCAAGAGGTGAGGTAATGAGTAAGAAAAATGACGGTAATTGGCATGTTGTGAAATGATGGCATATAATTTCGATATCCCCCCCCCCCAAACTACGACTGAAATGATTTTTTTAAGTGTGTGGGGATTGTGGTGATAATAAACGAAATCTTCTCATTAACCATAGTTTAATTGTACTTACATATAAAATTACATACCTCATGTTTACCTTTGATTTGTACTTCGAAAAATATATTACTTGCTTTATAATAGGTCAATAGTCATGGAAGAAATTTAGAAGCTTTTTGAAACATGAGGGAGATCATATTAGAGGTCTACTTAATCATAGGAGAAGGTAGTGAAAGGACAAGATTAGGATAAGGAATAAGAGGAGTGAGAATGAAAGAACTGAAGAAGATGATTTCATGATAGAAAATGTTGTATACTCATATCTTTGGAAAAAGAGATGGTGTTTCAGCAACGGGAAAAATGGATGAGATGCTACTGAAGAATGGTGTTTCAGTAATGGGAAAATAGGGAAAGTGTTGCTAAGGAGTGATGTTTTAGCAGTGGGAAAATAGGGAAAATGTTTGCTGAAGAATGGTGTTTCAGCAATGTGAAAAATGGGGAAAATGTTTGCTGAAGAATGGTGTTTCAGCAATGGAAAAAATAGGGAAAATGACATGAAAAGGGAAAAAGGAATGAAGGGAATGAATGATGAAATGTTGCTGGGAGATAGGGAAATGAACTATGAATGGGTTGAAGTGAGGGGAACAATGCTTCTCAAAATGTAGCTTGGATCTACTTGTGGTGAAATTGTCCTTCCTTGGTAAGCCTTTCCTTAATCAAGAATCTGAAAAATAACCAAATGTAACATGCCAGCCCTTGACAGGGATTGTTAGTTAAGAAATCTAATTATAATTCTAAAATAAAATGCAGAAAAATCAAATGAAATGAGGAGCAGAAGGCTCCCCTAAAAAGAGATAATGTGCATCTGCCATGAAAGTGGCCTTAAAATATTCTTTGGAAATAGGGTACTAGTACAGATGAAGCCGATGACCATTTAGTAATAGTGGTGTTTTAGAGTCATCAATTGTTAAGAGCCTTACTATTCCATTGGGAAAAACAATATCTATTTCGTAAGGTTCCAACCATCTTGTACGTAGTTTCCCTTGAAAATTTTCAAACTGAGAATCATACAATAAAGCCCAATTTCCTTTTTGGAATTGCTTATGCTTGATGATTTTATCATGCCACTTTTTTCTTTGTTGTTGGATCATAGTTGTTTGATGAATGGCATCTAATATTTTTTCATCCAATTCATGAAGCTGCTGCAGCCTAACTTCCTGTGCATCAATCAAATCAAGGTTAACAACTAAAGCAGTCCTTAAGGTTTTAATTTCAAATTCCACAGGAAAAACAACACTTTTACCATAAACCAATTCATAGGGAGAACATCCTATAGCATTTCTCCAGGTAGATCTATAAGCCCATAGTGCTTTCGGGAGCCTTTGAGACCAATCCTTTGGTTGTCCTTCACTTTTTTTGTTAGAATGGATTCTATTACTTTGTTTGTACTCTCCACCTACCCATTGGCTTGAGGATGTTATGGTGTAGTTATTCTATGATGAATGTGATATTTCTGAAGGGTGGTTTTGAAACCATGAGAAGTGAAAGGAGGTCCTCCATATGTAGCTATCTCTCTAGGGATTCCAAATCTAACAAAGATTTATTCAAATAGGAAAGCTATGATAGCTTCTTCATTAGTTCTAAGGAGTGCTTTAGCCTCCACCCATTTAGTCATATAATCTGTGCAGAATAATATATAAACTCTATGGTTGGATGGAGGATTAATGGGTCTTATTAAGTTTAAGGCCCATCTTTCAGATGGTTCAAGTATTACCTGGGGGTTTAATGGCATTTCATCTCAATGATTAGGTTGACCCATTCTCTGATAGCTATCACAAGCCCGAACATATTTCTTTGCATCTTTAAAGAGAGAGGGCCAATAATAACCCATCCTAAGAATTTTATGTGTCGTTATTTTATCAGCAAAATTCCCTCTGTAAGGGCCATCATGACAAGATTTTAGTATATCATAAGCCTCATCTTCTCTAATGCATCTTCGAATTTCATGATCAAGTCCTGTGTAGAAAAGACACCCACTTATCCAGCTATATCGAGAACTTTGTTGTATGATTTTTCTTTTCTCTTGATGTGATAGGTGTGATGGTAACTTCCCTACAACCAGATAATTGGAAATGTATGCATACCATGGTGAGTGAGCAGAAACTGCAAATAAATATTCATCAAGAAAGGAATCATCTACTGGAGTATTGTCATTAGCTTTTAACCGAGAAAGGAAATCAGCAACAACATTTTATTTACCTGGTCGATCTACAATTGTAATATCAAACTCTTGTAATAACAATAACCATCTAGTGACTTGAGCATTTGTGATAGATTTGTTCATTAAATACTTGATAGCTGAGTGGTCAGTATGGACAAAAGTAGAGTAACCAGTAATGTAATGTCAAAATTTATTAATAGCATAAATCACTGCTAAAAATTCATTTTCGGTAACTGTGTAATTAAGCTCAGCATGAGTCATATTCTTACTAATTAAGTAGAGAGCATAAGGAAGATGGTTCTCCTCTTGTCCCAAGACAACTCCAATTGCAGTATCCGAAGAATCAGAAGATATATGAAAGGGAAGTGCCCAATCAGGTCCCCTCAAAATAGGAGTTGTAGATAACTGACGCTTGAGTTCAACAAAAACCTCCTGGAAAATATTAGTCCACTTGAATTCAACATTTTTCATAAGTAATACAAACAAAGGAGAAGCTATTTTGGAATTTTTTTTGATAAATCTTCTGTAATATCCTGCATGTCCTAAGAAAATTCTCACATCTGTTTGTTTTTTAGGAATAGGAAGGTTCTGAATGACTTTTATTTTGGATGGATCTATGTGAATTCCTTGAGATGAGATAAAATGTCCAAGCACTCTTCCTTCACTCATCATCATATGAAATTTTTCGGTGCTTAAGGAGAGGTGAGCTTGTATACATCGTTTAAGTACTTTCTCAAGATTATGTAATGCATCTTCAAAAGACACACCATAAAGGGTAAAGTCATCCATAGATATTTCCATAGAGTCATTGAGCATATCAGAAAATATTCCTATAACTACTCTTTGAAAGGTTGCTGGTGCATTACATAGTCTAAATGGGAGAAATTTATAGGCAAAAGTTCCCCAAGGGCTACTAAAAGTGGTCTTATCTTGGTCTTGGGGTGCAATTCTAATTTGGTTATACCAACTGAACCCATCTAAAAAGGAGAAGAATTTCTTCCTTGACAAACTATCTAATACCTGATCAATGAATGGTAAAGGAAAGTGATCTTTTTGAGTGGCTTTATTTAAGGCTCTATAATCTACACACACTCCATTTCCTATTTTTCTTAGGTGTTAGCTAGCTATAAAATTTGTTATATCAAATTCTGGCTAAATCATTTTTGGAGCCTTCAAGAAACAAGTTTTATTACTAAAAAATGTTATCTCTTGAAGACTCTTAAAGGCCTCATGCCTCTGTCCAAATCTTCATTATTTTTTCCATCTTAAAAACTCTGAGATTCTGTTGTTTTCATTGAGGAAATACTGCTCCAAAGAACATTTTCCCCCTCCTTCCACTTCCAAAACTAACCTCATTTTTACCCCTTTATTCCCCATAAAAATCCTTCATTTTCATATTTTTTCCCCTTCCCCTCCATCAAAACCCCTTTGATAAGGATTAAGAATCTTTCTTTGCCTTAACAAAACCCTCAAAAACCTTTGAAAACCAGAAAAAATCATTAAAAACATATATTTTTCATATAAAGGCTTAAGCCCCTTGGGCTAAAGTCTTAACCACTTCCCCTCCACATGCCCGCACCCTAGGACCAGGTGCAAGATCCATAAAGTGCTTATCACATCGCAAAGTCTGAGCGCATAAGTTTGTTTGCTGCGTTTAAGAACTCCGATGCGATTGAGCCTATGTACACCACCCCCGATCCTATTTTTGTTATATATATATATAAATCCATGGTCCCGCAATCGGGCGTTTAAACCTTGGAATAATTCATTCCTATTTGATTTTTTCCTTTGTAAATCAAAAAACCCTTTTTATCTTAAAGTTTTGGTCTAAAAATGCACCTATACGATGATTTTTAATGAAAAAAATGGGTAGAGTGAAATAGACCCGCATCATTTCTTCGATGAGATTAAGCCCCATTTCATAAGCTCCGCCCCCCCTCTGCTTCACTCCATATAAACCCTTCCCGTGACCAAGAGTTATAGTCCCAAGAGCTAATCGCATCATAAACTTTGAAAATGGTTAGATCGAAAAGACCAAGCCCGACCTCCGATTGCGATGGCCCGATCGCACCATCGCATTGGCCTTCCCCGATCGCCCATCGCATCGGCCTTCCCCGATTGCGCATCACATCGGCCTTCCCCCAATCATTGATTCCTAATTCACTCCCCACAGTTGATCTGGCCCTCAGATCAACGGTCCACATTTGATCGCATCGAATCTTTCATCGGGTGCATTTTTAACATTTTTTTTCCCCACCGATTGCGATCCTCTGATTAGATCTGGACCGTCCACGTGTCCAGATCGGATGGTCCTAGATCTTTCCTCATGGTTTCATCACCCTCTGCCTTCCACCAGGAGGATTTTAAGCATGTAATCCCCACCGTCATCTCTGCACGATCAATAGTTCTGACATATTTTCTTCCTCCGCTCTTCTTTAACCTTCTTTTAGTTGATCTCCACTGTTGGATGTTGCCATCCAACAACCACGATTTTTCCCCACAACCTCTGAAGCATTTTACCCACCACAGAGGATTTTATAACATTTGTGTATTTTGCAGGGATTAAAGGTTTTCCATTGTATTGAAGAAAAATCCGAAGGCTGAGAGTGATGATTCTCAGGCCTTCGATTCATTAAAGGGTAACCATCCATGGGTTCAATTTCCATGTCTCGTTAATGCTTCATGAGGCATTAATGCAATACGAGCCCTGCACGGCTTGCACATCAACAAGACACAGTGTTATTAAATCACAATTAAAATAGTATCAGTGTTGAAGACAGAGCACAGCAGAATAGAAGATTGAAGACAGATTTGCGGGGATCACGACTAAGATTGATTATCAAAAGCCTAATCCCCCAAATTAAAACACAGTTAAAGGAAATCATAAGTGTTTAAAAGACAGAAAGGCCTCCACCACCACATCTGAGGCAAATTGATTCCTCCCAGCTATCACAAAGCCACCTGTGCCTCAAATCATTCAAACAGAGGCCGAAGTTATTGATCAAAATCAGATATTTTCCTCAACGCAGCCGAAGAATTAATTCTGCGAAAGGAATTTAATGTAAAAATATCAACAAAGTTATTACATTCATGACACAGAGCCTCAAAAGTCAACAAAAGCTCCCACCGAGCTTAATCTTAAATGTAAACCAATTAATACAGTGAGAATATTTGTATGCTTCTCCATTGAGCCCCTCAGAGGTGAAGAAGTCATTAGTCTGTATTAATTGCCCTGGGAGATATTTTATCAGATCTGACCTCCTCATTCTTCTATAAATACTTCTATAGAAGATGAGAAAATGTTGGTCGAGTTGGCTGCTGAACTTTGAAATATACTTGAGCTTGAGACTTCTACCTGTAAATAGTGTTCACTGGCTCTTGGAGCTCTACTTGTGATAGATAAGTTACTCTGGGAAGTGTAGATGATTGCTAAACTAAAACATTAGAATTAAAGCTGTAACTGGTTTGGAGGATCAATACAAGCTCATTTATGGGATCTTGGTCTATGTCGATAGTGATGATATTTCTTATTGTGAATTTTTATTTTATTTTTGTTTCCATTCTGTCCATATTCTCTTATAAAGAACAACATGCATAGAGTTAGGACCTACTATATATCAGTATCCTTCTCTGACTGAAAATCTTTATCTAATTGTTTTCTTCCAATTTGTGTTATTGAGGAATGATATAATTCAGTTCAAGCATAGCAATGTTGGAATTCACTCGTCCTACTGTCTGAGCTAATTGTTATTCTTAAATGTTATTTTTAGTATATGTTAAGTATAGATGAACTAAGGAAGATATGGTGTGCCCTGGTCCTAGTTTTATCCCAAAAGATTGTCTGAAATTTTCCCTTGGAATGTGTTAAAAGCTGGCTAGTTTGAAAGTACTTACCAGATCTTAGGCCATTCTTTTTTATCTTTTTATTTGTCTTGAAAGTTACCAAGTAAAGCAGAGCTAGGAGAGGATTTGTGGTGAGCCCGGCCCGCTAGTTTCGACTCCAATAGTTTCCTTCAAGTTTCCCTTTGTTTTAAAATGTTTTCTATTGAAAGTGCATCAAAAGCAGGATAGTTCAGAAGTACTTACCTAACCTTAGATTTCTTTTATGTCTTTCTTAAGTGTTTGTCAAAGGCTGGCTAGTTTCAAAGTACTTACCAGATCCTGGGCTGCTCTTTGTTCTTCACTTGTTTAATTCCCCTTCTTTTTGTCTCATTTCATTCCATAAATAAAAAATTTAGAGAGATCCTTAGAAATAGATGACTTGCCCCATGGACCACCCTTGCCCCTTGCTGTTCCAATTAAACCCTATTATGACTCCATAGCCCAATGGACTAAAACCTGTAATTATCTATATTTTTGGCCAAAGCTTACTCTGATTGCTTGCAACTTCTCACCTTTGAAACTCTTTGCATTTAGGACTTTCCACCTCAAATAATAATCATGCTCAACCATCCAAAAACAAACAAAACCCTTGGCCTTCATAACTAGCCTAACATCATTAGTGTAAACTCCAAAGACAAATCCAATCTTTGCACTTATTGGAAAGATCCCTCTCCGGATTCAGGAGGGCTAGATCCTAGAATCCCAAAGTGGTTGAAATAATGTTGTTTCTATGAGTGGACTTTTCCAATCTTGATAATTACATATTCCTAACATTTCTGGCAACTCTGCTGGGGAATCGAACCCAGAATCTCTAGTTCCCCTTAAAATTTCATATAAACATCATGAGTTAAAAATATACCTTTTCAAGAACTACCAACACACGGTAATCATGATGAAACATGTTTGAATCAGTGACAAACTAGGAAAACCCTAGGATTCTCATGAGACTTTATCTAACCTTGAAAAATCAGCTAGCTTAGCCATAAGAGTAGATTTTTTTTGTCTCATAACCATAGGTAAGTTGTGAAACAAATTTATCACACTCTTAGAAACCACACAACTGAGCAATAACTTAGAAAACCCAAAAAATATTTCAGATTCGTATTCAATAAACATTGGTGGTGGACCGTAGAACATTTTACCTCCTTACAAGCTAAAAACTTCCACCTGGCGACTCCACACTCTGAAACTCCCAAAAGACCAAATGACTCCACTGGTAGAAGACCCTAAACTAATTGACCAGAAATAGTGACCTCTTTCTTGATTTACAAACATGATTCCAAGGATACAACGAAGATATGCCCCAATGAGTAGAGATCATATCCCTGGGTTTCCACATAAAATGCCCCAGGTGAATTGGGATGACAACCTGCCTGTTTTTCAAGGTGAAAAGTTTGATGACCCTTTATTACATCTCATCAAATTTCATATACATGTATGGAGGTTGAAAGTTGAATGGCATGAAGACTGCCTAATGAAAATTTTCATGTTAACATTAGAAGGAAAAGATAGGGATTGGTATGAATGCTTAAGATATAGTAGTTTGTTTTCTTTAAAGGAACTTTAATATGTGTTCTATGAGAACTATAAAGAAAACACTACATCATTATCATGGGGTGCAATATATTATGATCCATCACGAAACATCACCCAACACATTATAGATAATGATGAAGCTTTGGAAGAGATGCATCCTGAAGATCTTTTAACAGCCATTCATGAGTTTAATATCCTATTGAAAATTTTTAAGAACATAGATGAATCAGTTGAGGAAGAGATGGTCCAAGAAATAAAGAACATTCCTCAAAATATCCCTGAAAACTCAGATAATGATTCATCATCCTTATAGCCGAGGCTCAAGAAGACATCCAACCTCAAAAACAGTCTTCACAAGAGACAGAGAACTGTTGTACTCCTGTTCAAAGGAACATAGAAATATCTTTCCCTTTGATGGAAAAATAAATCGATCAGATTATTTACAAACAACCAATCTTTGAAACTTTCTGCAAAACAAACACTCTTGCCCATTCATATAGAGAAATTTGTTGTACAAATTTAGAAAGTTCTTTTGTAGATTAGAATGAAGAAGGACCTGTTGATAACCCAGTATGTTTGATTAGAAGTATTACTTATATTCGTGATTCTCCTAAATTTGATCTATCTAGTCATGATGCTTCCCAAACAGAAGTTAATTTTGCAGGATCATCATTAGCAGATTTATGTGAGGAAGATCTGTTCCTTCAAAGAAGTAATGAACCAGTGCAGACTATTTATGATACTGATGATGAAAGTTTTCAAAACTTAGAAGTAAGTGAAGATTCATTGGATATTTTCTCTGCTTCATTTCAGATCATCAGTAATAGTTTCCATGTGATTGGGACTTAGCAGAATTTCAGCTCAAAGGTTGAGGAGGAAAGTAATGAAGAAATTTTTGAGCAGGTTGAAACCAAGGAGCCTTCTCTTGAAAAAGAGGAAGCAATTGAACATACCCCTGCTCAAGAATATAATAACCTCCTCACAGAGTACAGTCCACTAAACCAAAGCTTACGAGGACTACAAGAGGATAGCCCTGCAGTATATGATGAGTCCTCCAGTTCAGATAATAATGAAGATGAGGAAATTTGTCTTTCTCAAAAGAATCTTTGCCTTGATCTAGTGGAAAAGGAAGAAATGATCCTAGTTGAAACACATCTTCCAAATACTCTTAACCAGGTATTATTTCAAGATCCCTATAATGATTTCCTCAATAAATATGAAGAAAGGATAAAAGTTGTAGACAACAGTATATCACCAAGTGCAAAAATTTTCAAAGCTGCTGTCAAGAAATAGAAAACATGGGAGTGGCCCTGCCTATCCAGCATGCTCAAATAAATGAGTAGAGACTAGTCATGGAATCATTTGATTGACTGGATGTATTGGAAGAGAGAGTTCATCAGCTAAACATGTAAATATTCCAAGTTAGAATAGGGTAGATAGGAATGTCAATAAAGCTCAGTTATGATCATGTAGTTAGTTTTTGTTTTCTACTTTGAAGAAAAATAAAAAACTCAAAAATACAAAAACAATGAAAGAAAGAAAAGAGGGAAGATTGTAAAAATAAGAAAGGTACAGCCCCATACCAAAAAGAGAAACAAATCTGAAAGTGTGCAAGCTCAAATGCCACTCCTGAAAAATCACACTTCTAATTAGTCATAAAGCCTAATCTTGACTAATTAGCTTTTAAATTTACTGCTGATAGGATAGTGAATTTGATTTTCCAAACTGTTTAATCTTGGCTTATCAGTTCATATATTAGGCTAGAAATTAAAGATTCAAACATACTCAAAATATGAACCAAATTTTCCAAAGAGAATGACTCAAATCTGTTTCAAATTCTAAGTCAAAAAGATGTAACTCTGGTTCCAATTAGCTCAAAATCTGAACCAGTTGACAAAGGAAAGACAACTCAAACAAAAGTCAAAATAGAGCTGTAAAAAAGATGAAGGAAGTGCTTGAAATTTCAGATCCTAAGCCTTCCATTTTGTTTTGATTTTTTGCAAAATAAGATCTATGTGCAGCTTGTTTTTTGTGCCATAGATCAGGAACAAGTTAGACCGTTCAATCCTGACTTGTATGCTTTTAAATTTTTGTTGTAGAATTAGAGAATAAAAATATGTTGGAAAGTTTAATCCCAATAGATAGTAGACTAGGTAGAGAATCATATGGACTCAACTGTTTAATCTGAGTCCATGGAGAAATAAGGAGTAGGAATAGATCATATTTCCTACTTTCAAAAGAATAAAAATTTGTAAAAGAGTTTGCCAATCCAAGTGCACTCTAAACAAGAAAAAATGTTAGATTTGTAGGATTGGGTAGGTAGAAAGCTTGTTGATGAAAGATCCATTGTTTTTATGGCTGCTAATATCTTTTCAGAGAAAAAGAATATCATTGAAGGAAAGAAAGGCAGCCCAATGGACGAGGCACTGATCAGCCTCCCAAAGAATGCAAGTCTGAAGTTCTTGATACCTTCAAGAAGGCATCATCCCCAAGTGGAGCCACTGTTAGCCAGCTATAAAATTTGTTATATAAAATGCTGGCTAAATCATTTTTGGAGCCTTCAAGAAACAATTTTTATTGCTAAAAAATGTTATCTCTTGAAGACTCTTAAAGGCCTCATGCCTCTGTCCAAATCTTCATTGTTGTTTCCATCTTAAAAACTCTGAGATTCTACTGTTTTCATTGAGGAAATACTGCTCCAAAGACCATTTTCCCCCTCCTTCCACTTCCAAAACTAACCTCATTTATACCCCTTTATTCCCCATAAAAACCCTTCATTTTCATATTTTTTCCCTTTCCCCTCCATCAAAACCCCTTTGATAAGGATTAAGACTCTTTCTTTTCCTTATCGAAACCATCAAAACCCTTTGAAAACCAGAAAAAATCATAAAAACATATATTTTTCGTATAAAGGCTTAAGCCCCTTGGGCTAAAGTCTTAACCACTTCCACTCCACATGCCCGCACCCTAGGACTAGGTGCAAGATCCATAAAGTGCTTATCGCATCGCAAAGTCTGAGCACATAAGTTTATTTGCCATGTTTAAAAACTCCGATGTGATTGAGCCTTTGTACACCGCCCCCGATTCTATTTTTGTTTTATATATATAAATCCATTGGCTGGTAATCAGGCATTTAAACCTTGGAATAATCCATTCCTGTTTGATTTTTTCCTTTGTAAATCGAAAAACCCTTTTTATCCTAAATTTCTGGTCTAAAAATGCACCTATACGATGATTTTTAATGAAAAAAATGGGTAGAGTGAAATAGACCCGCATCATTTCTCTAATGCGATTAAGCCCCATTTCACAAGCTCTGCCCCCCCTCTTCTTCACTCCATAAAAAATTTGTCTGGGACCAAGAGTTACAGTCCCAAGCATTAATCACATCACAAAATTTGAAAATGGTTAGATCAAAAAGACGAAGCCTGACCTTAGATTGCGATGGTCCGATTGCACCATCGCATCGGCCTTCCCCGATCACTCATCGCATTGGCCTTCCCCAATCACACATCGCATCGGCCTTCCCCCAACCGTCGATTCCTGATTCACTCCCCACCATTGATCTGGCCCTCAGATCAACGATCCACATTTGATCACATTGGATCATTCATCGGGTGCGTTTTTAACATTTTTTTTCCCTCGCCGATTGCGATCCTCCGATTAGACCTAGACCATCGACGTGTCCAGATTAGATGGTCCCAGATCTTTCCTTATGGTTTAGTCACCCTCTACCTTCCACCAAGAGGATTTTAACCATGTAATCCCCATCGTCGATCTCTGCGCGATCAACGGTTCTGACATATTTTCTTCCTCCGCTCTTCTTTAACCTTCTTTTAGCTGATCTCCACCGTTGGATGTTGCCATCCAACGACCACACTTTTTCCCCACAACCTCTGAAGCAGTTTACCCACTACGCAAGATTTTATAAAATTTGTGTATTTTGCAGGGATTAAAGGTTTTCCATTGTATTGAAGAGAAAGCCGAAGGCTGAGACTGACGATTCTCACGCCTTCGATTCATTAAAGGGAAATCATCCATGGGTTCAATTTCCACGTCTCGTCAATTTTTCATGAGGCATTGATGCAATACGAGCCCTGTGTGGCCTGCACATCAACAAGACATAGTGTTATTAAATCACAATTAAAAGAGTATCAGTGTTGAAGACAGAGCACAACAGAACAGAATATTGAAGACAGATTTGTGGGGATCACGGCTAAGATTGATTATCAAAAGCCTAATCCCCCAAATTAAAACACAGCTAAAGAGAAATCATAATTGTTTAAAAGGAAGAAAAGCCTCCACCACCACATCTGAGGCAAATTTATTTCTCCCAGCTACCACAAATCCACCTGTGCCTCAAAGCATTCAAATAGAGGCCGAAGTTATTGATCAAAATCAGATATTTTCCTCAACGCAGCCGAAGAATTAATTCTGCCAAAGGAATTTAATGTAAAAATATCAGCAGATTTATTACATTCATGACACATAGCCTCAAAAGTCAAAAAAATCTCCAATCGAGCTTAATATTAAGTGTAAACCAATTAATAGAGTGAGGATATCTATACGCTTGAGCCCCTCAGAGGCCAAGAAGTTATTAGTCTATATTAATTTCCCTGGGAAATCTTTTATCAGATCTCACCTCCTAATTCTTCTATAAATACTTCTGTAGAAGATGAGAAAATGTTGGTTGATTTGGTTGCGGAACTTTGAAATATATTTGAGCTTGAGACTTCTACCTATAAATAGTGTTCACTGGCTCTTAGAGCTCTGCTTGTTATAGATAAGTTAGTCTGGGAAGTGTAGATGATTGCTAAACTAAAGCATTGGAATTAAAGATGTAACTGGTTTGGAGCATCAATACAAGCTGATTTATGGGATCCTGGTCTATGTCGATGGTGATGTTATTTCTTATTTTGAATTGTAATTTTATTTCTATTTCCATTCTATCCATATTCTCTTATAGAGAACAACATGCATAGAGTTAGGACCTACTGTATATCAGTACCCTTCTCTGACTGAAAATCTTTATCTAATTTTTTTCTTCCAATTTGTGTTATTGAGGAATAATTTAATTGAGTTCAAGGATATGAATGTTGGCGTTCCCTCACTCTACTATATGATCTAATTTTTATTCTTAAATTTTATATTCAGTATATGTTAAGTAGAGATGAACTAAGGAAGATATGGTGTGCCCTGGTCCTAGTTTTAACCCAAAATATTGTCTGAAAGTTTCCCTTGGAATGTGTTAAAAGCTAGTTAGTTTGAAAGTAATTACCAGATCTTAGGCCATTCTTTGTTATCTTTGTGTTTGTCTTGAAAGTTACCAAGTAAAGCAGAGCTAGGAGAGGATTTGTGGTGAGCTCGGCCCGTTAGTTTCTACTCCAACAGTTGCCTTCAAGTTTCCCTTTGTTTTAAAATGTTTTCTATTGAAATTTTATCAAAATCGGGCTAGTTTAGAAGTACTTACCTAATATTATATTCCTTTTATGTCTTTCTTAAGTGTTTGTCAAAGGTTGGCTAGTTTCAAAGTACTTACTAGATCCTGGGCTGCTCTTTATTCTTCACTTGTTTAATTCCCCTTCTTTTTGTCTCATTTCATTCTATAAATAAAAACTTTAGAGAGATCCTTAGACATAGATGACTTGCCCCATGGACCACTCTTGCCCTTTGTTGTTCCAATTAAACCCTATTATGACTCCATAGCCCAATGGACTAAAACCTTTAATTATCTATCTTTTTATCCAAAGCTTACTCTGATTGCTTGAAACTTCTCACCTTTGAAACTCTTTGCATTTAGGACTTTCCACCTCAAATAATAATCATGCTCAACCATCCAAAAACAAAAAAAACCCTTTCCCTTCATAACTAGCCTAACATCATTACCGTAAACTCCAAAGACAAATCCAATCATTGCACTTATTGGAGAGATCCCTCTCTGGATTCAGGAGGGCTAGATCCTAGAATCCCAAAGTGGTTGAAATAATGTTGTTTATGTGATTGGAATTTTCCAATATTTCTAATTACAGATTCCTAACATTATGAACTATTACCAATGGGGAAATCCATTCACTGTCAGATATAGGATATATAAACCATGCATTAAGCAATTTTTGAAGTTCCTCTTTAACAATTTCTCTTAAATTAGGGTTCATTTGTCGTTGGGGTTGACAGAATGGTCGAAAACCTTCCTTGATATAGATATGGTGAGTACATAATTGAGGAGTGATTCCCCTCATATCTGTATAGTCGCATGTGAATGCTTCCTTATTTTCAAGAAGTAACTTCATCAATTGCTTTGTTTCAGCAACTGTCAAATTGGGGTTTATGTTCAGTGTTTTTCCAGGTTCAATTTCTACTGGTATGCTTTTAGAAGAGATGGTTGTTGCTGTTTGAGGAAGATCTTCAGGTTTAAGCTTTTCCTTGGTATCTGATTTCAAAAGTGTAGCCAACTGATTATGTGTTTTTGGAATCACAAAGGAGGGTTCACAAATAAAAATATTAATTACCTCATCCTCAATGGTATATTTAAGACTTAAAGCTTGTCCGATAGTCAAAATTGGTTGAATAACATGATCATCATAGTCCATCCATATAGAATTATCATTATTAATCATGGGTGTAGCATGAGGGTAAAGAGTAAGCTGCTTAGTTTCATATCCATTGGAAATTGTCATTGAACCCGATCTGCAGCTGATAAAGGCATTGGCTGTAGCTAACTAGGGCCTTCCCAGAATTAGAGGATGTCCCCCCAACTTTGTTTTAGTATGTAGCACCACAAAGTGAGCTGGGTAATTCCAAGATTCAACTGAGATGACTAGGTCTTCAATAACTCCTTCTGGTTTGATTGTAGAATGGTCAGCTAACTCTAGGATGGTTGGTGTATCTCTAATTACGTTTTTCAGCTATAACAATTGTGAAGTTTCAAGAGTCATAATATTTATAGCATCACCTAAATCTACCAGAACTTGAGGGATTATTGTTTTTGCAGTTTGGACTATCACAATAGGATGGCCAGGATCACCATATTTAACTGGAGGAATTTTACCAAACATTAATGCAGATAGATCACCCATAACATGAACTGTAAGGGGATCTTTAGCTTTCCTACCGGGTTTCTTAACACAAATATCTCTCATCGTTCTGGCATAAATTGGTACATCTCTTAGTGCTTGTAAAAGTGGAATTTTAACATACAGATTCTGCAATTCCCCTAAAATATTAAAAGCAGGTGGCTTAGGCATTTTAGTTAGAACTAAACGCTCAGGGAATGGTGGTTCTGTTGTTTCATCACTCTTGTTAAAGGATGGTTGTACCTCTTTATGTGAATCACATTTTTAAATATATTCTTTATCAGAATCAGAAGAGGTAACATCATCGATAACGGGTTCAAGTATTTTCCGAGATCGTAAATGAATGTCATTACATTGTGCAGGGAAAACATGAAGTATAGGCTGGTTTTGAATATCAATAACTTGCACAACTTTATTATTTGGGTTAGGATTCTGTTGTATAGGTAGCTAGAGTCTCATCATTTGATTATTCGGTGGAGAACCTGATGGTAGAGGAAGTGGTTGCTAAAATTGAGGAAATTGATTTGGAAACGAGAGTTGTTGACCCCTCCAATTCGGATTCCATTGGATAAAGTAATATTTTTGTTGTGGAGGCCAAGGAGTCCACATTGCAAGATCTACAAAGGGAGGGTTTGTTTATTGCATGGGTGGGTAGTTCATTTGATTGAAGGGCGGGTATTGCATTTGGTTAAAGGGAGGGTAATTTGCTTAACTAAAAGAAGGATAATTGTTCCAACAATTAGAAGATGTAAATGGCATATTGGAGTTCATACCTTATCCTCGTGGTTGCCATTGCCTTCTCTGTGTCAATAGATAGACTGATTCAGCTTCTTCTTCGGTTGTTTGCAATGTTGCTTTTATTCCTGGTAAAGAAGGGCATTGTTGCGTTTCATGATCTTTCTCACAAAGGGTGCAAATTGGAACCTTGTCTAATGGGCATTCCCTTAGTGGGTGCTTATCTCTGCATTTGGGGAAAAATACAGACAAAGCTGCTTCTGCTTCGACTTGTTTCTTCTTTATCTACAAGGTGTCAATCTATGAAGCAAAAGAACTTAACATTTTAGTTTTGAATTCCTCAAGTAAATTACCTATTTCAGCTCTTGTTGCTCCTCCACTGGATGATTTTTGAACTCTTGAATATGTGGTATCCCTAATGTTTGACCTATTCCTTGCAGCTCCTCTTGAGCATCTTTTACAGAGGTTAAAAATTTCATCATATGATTCTTTAGATATGTCCCCTTTACCAAGCATATTTAGCATATCTAGGCAGTCATCCCTCCCCCCTTTTAGTAATATTGTTTTAAGAATATCCTTACTTACATCAGGATGATTGGATCTCTGTAAGTTGTATTGTAGTCTTTCCCCAAAGTCCTCCAGATTCTCTTCCTCCTTTTGTACCATCTTAAATAGTTCCTCTCTTTTTTCTCTTTTCCGACAGTAGTCTTGATATTTAAGCAGAAAATTATGTTTCATCTATTCCCATGTTGTGATTACATGGCCTCCAAGACTCATGAACCACCTTAATGTGTTTCCTTTTAAAGTTGCTTGAAATAGATTTAGTTTTTGGGCATTGGTAATATAATCGTAACTTTTGCATAATATATCAAACTCGAAAAGAAATTCGTCAGGATCTTCATAATATAAACCATGAAAATTAGGTAAAGCTGAAAGTGGAATATTCTTCATTGGGGTTGCTGCTCTAGGGAGATCACCAATAGGGAATCCCAAGGTAGAGAGAGAATTCTCATCTTTTCCCTCTCCTTCAGGATCTACTTGTCCTCCGCCGAAGAATCCGTCATTGTTCCCCTCCGTTGCTTGGTCTCCTACTGCACTTGCTCGATCCTCAATGTTTTCTACTGGCTCCTCAATGTTTTCTGCTGGTTCATCAATGTTTTCTGCTGGCTCCTCAACATTTTTGCTGGTTCTTCAAAGCTTTCTACTGGCTCTTCAATGCTTTCTACTAGCTCTGTTGGCTCCTCAACGTTTTCAAGGCTCACAATTTCTTTTGTTTCATAATTATATTGAGGGGAGTGTTGAGGCTTTGGCCTTCGAGAGCTTAGCCTCTGAGAAGATTCAACATTTGATGTGATCTCATCAATAAAGTTATTTCTTCCTCCCCTTCCTTTGCCCTTGCCACCTGTAGGGTTATTTTTCTTATGGTTTCCGCGTCCTCTCATGAAATCTATACATCTAAAAGAAAAACATCAATGCTTTTGAAACTTATAATTGCCTTCCCCGACAACGACGCCAAAATTTTGGTCACTTTAATTGCTTATTAATTTAAACAATCAAGTGCTACATAAATTGTCAACCCAGAGAAGTCTGTTTATTTCAAAGACAATCACACACTGTATATGCTCAATCTCAAAAGAAATGAAAAGTTGTATTAAAGAGTACACTAATTACACCTTGCTTCAAACAATCTGAAGTTATACTTGAGTTACAACAAAGAAAATCTTTCTATTGCAGACAATCACCAAAAGAATCTTGGATTACATTAAAAAGATAACAATCTAGGGAGAGAAATCAATCTGTAGAAGAAAATATCAATTGTGTTATAACAGAGAACAAGACCCTATTCCCCAAGTAGGAATATTCAACACCTGTTTCTGATTACCACGCTTTCACAAAATCATTCTGTAAACAAGATTACTAATTAAAATAATCCGTAGTTACCTAGGAATGAATTGTATGAAAACAATGCAACAATTTATGGAAACAGAGTTTCAGCAATAGATAACAGAGTTCCAATACTGTATAAATTATTTCAACAAATAGATTTTAACAAGGCATAAATGAAAAGAACTGTTAACATAGTACAGAAATAAATGGATGAATCTTGTGAAGAAGGTGGGCCCTTTCCTTCTCACAATATTCCCCAGGAGAAGTGATTAAAAAAAAATACTCAGAACAAGATTTTATTCATCTGTCAAAAGTAATACATTACAAAGGATTCATGCCCTTTTCTGTAAGTCTGTTTCAAAATAAATATTCCGTCGTCTATAATCTCCTCTAATGTTGATGTCTCCTCTTTTAAAGAGGAGACATCTATTACACAATTGGTTACATCATAGAATATCCTATTCTTAACCCGATCTGATCTTATATACTAAAATAGAATATTCTGTTCTTCCATAGAAAACCGTTGTTACAATGGTTATGATGGTACTAGCTCCGAGGTGCATTTGTTATGGCAAGTGTAACAACTCCCTTACTTGTCTTTTCTTGTTTCTGTCGTGCCTGAAATACTACTTCAGAATCGCAAATCATGGGTTGTTTCAGCAACGGGATTTGCGTACTATGTTGACTATTTCAGCAACGTGGTCTTCAGATAGCCATGATGAATTAACTGTAGTCTTCAAACTGTCTCAGCAACTATATATTTTCGATTAACGATTAAATATGAAAGTAATGTAAAATTCATGTAAAACAAGTTAAACATATAGTAAAGAGAAGAATGTTATATACCTTTGGAAGAATGGATGAAAGTGATAATATAGGCTTTAAATATGGGCTGGAAAAGAGTGGAATGATAGCAAAATGTATGGTAAAAAAGGTACATTATAGATTCCTAACAGTGTGCAACTTGTTTTTATGCCACAAACCCATGGTAAGTCAGATTGCCTAATCCCGATTTATCCATGTTTTCAATTTTATGTTTATAGCTTATTGAATGAATCTTGTCAAATTGTTTAACCTTGATAGTTGAATAGTATAGGTAGAGAATCAAAGGAGTTCATCAGCATAATTTGAGCTCCAGGAAGAAAAAATGTAGAAGTAGATAGTTTATTTTTTTTTCAAAAGAAAAATGTCAAGCTTGCTAGTCCAAATGCACCTAAAGAAGAAAAAATATTAGGAAAGTAGGTTGGGTAGGTAGAGATGAATTTGAGCTAATAATTTTTTTTAGATTGTTGATATCATAGCTTCAAGCAAACATCAACAAATAAAAGTAGGTAAAAATATTTCCAATGGATAAGGCACTGGTTTCCATAAAGCTGGAGATATGAAGTTTTGGACACCTCTTGAAAAGGAGCTTCCCTCCCTAAGTGGAGCCACTGTTAGTCATCAATATTTTTTCCCTTTTTGATGACTAAATGATTATCCCAGGATTTCTAGAAACGAGGTTTATAAACATTATGAGTTCTAGAAATCTCACTGCCTTCATTATCCTCAAGATAAATTTTCACTATTTCATCATTCCATAATATCTAGCTTTGCTTAGCAATCCCATAAAACCCATTAGTGGCTTGTGCCACTCTTTCTGTCTATATGATTTCACCTTTGGCCCAAAATCATCTGTTTTGTTTGGCCTAGAAACCCACCACTGCTACCTAAGCCCACCAATAAAATAGCTTTGTTGAGTCTCCCAAAATACTCCTAAACACTAATAGTCTCATACTATCTCTGTAGGCTCTTTAGATAAATCAAGTACATTGGATTTTGGATCTTCAATACATTAGTTTATCATAGATTCTATCTTACACTTGATGATCCCAAATTATAGGTCTCAGTCCAAAAGCCAAGTCCAAGAAAGCTTCCACTAGGTCACCTAGGGTTTCACAAAGTCATAGGTGGATTTGGTATCCTAACAACTTTGTTTTTCCTGCATGAAGAAAATGCATTCAAAGAACAAAAGGACGGGTGATCTTGTCCACACTGATCAGAAGAGGTCACTCAAAAAGGCTTTTTTTCCTAGAGCACAAATCTTGCAAGGGGACAGCTGCCCCTTGCTCACACTTTTGCAAAAAGATCAAATGGCCATCAACCTAGTAATGGGTAAGGTAAAAGAGAAAATCATTACAATAAGACCATAAAGAGAAAACAAGAAAATCAGAAGGTCTATGTTTTGGAGAATCAAGGTTTATGACTGTTTTGGCCAAACAAGTAAATCAGTCCAAGAGCTACAGAAACAAGGGTCACCTCAAGCTCCATCAGTGCATTATTGAAGGTCTTTAGAAATAATAAATTATGATTAAAATGTTTTTGAGAACTTAGAAGACAACACTATTTAATTTTTTCTAAGCATCCCTAAAGCCTAGGAGTTTGGGAAAATTGACAAAACAGGTCAAATGATGACAAAGAGCCTCCTTCATAACAACATATGGCATGTCAAGGGTTTTGAGCTACCCTCTAGGGTTTTGGAAAAGAGGCATTGACTCCACCTCACCAAATATACAAAGGGAAAAGAGTATTAGTACAAAAGCATGAGGTTTCAAAAGGTAAAATCAGAGGTCTTAAGATATCAAAGGAGGAAAACAAGAATCATTGTATCCCACTTCCCCATATGGGCAAACAGGTTTAGAAATATCAGTTCAAGGTTTTGACTTCTCAAAAGAAGAGTCAGAAGGATTTTAAAATGGTCAAAGGGGGCAAGAATGAGGTAAAAATTCCTAAAGAGTTAATTATGATAATCATGGTTTTCACTATTGAAGAGGAAAGGTGCTAAACTCAGAAAGACAATGAACAAAATCAAAAGTTGTGTAGGCACCTGCAAGAACAGAAGTGGCGCATGGAAAGAGACAAAAATAGTTTAATTTTCACACCTTCCCAACCAAAGATACATCACTATCAACATGGTCAAAGAAACAAACATATAGTTGGCCTAAGAGCAGTAAAGCCTCCCAAATGGTTTCTTTATCAAGAGAATATTCTGTAAGAGATAGATTAACCCTGAGTGACACTTCTACAGGACTGTCACAAAAGGTTACCTACAGGAAAATTGGTAAGCACAAATAAACCAAATGTTTTTCACAATGATGGCCCACATGAAGACTAAATGGATTGTTGATGCTTGCTACTAGGACTTTCATACTAGGAGGTTTTTCAGTGTTTTTAAGAAAAACATGATAGAATATAAATCAGAGGAAAACATGTCAAATTGATCACAAGTTTGTTGCGCATGAGTGTTAAAAATCCTGAAAGGGTTTCATTTTTCCAAATATAGATAAAAGGCATGGTTTTAGCTCCTTCAGGAAATTTTTTAGTCCAAGGAGTGACATCAAAATGCTTCCAGCAAGGCAAAATTCATATTTTTTGAGATTCTGCCACCAATAGGACCAAAAAAGGCAAAAAGGAAAGTAAAATGGGGAAGAGAAATAAACTTTGGGAAAGTGAGTTTTGTCACAGTAAAAGAAGGGTATAAAAGTCGCATATCTGTCTTTCCTCAACTCATAAATGTCTTTGTAAAAGGAGGGCCATTGAAGAAGTTTTTAGGGTTTTTTGGGCAACTTTGGAAAAAAATTTCAGGCACTGCGCACCAACTGAGGCACTACGCACCTGGCCATCGGCACTATGCATAGAAGGGGCAGCCACAGTGTTATTTTACACTGCAATACGCATCGGAAGGGTGGCACTATGCACCGGCCAAGGCACTACGCATAGGCCTATACCAACTCGACTCGCGCACAGAACATGCCTCTGGCACTACGCACTGGTGATTTTCAGTCTAAATTGTTCAAAAAGGGTCTAAATTCAAAATTTTTGCCTCCAAAGCTCTTGCATCAGTCAAGAAAGGTTAGTGTCTTTCTTCCTTGTTTTCCAAGAGGTATTTTCCAAAATCATGGAGAAGTTTAAAGACCTAATGTGACCAAACCATAATCTATATAAAAAATCAAATTTGATCATGTAGGGCAAGGTTTGCAAAATTGAGAGTTTTTATTTGTGTCCAGACACTTAGCACAAACAACCCTCCTTCTAAAAACTCTGAAACTATCCTAAGCCTACTTCATCTTGCCCTCATTTGCTAAAATCTATCCTCACATCACACATTTGTCCTCCCTAGACCTAAAGCTCTCACCAAGCCAAAAACCATTATGTTCTAAGATATACAAAGCAGTGAGCACTTGGGTGAAGACAGGGAGGGTGATGATACACATGAATCACTGCCAAGTACAAAAGGAGGTATTGCTGATGAGAAAAGATGAAAGCTGAGAAGATAGTGAAGACAGTGATGGGGGTGACAGTCAGCAAAGAAAATAAACATGACAATCCAGAGGAAAATGTGCATAAACATGAAAATAAGCCTAGTCAAAGTGAAAGCAGTGACAATATGGATGAAAATATTGAACATGAAGAAAAACAAAGGTGAAAATAAAGAAATAGCAGATCAATAAGAGGAAACCAGCAAGGCACAAATAGGGTTTGATGAAGGAGACATTGATAAAATAATGCCACTGAGAGGACATCAATGGAGCACAAGGCCAAAGTTAAGCAAATGCAAAGGCTGATGATAAACTCCAAGACTAAGGTAACAATACTAAATATAGCAAAAGGGTGACAATAATGAAAGTGTTGAAGGCAGTAGTAAATCTCACTGCTCTCCCAATGGCAAAGATAATGATGCACAAAGTGATGGGAGATCAATCTGTAATGGTAATGACAGAGTTTGAAGAAGGAGACAGGGGGCCCCGAAATTTTAGATATACCTTAATTTTTAAGAGCTTTTGTATATTACAAATAAGACTTCAAACATAGCAAATAAAATAATGATGACATGAAGACATAAAGAAGAGTCGAAGAGCTTCGAGGGGAAAGATAATGGGAAAGTGATGGGAGATCAATATATAATGGTAATGATAGAGTTTAAAGAAGGAGAAATTAATACATAGGATGACCATGATGGTACATCATGAAGGACAAGGTAAGTACCAAGTCTCTGGGCTCGACATTGGTCATCCACCTATGATAAATGAGGATTCCCTTTTCATTGAACTTTGAGCACTCAAAGAAGGTAAAGACCAAGAAAAACTTAGATACATGACTCAATATTTTTCACAGGCTTCTCAAACCTCTTGAGGGACCTCTCCACCAATTTTGAGGCAATTTGGACAAAATTTTGTCTTTTTCAAACTTTGACCCCCCTGTGCGCAACACCCTGGGAACTACGCACAAAATTGGTGTATATTCAACTCACAAACTTTGAATTTTTGGATTCCTCACATCACCGAAAATTTTCTCACCCATTTTCAGATCATTTGGAGCATTTTTGAGCCCCTGAAAGTTCAAAAAAACATCAAACTTTTGACCTTTCTGCCTCCTTTTGACACCAGGCGCTACACACAGAGTAATGTTGGGAAAATTTATTTTTAAACTGGTAAATGGAATCCACTCAGAACAAATTAAGCATTTCTAGAAAGTAGACTCATCAGGATTTCCACGAGCCATTACGTAGCCAAATCCAGTGTCGGGAAGGGGTCCAAAACTTAGCCACAAGAGACCCTATTTTCTGCTAAAGTGGCATTGCACATAGAGGCTGCCTAGTGTGTTTTGGACGAAAAGTCAACAAAACACACTCATTTATTTCAAATATATATTTTTTAATTTTTTGAGGCAAATTACTCTAGAATTAGGTGCAAATAGTTATTTTGGCATTTATTTCGTAGGATATTATGTGCCTTGGGCCTTGCATGGTCTCTTGGCCATAAATGACATCTATGGTTATATTTGACATTTTCCTACCACATTTAGGGGTTCAGTCCTCTTTTGCTCCATAAATAGAGCATGAGGCCCCTATGTATTTTGTTGGCATTTGATGAGCCTGAAGAGAAATATACATGGTTGCATGAGCTTGGAGAAGAAATTGGTTTTGTGAAGTGGATGAATGGCTTGTTTGGCTTGATGATGGAGAAGCTTGTTTGCAGGATTCCATATCTTGGTGAATGGTAATGTTATCATAATTTGTCTATTTTTTCCTTTGTTATCATTATGTTTCATGTTTCTTGGTTGCTATAAATCAGAAAAGTATAGGTTGAGACATGTTCTTTGAGGCACCTCAGTCCTCCTGTTTGTTATAGCTTTGATGTTTTCCTCTTTTGGCCATCTTAAGGAATTATTGATTGCTCCTTAGGTCCACAATTTTTTTTTTTTGTTTCATGTATGGTTAGTATGCTATCTTACAAGTATGATTCATGGTATGCCCTGCTTATTTGAAGTTTTCAAAACCCTATCTTAAAACCATTCTGTGGAATATTGATTGCTAGGTTAAGTCAAATAGGTCTCGTTCGATCTTGCCCTTTTTCGATGCTTACCAACTTTTTTAGAGTTCCCAATAGATTGATATATACTGTTTAGGAGTTCCCTCTCCATAAATTGAGTTATTTGTTTTATCTTATATGTTTTCCCAAAAATCTGAAGGTGAATTTCTAAAGTTAGAAGCTCTTATGCTCTCTATGTTTCACCGGAATTTTTATCTTGGATGTTTATCAGTTTGATTATTTTTCATTGAGACTAATGGTTTGACCTACCCCATGATTTGTAAGTTTTTAACTATATATGTTTCAGACCTCTTAGTTTTTTCCCAAACTTGATGTTCACTACACCTCATACATCACCTTAAGGATCCATTAGCCTTTCTAAATTGGCCCTGCAACACACTCTATTTCATCATTTAGACACCCTTGACTTCATTTGACTCCATAGCCCAATGGATTTGACATACTCTCACTCCTCCTATTACACTTTACCATCTTACCAAACCAAAACAATCAACAACCACTACACTTAACAACTAGCCTAAAATCAAAACCCTAGAGAAAAAATAACACATCCTTTGCACCCAATAGAGAGATACCTCTTTGAGTCCAAGAAGGCTAGTTCCTCGAAATCCAAAGCTTGGTTCCATGTTACCCTGTCATTTGGTCTACCAATATGCCAAATCACGAGACCCTAACAGGGTCTTGGATAGTCCATTTCCAGCCCATGGTTGGAAAATCTGATGTCAAACACACTGCATCCATAATGTAGGCACTCATATAGAACAGGGGAAGGATCTTAGATGAAACAGAATGATTTTTCCTATACTCAAGAATCTTGGTAGAAATTTTATTTGACAAAATGGTTTCCCAGTCCATGATGTAGGAGTCTATGATGACATCCATAAGGGTAACCCATTCAACGAACAATTTACTGGTATTGCGTTGGCCAAAAATTCTAGACATCATAGCAGAAATATAAAAAAATGGACCAACAAGCGAAGCAGTGGAATACATACCCTTATCATCGTGCTTATGCTTGTTGCAGTTACTCCTCCATTGCTTTATGGGATCCAACTACAACTTATTTTCCTTTGCGAATTATGCTAGGAAATATTTATAATACACCTTCTGGGGGTGTGGAATGTGGTACATTTTCTTTAGATATTCTTCTCTCAACAACCCTATCAATGTGCCTCTGCTTGTTATGAAATTTATATCTCTAGTGTTGAGGTTTTCAATAATCCACTTCACCATATTTGTATATGGTATAATCTGAGGGAGCATGGAAATTATGTGAAGAAAATAGTTGGAGACGTTAGCAATAGTAGCTTTTGAGGTATCAAAAGTGTCTACAAAAGATTTTCTTTAAACCATGTGGGGTTTTTCATATTCAAAAAATCTATACATTGCTTCCCAAGAAGCAAAACCACGTTCTGTTGTGCATGTAGTATCTATGAATAGGGGAGGAATTTCTATCACTTTGTTAGCAGGAGACACAAGATTAGGGGGAGCCATGGTTTTCATGGACTTCTTTGCAGCCTTAGAAATTTCTGAGGAACTCTGTTTGTTTGGACTTGCCTGCAAAATAAGAAGAACAATGAGTAGAAAGGAATTTTTTTCACAATACAAGAGTAGTGAAACAATAATTGAAACAATGGAAAATAAAATTTGGCACATGGAGTAATCTAAAACCTTAATTATTTTGCGCTCAAATCAAATTTGGAGGTTCGATTTGTTACATTGTTAAGGCATGCAATTAATGGAAACCGTGGGTTCACATGCTTGAATAGACATTTAGATATTCTAATAAGATATCTTCGCATCACAGATTCATTTTTGTGCCAATTTTTTAAACCACCAAGCACATATGTTTTTCCAATTGCAATTAATTAATTTTCATGCTATAAACATAATTTTGAGTTCATAGATTAAAGTTTTTGAAGGCTTTGAACATTAGCAGGGGAAAGGCGAAATGAAAATTTTGCGATGCGATGTCACAATTGTAATCTCAGTGAAACTAGATGGTGGAAGGAAATGGTCACTGGAAAAAGTGTGATGCGATGCGATGTATCACATCCGGTAAATTAAAATGAGGGTGGATCGAATGATGGCGGGATGGGAATGCGATTAGTGACGTGGTAAAGGGAGGTCCCGCAAATTGTCTTTCATGAAACGTGATTTGGTCGGAAGCCTTTTTCCTTTATTAAGTCATTTTATTGATATTGCATCGCAAATTCATTTGGAGTGGCTTAAGATGTCATATGATGTATTCACGATTTGCGATTGTGATCTGCAACTGGGCTTCTTTTAAATTTTCCGCCTGAGTGCTTCTTAGTCAATTAAAATCATGATCTTTATCTTTTCTAATATTATTTCTATTTTAATCAATCCCTCAAGGATCTTATTTTTCCTAGTCTAAAATTTTAAAAGGGTGATCATTATTTTTCTAAGGAAACTATTCTAAAATAATGGGGGTTTTTAAATAGCACAACAATTGGAAATTTACTAGAAGAACAAGTTATCTATGAAAAATGAAAATTCCCAATATTTTGAATAAGTAAAATAATTAAGGAAATGAAAATTATCTTCTAAATATTTGGATAAATAAAATTACTCCAAAATATAAAAAATTCATCTTATTGTGGCTCTTTAAAAACCTTTCATAGATAAAAATCTTCGTTTCTCTATATCAGTGATTAAATAGCATAATAGATAAAGTAGGTGGATTTTTGCAACTTAGCCTTTTTATATATTCATTTTTTCATAGGTAGAGCCACTGCTACCAGGAGGTGTTTATGTCCTCGAGAGGGTTACCTTCTAACCATCAATGATCCAGTATCACATCCATATATCATTACAATCTTTGGAGATAAATTCACAACTATATAATATATTTTTTTCTTGTTTTTAAAAATTCATTGTCCTGGTTTTGTGACCAGATAGCGACAATTCCATTCACTGGTTGTAATTGGACTAAACAAGCTAGCTCGTGATGAGACCCCTTGTCTTATAGTAATTTAATAATCATAATCCATTACCCTAGTTTGATATGTAGTAGTACTAGTGTCAGTATATTATTTTCCTATGATCATGGTAAGCAGGATCGTGATGAGACCTCTTATCTTTTTAATTTCTATATATTTTTGAATTACACTCTAAAAAAATCAGAATTAGTGGATGGGGATAATCATTGACTCCTTAAGAGTTTTGGATGACAATTTAGAGTTAAATATTCTTAGTAGAAAATAGTCTTTACTTTGTAAAAGTAAACATTTTTTGACTGATAATAGGGTACAAATACGTTATGAAGTTTGAGGTTTACAAGAATTTACAATTCTAATGGAAAATATTTCAGAGTTGTATGGTATTTATCCATTTTTTCCATTTTGTAATAATTTCTTTAAGAATTTTTATTCTTCAAAATGAAAATTCATAAAATGATTCAGAGGTTTTGGGAAAAACCAAAACTATGTAATCAAACATTATTCTTTAGTTAACCTAAAAAATGTAAATATCACCATGATACATTTAGAAGAAATGTTATTCTAAAAACATATTTTTTTCAAAATCAGCCCGTTGATAGGAAGAGAATATTTCTTCCCTTGAAGATCTTGCAATATAAAGGTTGATGGGCCAATTTGTTCTGCAATTTGAAATGATCCGAGCCACATTCTTTGGAATTTGGTATTCTTACATTTTTCCTCATGTGCCTTGTCCTACTTAAGAATGATGTGTCCAACTTGGAAAGATTTTTGCATAGAAAATTTTTCATCCAAAGAAGTTTTAACGATTTGCTGATGTCGAGCATGTGTTAGTTTGGCCTTTTCCCTTTATTCTTCTGATTTAAGGATTCAAGACATTCATAGCTGTAAGGAAGAGGGAGGTATCTCATCAATAAATTAAACTGGGGCTAGAGATGGAAGGGATATATTCGATGGAATTACAACTTATTTCCCATAAAATAGATTGAATGGAGAAGTGAATATAAAGGCCTTCTGAGTTATTTGATATGCACATAGAGCAGATGTTAAATATTTATGCCAATTAATTTGACTATGGCCAATAGTTCTTTTTATGATTCTTCTGAGATTTTTATTGGTTGACTCTGCTAAACCACTCCCTTAGGGATAGTAATTATCAGAATATTTGAGCTTAAAACCTCTCTTGAGAGAAAATTCAGTCATACTATTACCCGAAAAGTAAGATGCATTATCAAAAATAATTGCATTAGGTAAGCCAAACCTGGTAATAATGAATTGATCGATGAATTCAATAATGGCTTCAGAGTTAGCTACCTTTAATGTAACAACTTCCACCGACTTAGTAAAGTAGTCTATTGTAGTGAGAATGTTTTTATGTTGTTTGGAAGAGTTAGGAACACTATCACATATGATATCCAGTCCCCATTTCTCAAAGGATTGTTCAATGTTAACCGACTGCAGAGGTAAGGCCGGTTTTCTTTGTCTTCCAGCAATAGTTTGACATGTTTTTCATTTTCTCACATATGCAGGATTGTCTTTGAACAATTTTCGCCAATAATATCTTGCATGAGGATTTTGTGTGTGGTGGTCTCTCCTCCAAAATTTCCACCCGGAGGTCCATTGTGGAGTTCCTGCAAAACCTTTTGTGCTCCAGACTTTTCAAGGCATCTTAATAATACAGAGTCATAGTTTTACCTAAACAATACATTATCAATGATATGATATTTATTAGCTTTTAATCTTAAATATATTCTTCTTTTATGATTGATTTTTTTCTAAGCATATCCATTCTTCAAATAAAAGATAATACCATCATATTGTGATTCAAAGTCAATCAGGCTTACCTATAAACGTGTATAGTATTACCTGAATACTAATCATCTCATATATTGGATTCTCCATACAAAAATATGTAGAGAAATTTTCCTTTGACAATATTGGTTGGTTTCATGTCAATATCATATTTGTACAAATCTGTAACCTAATTTTCCCTTTTTTTCTCCAAGTTCCTTTTGCATAAGAAATTTCCTTACTACTAGGAATGGAACTATTACCTTGGTATGTGTCTTTAGGAGAAAAGGCATGGAATTATTTAAATATTTATAAATAGAAAAATATTATTTCTCCACTTCTGAATAATTTAGGTCAACACCTTGAAGATTTTAGCTAAAGAAGGGCATGGGTGCTTCAATTTTTTGATCATCAACTTTCATTAGTACAACAACATAGGACGTTTCAGAAGAAAAGATGCACAAAATAAAATGATTAGAGAAATTTGGGGTAGTTAGAGAAGGAGAATTTAAGATGGCTTGCTTGATTAAATCAAAAGCTTCTCTTTAATTGTGTCCCCACTTAAAGAGTGAATTTTTCTTGATCATGGATTGCAATGGTAAAAGAATTTGGGAAAAAATAGGAACAAATCTCTTAACAAAATTTATCTGTCCCAAAAAGGACTGCATGGATTTATTATTATAGGGTAGAGATATTTCAGAACTTTCCTTTATTCTTTCTGGAACAATAGAAATTCCTTATTTTGATACAATAAATCCTAAAAAAGTTCCTTCACTTAAAGTGAAATACGACTTTTTTAGATTTAATGAAATTCCATACTTCAAGCAACATTCAAGGATTTGCTTGAGATCATGATAGTGGTCGCTTATTTTCTTGGAGTAAATGGTTATATAATTTAAATACAAAACCACAGTTTTGTTTATTAGTCCTCTAAAATCAATATCCATTTCTCTTTTAAAATTCCCCCCTACATTAGTTAAACCAAAAGGCATTTTTTGATAAGCGTAAGTGCCCCATTTGGTCCTAAATGTAGTTTTGAACCTATATTCAGGATGGAATAGTATCTGATTGTAACCTGAAAATCCATCAAGGAAATATATTAATTGAGATCCAGTAACTGAATATAGGATTTTTTCCATAGGTGGTAATGGGAAATTTTCTTTTAAACAAGCTTTATTAACATTCCTAAAATCTATACAAATGCGGATGCCACCATTTTTCTTCCTAACAGGGACTAAGTTTGAAACCCATTTGGAATTCCTAGCAGGAAATTTGATCTTGGATTTAAGGATTTTTTTCACTTCATATTTGATTTGAATTTCCAGATTGGTGCGAATTTTCCTTAACTTCTATTGTATAGGTTTCTCATTGGATGTCATTGGGATAATATGTTGGATAATGGAGGTATCATATGTCTTGAGATATTCATATTTCCATATGAAAACATTCTTATACCTCTTCAATAAATGAATGAAGGATAATCTCTCTTAAGATGAGAGACCAAGTCCTAGATTGATATTCCGGGGTGTGATATCAGTGCCAAGGTTTACTAGTTCAAATCTCAAGGTTGAACTTTATAGCTTAGAAGTAGTAACGGTTGGCTCCTCGTGATTTGCAAGATTGGAAAAAACAAATCTGTAGAGAACTACATCAAACCACTTTGGAGTACAAGGACCTAGCCTTCCTGGAATCAGAGAGGGCTCTCTGTATTTTTTGATGAAAATGATTTATCTTTATGCTTATGTTTTACTGATTTTAGGCTAGTTATGAAGTTCTGAGGATTGTTTGTTTTGTTTGATTTATTTTTTGATTAGTTGAGTGGTTGTTTCAGTTGAATAGATAGATTGTGAGAAGCATTAATCCATTTGGCTATGGAGTCATAAAAGGCTTTAATTGTACATCAACTCTACAAGGGTTTTCATAGGGAAAGCTAACTATATCAAGTGGATATTTTTAGATTTAGATGAAATATGAAATGAAAATGAGTTGTGAATTTAGTAAGACTAAAGGGCAATTAAGAATCCTTTAATTATACTTCAAAAAGAAAAGTCTTTGAGATAACTTTTTAAGAGGAACTAAAGAGCAGGACACCTCTGAATTATTTAATAAAACTTTACTAAGAAAACCTTAAGACAACAATCCAACAAGCCTAGAGAGTAGGACACCCTTGAATTATCTAGCTATTACCTTTAGAAAGAGAAAAAATTAAAGATAACAATCAGTGAAATTAAAGAACAGGACACCCCTGAATTCTTTAATCAAACTTCAAAGAAGGCCTTTAAATAACAGTTTAAGAAAAAACAAAGAGCAGGGAAAACCATAAATTTATTTTCCTAGAATCCACTAAGTAAACTTCAAGGTAACAAGCTATGTCAAGGAACTAAAGATCAGGACACCCCTGAATTCTATAATTGGAATTTGCAGAAGAAAACATTAAGATGAAATAAGTAAACATAATTAAGGTGCCAAGACAAAAAATCTCAATATAAAATTTTTGTTCTTTTATCAGAGAAATGATGGACAATATGGAAAACATAAGAGAAACATTGACAAAGAAGGATAAAATCACCATTAACATAGCTCAAGAATCCTCTGAAAGTGCTTGTATTAATGATGTGAAAAACAGTTACAATACTCCAATGCAACAATCTCTGCAACGCAGAGTTTGATCAAAATCTAGCATAGCAATCAACCCAACAACCAACAACCAACAATAACAATGAACAATGCATGCAATATTTATTTGTCCATGAGGAGGTGATCCTAATCTAGGGTTTCAGACTGTAGTTATTACAGAGTAAATGTAATCTCAACCTTTGAGACCATGCAAGGCCCAAGGCAAAATATCACTAGTTGACTCATTGTAATAATAGCTTTTAACTTATTACTGTTGAGCTAACTTTAGGATATTTTCAATTATTTGGCTTTAGAATTGACTTTTAAAATAACTATTGAGCCGCTTAAAAATATCTCTGACTACTTTATTAGCTATAGCTACTTTATTGAAGTAAAATGAAGTTGTAGGTGGCAAATATGATTTAGAAGAAGTAAAGGATGAGTGCCTTATCATTCGGATCTGTATTCTTTTGTTGATTTTCCTTGGATTTGTTCTTTAACCTCTGATATATCTTTTAAACTGAGATTTGTCTTTTCCTTAATTCTGTTTCTATCTCCGATCTCTCTTTGACTGCCTTAAGTTCCTGTAATCTCTCTTTTAACCTTCCTTAACTCTGCTTTGTCTCTAATCTTCGTTTTCTAACCATGTATTTCATCTTCAACCTTTGATTGATCTTTTATTCCTTTAACCTCTGACTGTCACAGTGAACTCTTTGACCATGTTCTTTAACTGTGTTTTTACTTGTCTTTCTTCTTCGCACAGACACTGTAAAACTCTTTCATTTCCTTTACTCTGTCCTTCGATGAACATTTGCTGCCTCCGCTTATTTATCATGCTCCTAATCCTTGAACGAACTGAGCTCTTGGATCATCACCGAGAGAACTTATTTTGGATAATTTTGGACTTTGGAATGCAATTTTATTTATTTCATTTTCTCATACATCGATCACCTGCACATTAAAAACACTTATTAATAAAAAAAAGATATTGCAGGATGGAAAACAATGTTGGCCTATAGGCAGTTGGCGAACTGTGGACATATTCCAAAAGAATGAAGCTTTTTGGTCTTCTGTGTGTGGCTATGGTCTTCCGGGCCTTCAAAAAGCATTTGAAGGTTCATTCTTATCGCAGAGATACAGGGGCTTATTGCAATGGTACAGGGCTTTGAAATATTCAAAAGGGGTCAAGGGTTTCATCTTTGGCACATAGGATGGTTTGGAGGTTTTTTGCATGGGGAAATAGCAATGGTTTTATATGAGGGGATGTGATAGCATGGAGGGAATGACACATAGCAGAATGGGACGATGTTAAAACCTCCCATATCGCAAGGTTGAAGGTTTTTTAACCTTTGTGCTTCTAGGGGTTTGATACGGTGGATGGGCCGTTGGATCAAGGGGCGAAGATCCAATGGTGGTTGCGATCGGAAGGAACGTGGGCTAGTTAAGAGGGTGGGGCTTGGGTCTTTGAATTTGATGGTAGGTTTAAACATAACGCAGGGGGTTTTTAATAATGCAGGACCCGGGGAAAGTATTTAAAGTGAAGGCACTTTAATATATAGTGGGGGCCAAGGTTATATGAATAGAGGGTAGAGTTTTTAGAGCGGGATTTTAATAAAAGGAGTCAGGTTTTGTAAATAAACAAAGTTTATTTAAAGAGTGGGACCCGAATGATATAAATTTTAGTTTAAAACAATGTAAAAATGGGTTTTTACATTGTTTTAATGGAATAAGGGAAAATGAATGAAGGGGAGGGTTTTTGTGAGAAAAATGGGGGTTTAAGGAATGGGAGTGGGGTTCTGGGTAAGGGAAAAGGGTAAAATGTGGGTTTTAGGATCAAACATGGAATTTTCAAAGTAAGAGAGTGGTCTGAATAGGAAAAGTGAGAAATAGTGAATAGTTTAAATGGGGAATAATGAAGGCAGTCAGATTTCTGAAAATAAATGATAGTCAAGGAACATTATTTTCAGCAGACTGTAGAAAATACATAGTCATCTAGTGATAGTATAGAATACTGGAGGATAACAGTAACCTTCTTAAATATTTCTTTTAGGTCATAAATATCTTCAAGTTTTACCACAGATTTAGGTATGGATTTTTTATTACTTTTTTTCTAATTTCCTTTCATATTCATCCTCATCGATCAACTGATCATCATATGATCCTTTAGATTTTATAAATATTAGAACATCTTCATCATCATTAAATACTATCCAGTTAGTGACATTATCAGGAATACATGGGTGAAAAATTAATTCTATAGAAAATCTATCTAGACTATAATCCTTAGATGGAATAAGTCTAGATGCTACATTGGCTAGGAGATAAACACTTGCATTTTGGATCCTTTGTATGGGTGATATATTGAATGTTAAGAAATTTGAGGTAAGATCTTGCACTAATGACTGGTAATGTTTGAGATGACCAAAGATATAGTGAATAGTATTTCTTACATGTTTAATAACTATTTCAGAATCACCATACACTTGAAGGTATTTGACATCAATATTTATTACTTTATACAAGCCTTGGATCAGTGCCTCATGCTCTGCAGTATTTTTTATGCATTCAAATTATAACCTACATGCCAACATTCTCTTTTCTCCTTCTGAATTAATTAGTATGAAACCTTATCCTGCACCATCGCTTGATTTTGATCCATCAAAGTACAAAGTCCAAAATCAAGTTTTAACAAAAGGTCTTTCTAAAATATTTATACATTTGTAAGAATCTGACTGAGAAAAGTTTTCAATTTGAGAATTAACTGAATTGATAAGAATTGAGGGTGGTTTGCATTAAAATTTCCCAAGAATGATTCAACAGATTAATTTCCAAGCATGTTATTGGTAAAGGCCATTAGTTCATTTTCATCCTCAAAATCAGTTACTGAGTATTTCATGTCTTTTTCACGGTCAACTCGCATTTGATTTGGCTTACCATTTCAGGGAAGCCACATATGAGACCAATCTATGCAAAAATAACCGTGAAGCTTTTCTGACCAATATCTGCTAAGAATCAAACTATAAAAGTCTGAAATATCAGCAACTAGAATTTTAATTACTTCTTGAAGTTTTGAATAAGAAATGAGTCTAATAAGGAAATAATTTGTTTCTCTTAAAACCTTCACTTTGGTTCTATCTAATTGAACAATATGTACATCATACTTTTGGGGTGTGATGTTTAACTTCAAACAAACAAAATATGTCATAATATTTGAAGGAGCCCCAGAGTCTATCAGGAAATTGTGCACATTTTTATTAAAAACTTTAAAAGTTAGAAGGAAAGGAGGAGTGTGAGAATTGGATCTGTCTCCAATTAGGATAGAATTAATGGAATTGATCTTTTTATATGACTCCGTGGGAGGTTTTCCTACTCCTTTTGAGGCTTTAGAAGTAACAGGGGCAGGTAAAGGAGAGGCAATAATTGGATTCAATTCTATGAGTATGATTTTTTGTTGTTGTTTTAATTTACATAGAGATATTTTATTTGAATTTCTTCATATATTCCATTATATTATACTCAATGGTATCTAAAACCATTAAGTTCTTTGAAGTATATGGAGAGTTAGAAGAAGTTGGACTTTTTTGTGGAGAAGGAGTCTTTTTGTTAACAACTTTGTCTTTAGCAACAAGGGTTGAAGATTACTGTTTTTGAGAAGCCTGAGGTAGACCAACAAGATTTTTTCTTCTAGTGCTAAATGGTAGCACCTGATGTTCATCTTCATTATTGGATGTAGGAAGAATGAAATCCCAGAATCCATGAATTTAAATGAAATCTTCATCCTGTGATTCATCTGCACACAATATTGTTTCATCCTCATCTTCATCTTGATCTAATTCAACATTAGAAATTACATTTGGAGGTTGAGGATTTGAAGTCTGAGTTTTCTTGAAAGATCTAAAAGGTTTCTTAGAAGAATATCAAACTACTTATTTTTTTTATTTCTACCATGTCATTTGACATGGTTTTGAGAACGTTTTGTAATCCTTCAAGATCATAAGCATCTTCAAAAGATTTATTTTTGGGCTCAAACTTAAACGTGACTTTTTTAGATATTCTATCTTCCGTGGCAGTCTTCTTTTCTAAATCAAGAATTCTCCTTTCCATAGACAAGGCTTCTTCCATGTTTTCTACCAAGCCTTACTTGCCCTATCTACAAAATTTTCTAAAGAGAGGATATATACCATTCAATCTGTACATCTACACTAGGTTTAGATGTAGTTGGTATTTTGTTCAACAATTTGTTAAATATGGAATTTAAATCTTTGATCTTTTCACCTAAATTCACTTTAAGATTTGAAAGATCATTTATGATAGTAGCAGTAGTATGATCATCACCAAATTTGGTCAAAAAGGGTTTTTCTAATATTTCCCTAGCTATTAATAGTTCCCGATGGTAATGAAAATTACCATGATCCAGTTGATCCTTGAAAAATATAGGGAAACAATATTACTACACTATCTTCTTTAGAGGCATCATTTAGATTCATGGAAAACATGAAATTATGGATATGTTCTTCATCAGGGAGACCATAGCCATAATTATACTTAGGTATCCATCTCTCTATATGTTTGGGTAAACAATGAAGAGGACCTATTAATTGAACAACTCCATGATTAGTCCATGACCTATTTTCCATTTTGTGAATTGGAGGTGTTAGGGTCTATGAGTCACCACTGATCAAATGTACCATTTCCATGTGATTGATAAGGTCTTAGGATAAAATTGTTGTATTTTAAAATAAAATTTGACATCTATTGATTGTAAAAATGGTCAAGTCATTTTCTAGGTGTAATGCTACTCTCATTTCTTGGTCAACAAGGTCAATTCATAATGAATTTAATGAGTCATCGAGTCACCATAGGGTCATTTTTCCATCATTGAGTGTCATTATTAAAAATCTGAAAAGAAAGAGTCTTGGTGTCATAAGTTTGATCATGAAAGTGTCATGAGTGTCTTGTTAGTCTAGTCAGTAATCATATTCATCAATTTGGTTGTGTAGTCATCATATTTCCATTTGGAGTCATGCCATTTAATCATCCAAACTAGTAAGGTGTAATATGAGTTAGCACTTAGGGAATAAAGTGTTTTAAAGCTAATCATGGGTACATGTGTCATTCACATTGGAGATATAACCTTATTAATGAAGAAATAATTCTACATTTCAAATAACATAATTTGAGATTTTTATAATTTCACCAAAACCATCAAATCCCATCCTTTTCATTGTTGCGCTTCGAAGAATTCCTTTGTGCCTTTGACTCTCTTTTTGTCATCATCGTCGAAAAACGTTTCTAACCAAATGAAGATGAAATTTTGAAAATAAAATAAGTTTTTGTTAAGGACATATCCAATCACAATAACCTCATTTGGTTTCTACATAGGTATCATAGATTGGGAGATATTCAACTTACTTGGAGGCCTATTTTAGAAAATCAAATTATGCATTTGTTTTTACTGTTTTATTCATTGTTTTTTGGCATGCTTTTATAACATATGGAAAAGAATTATGAGAAACCTAAGGAATTTTTTATCAAGAACGAGCCAAGTAACACAATCCTCTTTCATTTTCTTCACGTGTTATGGAGTGGAATATTTATTTGGATCTTCTGACTCTAGTTTCTGGAATTTGAGCTTTAATGATTTCTATTTTAGTCATGATTAGAAGTCTATTACGAGGAAAATGGAAATGAATTTACAAAAATATAGAGAGGTTTTTCTTCCCAAAAAAATTATCTACAAAACGCTCTTCCATTTTTCTAAGAGGTATTATGGTGAAATAGATATATGTTTGTCATTGACCCATATTTTCAAGGCCCTATTCCTAGTAGAGAGTGTGAAATTTAATTGAACTATTTATATCTTAGGGAGATGGTTGAACTCGAATCCCTTATTCCATGGATTATATAATTGTATATATTTCATGAATTTCAGATTGCATAGGGTTGGTTGGTTATATTAGAGAATAAAAACTTTTTGCATTGTAATTTTGAAGAGTTTTTTCCAGTGAATGAATGGAATAGCAATTGATTTGCAAGGATTCTTATGTCACAATTTTTGTGGTTTTTCTACTCCTTTGATTTGTAGAAAAAAACCAAATGTTTGATCTAGAATTCATCTTAATGGTGGTCTATTTCAGTTTTTCCAAGTCATCAATGTTTTTAGCTTAAAGCATCAATTTAGAATTCATCCTTGGTTTGATGCTCTAATTTTTTTGTCTTTCACACTTTCTAAATTCGCATCCTACAAAAATTTGATATGAATCCTCCACCAAAGCTGCCTACCTTGCCCCTGTGAAAAAACCCTCTATTTTCCCATCATCTCATTGGACAGAAAACTGATTTGACATGATTCCATGCCCAATGGATATGTATATTTTATTATCAGTAGACCTTTAAAAAATCAAATTTGTTGAGATTATTACCTAGCCTAATATCTTATTTTTTGATTAATCTAAGTGAGAGATCCCTCTCCAAGGCCAAAAGGGATAGATTCTAACCTCGAAGTGGTTTGTGGTCACCCCTTTGGCTTCCTTTCTCAGCCATGGGAAATTGAGGGGAGTTAACGTTTTGGCACCGCTAGCAGGGAACGAAATGTCTTATCTCATCCAGGAAAGATTGTTCAAGGTGCAGATTTGATTTTTGATGGTGAACAATAGTCAGACAGATGAAGGGTGAATCATCCACCTAGTGAATCCACACAGTTTCAGGTTGATCTAAAAAAATCCACTGGCGACTCATGGTGACTCCCTACTCACTTATCAGGTTGCTTATTAAAACTAGATGACAAGGTATGTGGCAAACCATGTATCTTGTGAACTTATTAAAGAATTCAGGGATAAATTAGTGGATTTTCAAATTGATGAAGATTTTTTAATGGTTGTGCTTCATTTTTCAGATCTGCCAATTTTTTTTTACCATAAAACATGCTTCTTTGAATTAGTAGTTGGAAGGTTTGAGAAGGCGATTGAGCTTTTAGATGTTCAAATCTAATCATATAATCTCTAGGATCCTAAACAATTCTTGGAAACTCTCCCTCGTGCCAAAAAAGAAACAATAGTGCTCCATTTTGTGTTGAAATTGAGTATTTTTTTAACAATAAATTTGATTATTCATATCTAAAACTATATGATGATGTATAAAGCATATGTGGAATACCCAAGCATGATCTTAAAATTGCATAATACTTTGAACATCAAGAAATATGACATGTCTTTCATGATCCCATAACTATTTATATGGAGGAGTTTTTCATTACAGAGACCTAATCAGGTTCCAGTGCCTCCCATATTTTTTATGATCTCATAGATAACTATTGTGAAGATCAAACTTACAATCAGTTCCCAGTGCCTTTAAAAGATCTAGTTCTGATTTTTGTTAAAAAAACTGGAGGAGCCAAGGTATTAGATCAATTTTTTAAATGGATATATTGGATATTTTATATTGCTTGAAGTCAAGCATTCCGTGTTAGAATAGAATTATATATACATAAACAATCTTACTAGGTAAGCATATTTTTAGCATTCAAATTTTCAGTGTGCAATAGGATTGTCAGTTTTTGGTTTTCATTTTTCAACTTTAGTTTGGGGAGGTGTAAATTTATTTTTCATCCTAGATTATAGTTTGGTTTTGGTTTCAAAGTAAGGTAGTTTAAAGGTTGCAGGGTAAAATTTTCGGATTAACCCAATGTGACTCCATTACCCAATGAACAAGGTGACCTGGTCTACGGTGTTCTTAACACCTTCTAAATGAGCTGCCATCCCCAGCTAGAGCTAATGTTAGTGTCTATAATTCACGAGTAATCAAATTTACTCTTTCCATGTGATTGAAAAGGTCTTAGGGCCAAATTGTTATATTTTCAAATAGAATTTTCAAACAAAAATTGACATCTCTTAATTGTCAAAATGGTCAAGTCATTGTGTAGGTGTAATGCTACTCTCATGTCTTGGTCATCAAGGTCAATTCATAATCAGTTTCACGAGTCATTGAGTCACCATAGCATCATTTTTCCATCATTAAGTCTCATTATTAAAAATTTGAAAATGAGAGTCATGGTGTCATAAGGTTGATCATGTAAGTGTCATGAGTGTATTTTTGGTCTAGTCAGTAGTCATATTCATCAATTTCGTTGTGTGGCCATCATCTTTCCATTTGGACTCATGTTGTTCATCATCCAAACTAGTAAGGTATCATGGGAGTTAGCACTTGGGTAATAAAGTGTTTTAAAGAGAATCATGGGTACATATTTGTCACATTGTTAATCTTCTTATTGAAGAAATAATGTTTCATTTCAAATCACATCATTAGGAGGATTTTACACTTCACCAAAATCATTAAAATCTCAGCCTTTTCAGTTGTTGTGATTCTGGAGAATTCGTTGTTCCTTTGAATTTGTTTTTGTCATCATTGTCAAAAGAAGTTTCTAGCCAAATAATTTTTTTTTTTAAAGTAGGTTTTCGTTAAGGACATATCCAACCACAATAACCTCCTTCATTTTATACATAGGTATCACATATTGGGAGATATTCAACTTTCTTTGAGTCTTGTTTCAGAAAATCAAATTATGTATTTGTTTTTACTATTTTAGTAAAAAAAAATTACGTGCGTTTCTAACAGTTGGAGCAGGATTTTGTGAAACCCAAGGAGCCTTTCTCCAAGCATGAGTCGGCTAAGAAAAACCACTTTCAGTTTCTTCACAGGTGACATGAATTGGAATATTTTACTGGATATTTATAGCATATTTTTACCATTTTGAACATTTAATGATGCATGTTTTAGTCAAGATTTTGCAAGGCCTATTCTGAGAAAATAGAAAAGAATTTCCAAAAATTGAGAGATTTTTTTCATCAAAAAAACCATATCTACAAGATATTCTTCTGGGTTTGTAACAGGTGTTATAGTGAAAGCGGTATATGTTCATCTTTGACCCCTATTTTCAGGAATTCGGTCCCTATTCCTAGTAGGGAGTGCCAAATTTAATTGAACTATTTCTATCTTACAGAGATGGTTGAGATAGACTCCATTAGTCTAGGGATGAGCTAATTTTATATATTTCATGAATTTCACAGTTCATAGGGTTGGTTGGTCAGATTAGAGAGGAAACACTTTTTTTCATTGTAATTTTGAAGAACTGTTTCCAGTGAATGAATGGAATAGCAAGTGATTTCCAAGGATTCTTGTGTCATAGTTTTGGTTTTTTTTGTGCTACTTTGATTTGTAAGTTATATTATGTGTTTACATTCCTTTAATGTGTATCTTCTTGCTTGGAAAAAATAAAATGTTTGATCCAGAATTCATCTTAATGGTGCTCTATTTCTATTTTTCCAAGTTATCAATGTTAGATATATTTTTTGAGATTCCACTGCGTTAAGTAAGTCATTCATCTATGACCATTTCATGAGAGGTAGTCATAACTAACTAATTTCTCATGATTTTTGAATAGTCCATTTAGCACTCATTGAATTGGGTGATGCTCACAGGGGTGAAGAATTGGGATTGAAGCTAGTGAAATTAATCACATAGCATCAATCATCACTTCCAGGGTTTGCACCCAGTGACCAAGAATTCCCGAGAGGTCACCCATCTCAGAACTCCTCTGGCTCAAGCACGCTTAACTGTGCAGTTTTCCCCACAATCAAGCCCACTTAGCTTGCTACCCCATTTCCAAAACCTTCACAAGTATTGTGCATCATGAACCATTCAAGTATTTAAGTATGAGGGGTTTCCGCAGTGCATTATATTAGATATAATTTTTGGGTTTAAACTACATTAAGTAACTCATTCATCTATGACCATTTCATGAGATGTAGTTATAACTGACTAATTTATCATCATTTTTGAATAGTCCACTTAGAAATCATTGCATCGGGTGATGCTAGAAGGGGCGAAGAAGTTGGATTGAAACTAGTGAAATTAATCACATAGCATCAATCATCACTTCTGGGGCTTGCAACCGGTAACCAAGACTTCCCAAGAGGTCACCCATCCCAAAAATCCTTTGGATCAAGCATGATCAACTGTGGAGTTTTCCCCACAGTCAAGCCCACTTAGCTTGCTACCCCATTTGCAAAACCTTAATAAGTATTGTGCATCATGAACCATTCAATTAGAGCTCCCTTTACTCTTTTTATTTTAAGTATGAGGGGTTTCTGCAGTGCATTATATTAGATATAACTTTTGGGATTCAACTGCATTAGGTAAGTCATTCATATATGACCATTTCATGAGAGGTAGTAATAATTGACTAATTTATCCTGATTTTTTAATAGTCCACTTAACACTCATTGCATCAGGTGATGGTCATAGGGTGAAGAAGTGGGATTGAAACTAGTGAAATTAATCACATAGCATCAATCATCACTTCCAGGGCTTGCACCAGGTAACTAAGACTTCTCGTGAGGTCACCCATCCCAGAATTCCTCTGGCACAAGTGTGCTTAACTGTGAATTTTTCCCCACAATAAAGCCCACTTAGCTTGCTACCCCATTTTCAAAACCTTAGCAAGTATTGTGCATCATGGACCATTCAAGTAGAGCTCCCTTTACTCTTTGTATTTTAAGTATGAGGGGTTTCTGCAGTGCATTATATTAGATATAATTTTTGGGATTCAACTGTGTTAAGTAAGTCAATCATCTATGACCATTTCATGAGAGGTAGTCATAACTAACTAATTTTTCATGATTTTTAAATAGTCCACTTAGCACACACTACATTTGGTGATGCTCACAGGGGTGAAGAAGTGGGATTGAAACTAGTGAAATTAATCACATAGTGGGTAGCAAGCTAAGTGGGCTTGATTGTGGGAAAAAATCCACAGTTAAGTGCACTTGAGCTAGAGGAGTTCTGGGATGGGTGACCTCCAGGGAAGTATTGGTTACTGGGTGCAAACCCCAGAAGTGATGATTGATGCTATGTGATTAATTTCACTAGTTTAAATCCCACTTCTTCACGCCTGTGAGCATCACCTGATGTAATGAGTACTAAGTGGACTATTAAAAAATGATGAGAAATTAGTCAATTATGACTACCTCTCATGAAATGGTCATAGATGAATGACTTACTTAACGCAGTTGAATCCCAAAAATTATATCTAACATAATGCACTGCGGAAACCCCTCATTCATAAAAGTTATCAATGTTTTCAAGTTAAAGCATCACTTTAGAATTCATAATTGGTTTGATGCTCTAATTCTTTTGTCTTTCACCCTTTCTACATTCACCTCATACAACAATTTGATCTGTATCCTCCACCAAAGCTTCCTACCTTGCCCCTATGAAAAAACCCTCTATTTTCCCTTCATCTCACTGGACAGAAACCTGATTTGACATGATTCCATACCGAATGGATTTGTCTCTTTTCTCATTAGTAGAAATTCAAAAAATAACCTTTTTTTAGCTTATTACCTACCCTAATATATTATTTGTTGAGTAATCTAAGTGAGAGAGCCCTCTCCAAGGCTAGAAGGGCTAGATTCTGACCTAGAAGTGGTTTGTGGTTACCCCTTTGGCTTCATTTCTCAGCCTTGGGAATCTGAGGGGAGTTATTAGGAGGATTGGTTTGTCCTAAAGAAGGATTTGAAGAAGAAGAGGTAGTTCCAAATTTGGATGTAGTTAAAGAAGAAAAAACCACAGAAATAGTACTACTCGAAGCAACGCTTGTTAACTAAGATGAAGATATATGAGTAGATGACAAAATTGGTTAAGAGGATGTAATTGAAGGAGTAAATGATGGAGTTTGAGAAGGAGAAGATGAAATAATATCACTAGTAGATGTCTGAATTTCATATGTTGGTGTCTTCCTACAAATGGGAATGAAGAGGAAACTCAAATGGAGTTATTCCAAGTTTTTCACTCTCAGAACAAGTCAATATACGAGTACCTTGCAAAATTGAAGTTAAAATTATTTCAAGGGATTCAGAAAGCACATGCTTTTATGCTGGAATAGAAATTTCTTCTAATTTATTTATCAAAGACTATACTTTAGGTTATTTTGGATTATAGTCAGGGGAGATTTATTTGGGAATTGAACTAGGAGACTTGGAGGGAGAGTGAACAACTTTTGAGCTAAAGATAGGAAATTTTGAGTGTGGGATTGAAGTTGTAGGAGATTTGGAGGGGGTTCGACTCTTTTAATGGTATTTATTTTTTTAATTAATATTTTGTGCCATTTATAGTCTAGTGGCGCTAATTCTAGGGCCAAAAATGTTGATGCCTCGAAATTCACTACAACAACATAAGAGAAATCCACCCGACCGGGGACTTGAAAATTACCCCTTATCCTTTTGAGATAGTGGCTCCGAAAGGATCTATGGGACAAATTTCCCAATTAAATATAATTGAGCAGATCGGTGGTGTTATAACTAACTATGACTTGGCAAATGAGAGTGACAAGATGTCTAAAGAATATATATATATATATATATATATATATATATATATATATATATATATATATATATATATATATATATATATATATATATATATATATATATATATATATATATATATATATATCTGAGATGAATTATATTTCAGTTATATGTGATTTAAAATGTTAATAATTAAGTGAATGCAAATGAAGATTTATAAAACACTTAGAGAAATATAAAACAATTTAAGATAATTTATTTTATTAAATATTTAATCAAATTAATTGATTAAGTATATATTGCATCTATTATTTCATGTATTATATATGTATAAAAAATGGCAATCAAACATGTTGTTCTGAAGTGAATTAATGTTGGATTGTGTTAAAAATATACATATTAAAAAAAATCATAAGGACACTTAACTATTTCTCATTTGAAACAGAACATCAACATAAAGATAAAAGTACCATATATATGGTAATTCTGCTCATTTTAAAAACAGTCTCTAGTCCAACCTTTTCTATTAAGAAAAAAATTAAGAGTACAGAAGTGCAACTTTTGTAAAGTTTTTTTTCCAAAATTTCAAGACCCTTTCTTTAAAGACATGAAACGGTTTATATAGTAAAATCAAAAGTAAAAAAATAGAAAATACATAAAGAGATGAGGAGGTTTAAACAACTCTCCTCAAATTAAGTGAAAAAAAAACAGAAACAGATTTTGGTGGGATTACTCACTTCAAGATTGTGTTGTTGTCTCTTTCGCCATTCGTTCCTTGAGTTGAAGGATGTCAATCATAGGCTAAACCTGAAGAGGTTGGCCTGACCTGACATGTAGTTGTCCTATGTAGACCACATCTGATAGTGGAGGCATCATGTAAGAGGAAGTGTCGGTTAGACAACACAACATTAGCCATTGTATATGTGGCTTAACTAAGTGCTTCCAATACTTATCCAAATCCATCTTATCCAATTTTTTTATGCTTTCTTCCTGCATCTTAGAAATTTATTTCCATTGTCTTATCAAATCTTTGACAACAAGTAGAGAATCGGGTGGGCATTTATCAATCAAATTGGAAAAAATGAGGTTTTGGCTAACCATTTCAACAATGTTGTTGGCAACATCCCTAGCCCTGCAAATTTCCCTTTATAGTTTTTTTAATTGTATGTCCCAATCAGTGAACAAGATTTATTTGTTAGAATCTTCAATCTTGGGAATATTGGTCTTTCAGCCTTGTTGGAGCGGGGTCCTCTAAGTCTGAACGGCCAATTTTGATATATCTTGTAATAGATTAGTTGTGCGCAAGGGCATTGGGGCAGGTCAAAGCCCCTCATTAGTTGTAATGGGTAAAAAGGATAGATCAATGAGATGCAAACCACGGTTTGCAGACCATAGAGTAGTATAGGCTAATAGTATAAATAGAAGTCTAGATCAAGTCTAAGAAGTCAGTTTTTCGATAAGTCTGAACGTTGATGATAGATCTTGTAACTTTGTGATATTTTGTGCAGATTTGTCTTGGGAGAAGGCTCCTACTGGTTGTGTTCGTGGAGACCTTAGTCCTGATGTGTGCAGACTCACTGGATATGTGCGTAAGTTCTTGAAAGGTTTTGTATGAAGGATATGAGATGATATTAATAAAGGAATCTTGTTGCGGATATTTGAGTCTGAAATGAATCTATTGTCTATGTTATGAATGCTTCTATATATTATTTTTGATTCTTGTATTCTCTGGAACTGGATATCTTGCACAACTATGTTTGGGTTTATATGAATGATTATTGGATATATCTTATGGCATAAGGCTCTGTTATTATGTGTTAAGGGTTATTACTTGGTTTATAGATGTTGTATTAACTTGCACAAGGCATTCTGCATGACCTAAATTTGTCTGTAAGGGTTTCCTGGTTAGGACTTCTGTTGCAAAGGTATGTTTATGATCTTAGGGCACACACATCATTCAATCCTCTCTTAGGGTGTGGAAACCTGATTCCAATGCCCCTATACTTCTTCAGGTGAGAATTTGACTTGCCCAAGTAGGTCACTACCGGAAGGGCTAGTAGTAAGAGGGTTTGTTGGTTAACCACAACTTCAAACCTATGTTAGGACCCATAAAGCCAACAAATAGTTCCATTGTCAGAATCGGGAACATTTTGAGAGAGTTTGGGTGATGTCGAGAGGTCATTGGCAGCCATTAAAGCCTGAACTTGAGGACTATTTTGAAAAAACAGATTCAGGAATTTTCCCTAAAAGAAAACAGAAGTAAGAAGCTATCCGCCATTAGGGGAATTTTGAGGTCTAAAATGGGCCTCCTAAGAAAAATGGAAAACAAAAATATAAGAACCAATAGGATTTAAGATGTTGATGTCAACCATGGGGGATTATTCACCATTTTTGGAGTAAAAAAGTTAAAAATATATATAATAAAATAATAAAACTGATTTTTCAACTCATATTTTCAACTTATCTCCCTAAGTTTTTACTCAAATTTCAAGCGAGAGTACTCATTGGATGAAAAAATTAATTCCTCAGCCAAGGAGTACCCACGTTGCATGCTTTTGATGGACCTTGATACACAAAAAATGAGAAATACATGAAAAAACGTGTTTAAAATCATGTTTTTCATGTATTTGTCATTTTCTGTTTAGCAGGGTCCATCGAAAGTATGAAACATGGGTGCTCCTTGGATGATAAATCAAATTTTTTATCCAATGAGTGTTTCCGCTCGAAATTTGAGTAAACCCATAGGGAGATAAGTTGAAAATACAAGTTGAAAAAAGAGTTTTCCTTTTTCCCTCTTAAATTTGATGATGTAATCAAATCTTAATTTATTATATCCACTATTATTTTATAATTTCCTTAGGAGTCCCATTTTAGACCTAAAAATTCCCCTAATGTGAAGAGTGGAAGAATAATTATATTTTCAATGAGGTGCATGATATCGTTTTCGTAACCTTTTCACACAAATTGCAGGAGTGGTTGGCAAGGTTAGCAGAATTCAAAACCTTTTGGAAGGACGATCAGTTCATGTAGTGGACCCATGAATTGATCCAACAGTTGGAGAATACTGATAATTACATTACCCAAACTTTAGATCACTGTGTTGACAACATCTTGGCAGGCTTGCAATAGAGTTTTCAGTCGATCAATTTGTGTCATACTTTGAAGCTGAAAGAATATTTTTCAAGGGATTAAGAGGTAATTTCTTACAAAATTTTCCTCTGTTGATTAAGATGTTATTATGCGAAAATGGTACTTTGTTCAACCACACCAAGTGAATGACCCCTTAACAGAGAAAAAGTACTACACGCAACAGTAAATATTATCGGGTCTATCAGAGAGAAGATAGATCTGGATACAATCCTCTGAGAAACCCCCTTGATATAAATGGAAGTGAGGCTACGCACGTTCAAAATATCCCTCCTACTATACCACCATCAAATTCGCATAGGGGTAAGAATCCTCCTACCCCACCACCGCCCCCAGTTGCGAAAGATATGGCCACACATATGAAGCTATCCATCTTTAAGGGTCTTGGGGATGAGGATATGGACTGATTTTGGTTTGTGGCGAATGCTGTGTGGACTGCGTAGAATGTAAATACTGATGTTTTCAAAAGAGTGCAGTAGGATATGGCCTTTGAAGATCATGTGTTAGATTGGTTCATGGGATACCTTGCTCAACATGTGGATCCCACAGTTCAGAAGATCAAGGATGCCCTGAAGTAGTAGATTTGAAAGCCAAAATCCTATTCTGAATGTGTAATATAACTAAAATATATTAAGCAAGGGCCTACAAAATTAGTTTGGGAAGCTGACCAGCGACTGAAGAAAACCATCAATGATGGAGGATTTTCTTACGATGATAAGAAACATAAGGAATGGTTCATTGCCATACTATTCCCACATATGTGCGGGCCTATGGGTCAGTAGAAGATTGATTATCAGGAAGAATCTCTATAAATTGCTATGAAATTAGAACCTCTGTCTAGGGATTATGCTCAATTTGGAGTGCTACAGATTCAGAGTCAATTATAAGCTATGCACTTAGAAATTCAGAATTTACAAAGAGATCAGGGTAAAGAAGTTGATGAAGACTTTTGGTGCATCTACTGCAAGGGAGCTAGCCACGCAAAATATTACTGCCCTCTACTGTCGGATTATATTCAAGATGGGGGGCCGATTCCACTGTTCCCTAGAGATGTTGTTGGGCCTAGTACCCCCACATTGTAGTGCACTGATTGTCAGGTGGCTAGGCGACACGATATAGACCACTGCCCATGGTTAGGAGCCTATGTACCAGAATAGAAGCAAAAGTGGTGCATATTTTGCTCTTCATTTGGTCACGATGAGCACCACTACAGAATGTATGACCTGATGATACTAGGGAAAAATTTATGTGGTGCAAACCGACCATTTGTCTCTGGGCACTTCCTCTACATGAGGAGGATCCCCAATAAGAGGACGAGGAGGGGGGGGGGGGAGGTGAGGCACGGTCAAGGGAGAGGAAAATAATTTCTGTTACAACCTGTGAGACGCCGGGCCACCATGCACGTGACTACCCAAAACTTGTGCAAAAATCCTATGTGCATTACAGGAAATTTGACTGCGAATTGAATATTCTCCTCGTGTTAATATCTAAAATGGAGGAAAATAACAAACAGACACCGATGCAGCATTATAAATATGGTTAAGGCCGAACTGTGCGACGATGGTCCAAGTGTAAATGTAATTACAAGCAGTTGTGTTGCCACTGAAGGAAATGAGGAAAATTTTGTCATAGGGCCACTGATCAGAAAAGCATCTGACAAAAAGGAAGGCCTCAACCTAGAGAAAGAAAAAGTGAATTTCATTGACTCCCATGGAACCAAAAGCTGATGATGAAGATAAACTGTTCATACAAGCCTTGATTAAGCTAATGTGAAATTAGAAGGCAGTAGATAATATAGAGGCCATGATAGACAGCTGTGCGAAAAAAGAGGTGCCTCGAACATAAACCAAGGTTGTGCATAAGGTTTATAAGTAGAAGAAGATAACTGGTAGGGAGATGCACATGAAGATGCAGATCGAAGGATATGAGATGGGTCAAGTCATCTTGGATCTAGGGTCTGATGCAAATGTGTTACCTAAGAAAACCTGGTAGAATATGGAAGAGCCAAAGTTGGAATGGTCCACCATTCAGCTATGCATGGCCAATCAACAAAATATCATTCCACTTGGTAGGCTTCCGCAAGTTGTGGTAGACATCGATAGAGTAAAGGTATGCACTAATTTTGAGGTTATACAAATTATGGATGATGCAGACCCCTACCCTGCTCTATTAGGATTGTATTGGGCCATTGATATGGGAGGCATCATTCACCTGAAGTGTAGAAGTATGATTTTTGAGAATAATGGTACACAGGTGATAGTCCCACTGGATCAAGTAGAAGGAGAATGATAAACATAACCAATACATGAGGGGGATGATGTCAACCATATCTACAAGATGACTGCATGGGATGAATTTTGGATCAACCCTACAGCCGATGGCATGTTGAACTGTGAAAAGGACAGCTCTTTTTTTTATGATTTTGATGGTGAGATGGAGAACTGGAAAAACTGATTGCATGATGTCTCTGCACTACGCTACCTCAAGATCACAGAGAACTTCCGTTGCATCTCCTCGGAGGTAAGAGAAATACCCTAATTTTATAGTTTAGGTAGTGTTAAAGAATTTTTGGAAGCATTAGAAAAACTGTCCCAGAGGAACAAAGGTTCTGGGTGATTGATTTGGCTATGTGCGCAACTATAGCGCGTTGGTGGGAGATGCACAAGGGAGATTTCTAGGAATGGGAGGAATGTAGACAAATTATGGCACTGCACTTTGAACCTCTAGCCACCCCACAAATTTATCTCTTCTATTGATGGGGAGATCTGTGCAATCACCTAGCCATGTGGACGGAGGCATGGGATGAAAATACATGCAATGAGTGGGCATAGGTTTGTCCACTTGTTGCAACTGGTACCCACCACATGGTATCTAGAGGTTGAGATACACCAAGTTATTCGAAACTAGTTTATAATGAATGAGGATTTCCTGGAAACCTTTGGCTCATTTGGGGGTTTAGAGAAATTGGATGAAGCCATGCAGGACATAGATGCCCTGATGTTTAACGAATCTCAAACTCGAAGGAAATGTGTCTCGTTGGCCTGGGATGCGCAGATGCAAGACATTATCAACCGTAGAAAAATGAAAAATCGAGGATAATGAAGATGACCCAAGGAATGTTAATATGCCAGAGTTATAAGGAGAGCGTGCAGTTGCAGGTCCCACATTAGGGATGGTGGATGTTATGTAATATTCCTAAAATTAGCACATAGCTAATTGGAATATTAAATTTTGATTTTTCCCTTAGTTAGAGGAATAAGAGGGTATGGAGACCCATAAATCTCCTTAGTAGGAATAAAAGACACTCAGAATGTGAAAGGAGGTCATCTAAAGGCTAGATTAAAGACCCTTATCTGTGAAAGGGGGCTAGAGCATGAATATTGGGTCAACCTTGACGAAATCAAACAACGCTGGTATGGAAGGAGTGGCATTCACTGAGGAACAACGCAATTTTGGAGGGAGATTCCATGCATGGAAGTAGTGGCTTTAATGACTGGGGCCCAAGGTGAGGAAGCTCACCAAGAATATAAGGAAGAGGATGGCAGCCATTGTGGGTATGATTAGATTATTATTTTCTCGATGGTACTTTTAGACTTGTTGCTCCCTTTGGCTATTTAGCTAAGATTGCAGTGCTGTTTAGCACAGGGTGTTCTCGAGCAGGAATCCCACCTCTTTACTTGAGGAGCCTCTAGGAAGAGTATTCCACTACATTTCCACATTCCAACATCAGGCCAAGCTCTATCTTACTTCTACAACATAGTTTCTATTGAGAGATGTGTTGAGTTGTAGGGTGCAACAGTGGAGGGTTGAGAAACCCAACTTCTCAGCTTGTTTTCCATTAGAGGGAGAAACCCTTCATCTGGGAGCCTTGTAAAGGAGAATATTGAGATTCATTTCATCATTTAGCATCAAGATAAGGTACTGCTACCAGTTACAACACAGTTTGCTGAAGGAATTTCTTTATTTCAGAATGCAGTTGTAGTAGAGGGTTTGGGGCCCTATTTGAGGGAAATAGCTTTCAGTGAGGGGATCAGCCTCTCATTGTGAGAATAAATAGTAGTAGTTTTCATACATTTTTAGATGGGATTAGACACCTTATCTCACATATCCATTTGTAGAGATTATGTAGCCCTAGGGCCATATTTTTATTTTCTGCATTTTGCATATTTCAGGAAACCCTTTTCGGGTTATCTTGGAAATGTGTTTGGGAGATTAGATCTCTACGCCCAGCGCTTTATGAGCCATACACTAGCAGATCTATATTATTTTAAATTTCTAGTAGCAGTGTACCATCTAAAACTGCGTTGTACTAGTTCTCTGGAATTCTGCTATGTAGCAGCATTTCATATTTGGCATATGTATTCATGGGAGTCTTGTTTTCCTTGATAATTTGAGTTGTGCCCACTTTTATTGTACTTATTTGCTATTGATTTACATAATAAAATGGCTCCATGGTTTTCATACATTTTTTTGTAATGTTATTCATTACTATTTCCTTGATTTTGCACTATATTCCTTCTTTTCCCATTTGGGAATATTACAGTGGTATCAGAGCATAATATTGGTTCAGCCTATGGATCTCAGCCAATATGCTATAAGAATGAGAAGAGAAGAAGGAAGGGATCATAATGATGGAAAGAAAAAGTTCTATCTCATCTCTTTTGAGATCTACGAGGGACCTCATCAAGGAGGTCAAGCAAAGAAGAATGAAGGGAAACTATAAGACCTCATTAGGGTTTCAAGATGAGGAAGGTCCATGCACTTCGTATCAGTAGAAAATAAAACCGGTATTGCATAGAGCTCCAAAGCAATACATTATGTCTACTTTCTTTGAGGAGGAAGGTGAAAGACATGGAGATGGAGGAAACTTAGATCATGAGATTTTAAGTGAGTATCTTGCAGAAGACAGATCTCAACCAAGAGCTTTCAAGGAGAATCTAACTCTCCCACAGTTTATTCAGCTCAAAGAAGAGAGAAGACCTTGCAGCAATAGGAGGAGAAAGTACAATAGATTTATATTATCTAAATTTGATTGGTCATCCACATGCACAGTAAGGGCTTGGGGAATGTAGTTGGATGCATTCTTCCTGCTACATCCAGTGGTAGAAAGAGAAGTTGTTGAGATTACAACACTGCACCTTGAGGGTGAAGAAAACATTTGGTGGTTTAGCCATCTGAGTCATGCACAAATGACTGTATATGCAGATTTTACTCAAAGGTTGATCAATAGTTTTGACAAGAAGAAATCAGAGGAGAAGAAAATCCCACCACCACTTGCTGCAAGAGCACTTACATTATGAGAAAGAATACTTTCACCTTTGAAAAGTGGTCTTTATCTCTTGAAATTTAGAGTCTCGTGCATTATTCAAGAGATGCATGAGGAAGAGGAGACTTATACCAACACTGGTGTAGCCATAGAGAAGCATCCATCATCATAAGTACTTGGGGAAGTCATCACACTGAAGGAAGGAACCCTTGTAGCAGCACAAGATGTTCCCAAGATTTACCAAGGTATGCACATATTTCCACTTCCTATTATTTCAGGACATCATATGGAGGGTTGTGGGGGCATGCCATCAGGGAAAATACATAACCTAGGGTCAAAGAACATTGTTGATTTGGAGCAGCAGACTATCACTGTGCATAGGACCCTTGATTTTTTCAGGGAAGAGATATATATTCATCCTGATTTCTCATTGATGGGCTGCGCATAAGACTTTGGGTTGGAGTGTAGAGCTTTGGAGGATAGGATGAGAATTTTCCTAAAAAATCCAATGCAAAACTATATGTTTGAAATTGAACATGATCATGAGTCAACCTATGTATCATATGGATATCAACAGTGCTATCATGGAGTAGCAGTGATGAGTTGGGGGCCTAACTATTATTGAGACATTCTGATGACTATTATACTTGTGTAGTATTCGATGGGCAGATGATTGATGGAAGACATCGTATGATAAATGATATCTCCCATTATTATGATGGATCCTTCTTGATGAGAACTTCACAACTCAATGAGAAGATTTTTCCTACAACATATGTGGATCCTCATGGGGTCCATTTGGTCATTGACTAGTGGTCTTCATTTGGAGATCTCCAGGAGGCTGCACTTCAACATCCCATGAAGTGTAGAGACAATTATTTGGATTGGGGGGTGGTATTCTCCATTGGAGGGATACCAATTTTGAGCATGATGATAGACACTCACCATTGGTTGGATGGGTGATGTTGATGAGAAAGCGGCTAGAAAGCCACTTGTAGATCTATGACGCAGGGCAACAGGAGGCAAGGCTACCTTGGCTACTCTTGAAATATTTTGGTCAGCATGTGACATATCCTATTCCAAAGGGTATGTTATTGGTTGGAACTTGGCATGGCACTTCCATCATATGGAAATAGGGAGTTTGGGTGCATTGGGATGATGTGACATTCTTCATGTCAATCATTATGTTTTCACTTTATGGTTTGTATGATGGATGTGTGAAGGGGTAGAAAAAGCTATTTTTTCTTTGGCTACTCTTGGGAGAGTATGGGTTGAATTTCTCTCATACCTTGCATGATATTTTAGAAGAGAAGGATGGCACAATCAGGGTGCAAAGGGGCTACTCTTCAGCATTGGAGGATCATGAGGTAATTCCACATAGGAAGGAGTCTCCCATATGTAGTAGCATCATGGTATGTGACTTTGACATATGGCATGTCAAAGGATGGAGTCATGTGGTGATAGGAGCTTTATCACAAAGGAAAACAACGTTGTCACTTAGGAGTATGTATTTATTGATGGAGTGTCACAAGGGGAGTATGCATCCCTTCATTTTTTAGACCACTATGAGGAGATTCTCATGGGAGGGCCCATCCATGAACCTCATTTTTAGCCTACTCACTATGCATGGTAAGAATGGCATGTTTGTACTTATTTTTCATATAACAAAAAATTTTCATTTTCTTGCCATATGTGTACAGTGCATTGCTCCACAAGAGGGCAAGTTTCTATTTTTGCTACATGGTATTTCTAAGACCAATATCATTGATGGAGGAAGCCCTTTCTTGGATGAATTTGGGCATGTATTGAGTTTTTCTTGTTATTCTCATCTTATATATGATGCCATTTACTACTTCCTAGTAGTTGAGAAAACATGCACAGCTAACAAATTGTTGGGAGAGAACTTGCCCCATGATGTTCTGAAACCACAACTAGAAAAACTGTGTTGTATCCACTGGAGAGACCATTGGTATCATCTAGCCTCACGCATAACATTTAGTATCCTTCTTATTTGGATGCCATATGGTCCACTTGGTATGATATGGTTTGCGCTCATGAAACTAAAGAAGGGGGCTTTACAGATCCAATTGTCCTTTTGCCTGTGGAGAAAAATGTTATTGTAGCCCAGAATCTACAGCAACTCTACACTTTGCATAAGTGGAGTGAGAGACAGTGTGGGGTAGGCCATTTGGTCTACCATGTTCATATATTTATCCCAGCTACATTGTAAGAGCCAAAGGTGGAAGGACATTTTCAAGAGTTACCATTTTGGAGTGTGACTCACTTTGTATGGATGATAGCTTGGGGTTTGGAGTTTCAAATGGGAATGAAGGTTCCTAACAATTTTCTAATTCCATGCCTCAAGAAGTCCTGTAGACCACATATATTTACCTCTATGGATATCCCACTACTTCATTATGAGGGCCATTTGGAATTGTCACCAAAGGCTTACTTATACACTTGGGAGGAGCAACTAGGGGACATATTGACGAGAGGGCATCTTGTTCATTGGAGGAAATTATCATATGAGGATGCTACAGGAGGAAGAGGATAAGCTCTTCAGTCCTATCCTTGTAGATGCTTGAGTACAAACAACATTTGGGAGGGGAGGACTGTAATATTCCTAAAATTAGCACACAACTAATTGGAATATTAAATTTTGATTTTTCCCTTAGTTAGAGGAATAAGAGGGTATGAAGACCCATAAATATCCTTAGTAGGAATAAAAGGCACTCCTAGTGTGAAAGGAGGTCATCTAAAGGCTAGATTGAAGACCCTTATGTGTGAAAAGGGGTTAGAGCATGAAGACTGGGTCAACCTTGACCAGATCAAACATTGTTGGTATGGAAGGAGTGGCACTCATTGAAGGACAATGCAGTTTTAGAGGGAGATTCCATGCATGGAAGTAGTGGCTTTAATGAGTGGGGCCCAACATGAAGAAGCTCGCCAAGAATATAAGGAAAAGGATGGCAGCCATTGTGGGTATGACTGAATTATTATTTTCTTGATGGTACTTTTAGACTTGTTGCTCCCTTTGGCTATTTAGCTAAGATTGCAGTGCTCTTTAGCACAGGGTGTTACCGAGCGGGAATCCCACCTCTTTACTTGAGGAGCCTCTAGGAAGATTATTGCATTACATTTCCACATTTTGGCATCAAGCCAAGCTCTATCTTACTTCTACAGTGCAGTTTCTATTGAGAGGTGTGCTGAGTTGTAGGGTGCAATAGTGGAGGGTTGAGAAACCCAACTTCTCAGCTTGTTTTCCATTGGAAGGAGCAGCCCTTCATCCAGGAGGCTTGTATCTTGAGATTCATTTCATAATTTAGCATTAGGCTAAGGAATTTCTACTAGTTACAATGCATTTTCCTGAAGGAATTACGTTATTTCAAAGTGCAGTTGCAGTAGAGGGTTTGGGGCCCTAGTTGGGGGAGATAAATTTCAGTGAGGGGATCAACCTCTCATTAGGAGAATCAATAAGAGGATTTTTCATACATTTCTAGAACAAAAGAGCCACCTCCTATCACTCATCCAGTTGCCGAGATTATTTAGCCCTAGGGCCATATTTGTATTTTCTGCATTTTGTGTATTTCAGGAAACCCTTTCCGAGTTACCTTGGAAATGTGTATGGGATCTTAGATATATACTCCCGGCACTTTATGAGCCATACACTAGTAGATATATATTATTTTACATTTCCAGTAGCAATGTACCATATAAAACTATGTTGTACTTGTTCTTTGGCATTCTTCTATGTAGCAACATTTAATATTTGGCATATGTATTCATTGGAGGCTTGTTTGCCTGGATTATTTGAGTTGTGCCCATTTTTATTGTACTTATTTGCTGCTTATTTCCATAATAAAATGGCTCCATGGTTGTCATAAATTTTGGTGTAATGTTATTCAATGTTGTTTCCTTGATTTTGCAGTATATTCCTGCTTTTCCCATTTGGGAATATTACATGTTACTAAACCTTTGAAATTGAAGGAAGTCAACATTGGGATAGAAGAGCAACCCAAGTTGGCTAAGATTGGGGACTACTGGGATGGTGATACAATAGGTAAGATTGCAGAGCTACTCACAGAGTATCAGGATCTATTTCCTACAAAGTTGTCTGAGCTGAAGGGAATTGTAGGGGACTTGGGTGTTATGAAGATCACACTGAAACAAGATGTGTGCCTTGTCAAGAAATGCCCATATCTATTGAACCCAAAATATAAGTAGAAAGTAAAGGAGGAGTTAGAAAATATGGTGGTTGCGGGCATCATTGAACTGATTGAACAGTCTAGTTGGGTAAACCCAATGGTGGTTCAGGAGTAATATACCAAAGGAGAAATAAGGATTTGTGAAGAATTGTGCAATTTGAGTGATGCCTGTGTGCATAACCCCTTCCCTACTCCATTTTTTGATGAAATCCTGGATAATGTAGGAGGAAAAGAAGCATATTTGTTTACTGATGGATTTTCGGGGTATCATTAGATCATAATTGCACCAAAAGACTGCATCAAGACCACCTTCACCACTGAATGGGGTTCCTTCCAATATATGGTCATGACATTCGGATCGAAAAATGCACTTGCAATATTCTCGTGCGTGGTCATGGCTGTGCTCAAGGAATTCATGCATAAATTCTTGGAGGTATATTTTTATGACTGGAAAATGTTTGGACTGGTAAAGAAACACGTGTAAAACCTCCGCATGATGCTTGACACCTGTCGGAAGCATCAGATTTCTCTCAACCTAAAGAAGTGTATATTATATGTGCCTTTTGGAATTTTATTGGGGCATATAGTATGTCAGGAAGGATTGATGGTAGACCCAGCCAATATTGCAGTTATCATCAGCTTGAAAGTCCCTACTGATGAGAAACAGTCATGCTCCATCCTAGTTATTATAGGAAGTTTATGAAAGGGTATGCTCTGATCACTGCGCCAATGGAGAAGTTGCTAAAGAAGTATGTAGTGTTATTTTGGGATGGCGAATGTCAGAAGAGCTTTGAGTTGCTAAAGGATAAAATGGTCACTGCACATATTTTGATATTCCTAGACTGGTCTAAGGATTTTCATGTGAATGTTGATACATCTGGTATAGCACTTGGGGTTGTTTTAACATAGCCAGGAGAAGGAGAAATTGATCACCCAGTCAATTTTTCCAGTAGGAAGTTCTCCAATGCAGATCACAACTACTCAACTACAGAAAGGGAAGGATTGGTCATGGTATACGCACTGCAAAAATACAGACACTATCTACTAGGAGGGAATTTCAAAATGTTCACTGAACATTCTTCTTTGAAATACCTAGTCACTAAGCCTATGTTGGGGGGGAAGATCTGTCGATGGTTGCTTCTTTTTTTAGGAGTATGACTTTGAGATTATCGTGAGGCCTGGAAGGCTTAATGTTGGGCCTGATCATCTGTCATGAATTGAGAATGGGGAACAACCAACCAGTCTAGAGGAAGGGTTACCTGATGCGCATCTCTTCACTATCAAAGTGGTGGATGAGCAATTTTATGATATTATTCATCTTCCGACCACAGGAAAAATGCCTGCAGAATATTTAGTCAATCAAAAGAAGGAGTTGGTTGAACGGGCAACCAATTTTACACTGATTGTAGGTCAATTGTATAAATTAGGAGCAGATGAAGTATTAAGGAGATATGTGTTGGAACATGAAAGATAGGATATATATTGGCTGAGGCTCATGGAGGAGTGGCAGGAGGCCACTATGCTGGGAAATCCATTTCACAAAAGGTACGGCATGCTGGTTTATGGTGGCCCATGCACATTGATGCAAAAGTGTATTGTCGGGCCTATTATGCATGTTAGAGGACATGAAAGCCCTTGTGTAGAGATGAAATTCCCCTTCAACCATAGATGGACTTGCAGGCATTTGATAAATGGGCTATAAATTTCTTAGGACCAATCAACCCCTCGGGGAAGAAGACTAGAGCGCGTTATATCATTACTACAACTGATTATGTAACCAGATGTGTAGAGGCAAAGGAAATTAAGTAATTTACTACAGATAATGCTGCGCACTTCATCTTTGAGCATATTTTCACCAGGTTTGGATGCCCAAATATTTTGATGAGTGATAGAAGTACGCACTTTTTTAACGAAACAACTGAAGCTTTGACAAAGGAATTCCAGATCTGTCACAAGAAGAGTACCCCCTATCACCCACAAGCATATGGCACAGTAGAAGCTTTCAAAAGGATTTTAGAGAACGTGCTCACAAATATCTATAATGCCAATCGAGATGATTTGGACGTGCGCATCCTTTCTATGTTATGGTTTTATAGAACAACATGCAAAACGTTGATGGGAAAATACCTTTTAGGATCGTCTATGGGCAGGAATCCATCATGCCTATGGAATATATTGTCCCAATCCTGCACATCGCATATTTCACTCATATGGCCAAGCCTAAAATTATGGAGGAACGGTTGGTGCAAATCATTGCCTTAGAATAATATTGGTTCATTGCTAACTTCCACTAGCAAGTGAAGAAGGCGCGCAAAAAATCCTGGCATGACAGGCACATCAGGCAGAAGGTGTTCAAGGAGAAAGAATCAGTCTTGCTATATGATAGTTAGTTTGTGTGCCACCTGTTAGACTCCTATACCAATAGGTGTTATTTTTCATGATTGAGTTATTGCACTATGCAATATGTTCAAACCTTTTTCTTGTGCAAAGGTATTCCATATTCTTAAAAAATAAAAAAAAATTTAAAAATGTAAAGAGGGTATACCCTAAAAGAAAAATCAAAGGGTGAAAAGAATAAAATGGTCAAAAAAGTGAAAGAAATGAACCCCAAACAAAAATAGACCAGGAAACTGTGCAAGTCTAAATACCACTACTATTTCATTTTTTGTAATAAACAAAATTGTGTGCAGCTTGTCAAACTTTTGCCACAATTTATGAAGATTCAAACTGTTTAAACTTGACTCATTCATTTTTAAATTTCATGTTGTAGAATAGAGAATAAATATCTGACCAAACAGTTTAATCTTGGCAGATAAGTAGATAGGTAGAGTTAATAAAAAGGTGCTCAACAGTTTAATCTGATCCCTTGGATGTAATAAGTGTAGAAATAGATAGATTTGCCATGTAAAAGAAAAAGAAGATTGATAAGGGTTTTCCAGTCTAAGTGCACCCTAATAAAGAAGAGAAAATGGTAGAGTAAGTAAGTAGGGTAGGTAGATGTTGTTGCTGAATTACATGTGATGAATGATGGTTCTGAATGTGTTCAATTTTACTTTCGTCACAAAGTGCAAAGGCAGATACTACATTGGAAAAAGTTCACAGCAAAGCAAAGTCAAGATTATTAACTTCCTCTTCATTTTCCCCTAAATATTTCACTAATTTCCCCTAAGTGCTAAGGTATTTGAAGATTAAAGGGGCTCAAGGCATTTCCTTGACTTTTGGAGGGACCGGACCCTCGGCCTAGTAATTGAAAAAACCTAAGTACTTGAAATCATCCATTATCACATTCATTCACCTCTAATCCTTCAATATTTCATGAAAATCCCTCAAAATCACTTTTTATTTCTAAGTCTAAGTGATGAAAGTATAATAATGCCATTTACTTTTGAATCTTCACTTTCTTGGTTATATTTAAGTATTTTGAGTTTACATTGTCCTTTGATCATATTAACTCTAACTTATGTATTAATTCCCATAAAATGACCTTGTCCTATTATATATAATTCATTTTATAATAATATCCCCAAAACCCATGTATTATAACCATTTTAGCCAAAAATATTCTTATTCCCATTTATTCAAATAAAAACCCACATTACAAACCCTTTTGGCTAAATATATCTATATAATTATTCCGCCCCCTATAGTAAATAAATCACATTGATTTAATTGCTATATAAATAAAAATATGAAAAGAAAAACGTTTAAACAAATAATTCCCGACCATCCACCGTACCAGGGATTAATTAATCCACTCGATTGATTAATAACTAACCCCAGCCAATAGAACTCCGCCTGATGGGTTTAATTAACAGTTAAATACGTTGGGCCCACGCTATTAATTCCCTGCCATCTCACTGTCCCATCAACCGTCTGATCGACCCATCAAAGATCAACGGCCCTCATCCATTTCGATAGCCATCCGCGTACGAAAGATAACGTGCGATGGCCAAGTGGTTTTCAAACAGTACAAGGCTATGTGTCGATCACTGTATTGCATCATTGCCCCTCCGCCCAAAACTGCCTTCCCTCATAAGCAGTGCGATAAAAACCACTTACCACTTTCCCACTCGTGACATGACCGTTGTACCATGCTGATGTCATTCCATAAAATAATAAAAAATTCCCCCACCCATTGACTTTGCAAATAAAACAAAAAATTTGTGTATTTTTCATTATTTCGTACGCAGCAGACGAATACACCCTCCACGCAAAAATTTGAATTTCAAAAGCTGAAGACCACCAACCTTGGTCTCGTCGAAGAAAATTGCAGTCAAGAATTCAAGAAATCGTTTGCCCATCTAGTACCTGTTTGAAACCAGTGTCATCCTCAGAAAAACAGGTATTTACCCTAGAAAATACCCCTGAACTCTGTAATAAACCTAATTTTCGTACTCTTTCACTAAAACAAAGTTAAAAGTTAATTGCTAGTTCAGTTCTAAATCCTGAGAAGTGTAATTATATTCCCAAACTTCAATTGCACCTGTTTTTCCCGTCAAAACCCGAATTTCCATTTTTGAATCCACAAGAACCAAAAATGGAAGTTCCTGCGGCTTTAAATGTAGCACCATTGAATGCCCCTCACAAAGAATTGGATTATTTACCTTTAGCCGATATGGACTTTCAAATTAAAGACCTAGGTATCAGTGAAAATCCCCTTCGAATATTTTGTCACTGCAGAGACAATTATTTGAAAGGTTCTGACATAATTGGACTCTGGGAGTCCAATATGCCCATGTACCTTCTCCCAGTAGTCCGTATATTCCCTGAAATCATCCATCTTTGCCATGCCAACTATGATCCTAACCAAAGAGCAGTCTTATCCCCATATCAAGATGTCCTCTTCCCAATAACTGCTCAATCCATAAATTAAATGCTACATTTCCAGCCTGGTCAAGCCCTCACCCCTCTGCACATGGCTGAATTACTTGAGAATTCTACACAATTGTCCCATGAAGAGTTAAACCATCTTTTTCAGACTTTCATGCTGCCACAGCATCAACCTAAAGGACCTCCCCCTTATGGCCACACCTATTTTACTGATGAAGGCAGACTCATTTTAAACATGATATCTTCGATAATGGGTTTTAATACTAGTGAGTTTGTTGACCAATTGACCCTAGTGTTATTGTCTATTTTTACCCCTTGACAGCCTCCTGCTGTTATATATGATTTTGCATCTTTTATTGCTGACAAAATCCATGATCAATTCATGAGATTTGCAAATGAGAGAGTATTCAAATATTCTTCCTTCATATATCATCTCATGATATACTATCAGTCAGAAAGTTTTCCTTTCCATATGCAGAAACTTGATGCTAAAGGAAACCCTAGATCAGTCATATTTTGGTCTGCTATCACCCATCATTCTTATAATTCTCCTTACTCCTACAACGAGTTTATTGATCTGTTTATAAAACCAGCAACCACTTTGTTAACTGGAATTTCTCCTCCCAGAATCAGTAATGAAATCAAGAGAACCCTTCAACTCTCAAAACAATATAAAGTGGGAGATTGGTATTTATATAAGAGTTATACTGAAATTAGGATTTATGGATGTGAATTGTGTCAATTCAAGTTGCCCAGATATGTTCCAATGAGACTTTTTGCACTTGAGTATTTCAAACAGATGAAAAATTCAGATATAATTCATTTCTGTAATGCCAAAAAGAAGGCGCAACTCGGGATAAAAAGCCAATTAGGTCCCTTTGTTTGTAATTCTAGGGAGGCTGGGAAAGAAGCTGAAAGGATTTTAGAAGATTACCTTAAGTTACAAAAGAGTTTCTACTGGGCACCCTATGATCCATATAGCTTTATTTGTGACATGAGAGTGAAAAACAAATTATCTCCATACATTCATTTTAGGATGCCAGAAATTGAATAATATGCAAATACAGATGAATGGGTGGAAGGAACTTTGGTAGAGCAAGATAGTGAATAGGTCAATATTGATAATATAATGAAAGACCTTGAAAAAATACTTGACCTGGACTCTATTGGGTAGGTACAGACAGCATGACCTTCTTCAGCAGGAACTTCACAACAACATTTGGAGGAGATCAGTGCAGTGGCAGTAGAATCAAAAGGAAAAGAAAAAGAACCAGACATATAGGTAATTGAAAAGTTCACAATGATAGAGCAACCAGAGACATCCAAAGAACAAGGATAGGCACAAATCTCTCCCTTTCAAAAAAATCCAGTAGAAGTGTCAATTTTACAGACTCCATTAAATGTGGAAAAGGGAAAAAGGAGAGAAACTGAAGCTGCTACCCCTTTCATTGGATCTTCACAACAGTCTCAGGCCAAGAGACAAAAATTGAATACTCCTCCGGAAGTAGAATCTATGGATGAAATCCTTGATAGTGAAGGACCAGAATAATTGGGCAGTCAACAAACAGGAACAGTCAGTGAAGCATCTACTACCTCTCAAAGGGAAAAGCTACAGAAGCAACAGAGTATGGAAATATCTTCTTTCAAAACACCAGTCAAAGATACAGGAGATATAAAGAAGACATTTATCAATATTACGGCCAGGAATGATCCACTGAAAATACAAGTATGTAATCAATATCTGAAAATGGCTCCAAAAAATCAAGAAAGATTGATGTCAGCTTTTGACATCCAACAGGGAAAAATGTTAATGAGTCATTTCAAACCCAAGGTGCAACAACCCCAAACAGCTGCTGATTATATTAGGACAAAATTTGAAGTCCTAGCAAAGGATATCCATCCTTTAGATCAGATTGAGTTGCATAAGCAGACTGGGGAAATGATCTACTCTACTTTGACTGATAAAGCAATGGCAGCTCACAAGTTACAGGATTCTTTGGAGAACACCAATACACAATTGCAGCTTGAAAAGGCTTCTTCTCAAGCCAAAGATAACAGGATAAAAACATTGGAAGAAATAATAATTGGTTTGGGACACAATCCAAAGGATTTCAAAGGCATAGAAGCATTAATAAAGAAAAAATATCATGACATTACTGCTTTGATAAAGTAGTTGAAATTACCAGCCTCCAGACATCCTCAAACCGAAGAAGTAATCAAGAAGAATTCTGAAGAAGAAATGATGGAGTTTCTCTTAAAAATGAATGATCAACTGATTGAAACATAAAAAGAGTTGGAGCAAGCATTGAAAGACAAACAATCTGCTCTTCCAACATCTACAACAGAGGCAATTACAGCTACACAGCCAACAGGTCAGCCAGCAGAGTCATCACAGGTAGACACTTCAAATTTGAGTTCAAAACAATTAGTAAAACAAATGAATGACTTGAAACTTCAAGTGACTGAACTTCACCACACAAAGTTACAACTTATCAATTTAGAACAGAGATATGATCTTTCAAAAATGAGTGTTGCTGACAAATCAAGAGAAATCAAGAGATTGGAAAAATTGGTTAAAGCATTAGAAAAGGATATCACATTGGAGAAGCCTTTGAGAGAGATAAACGAAATTCTTTGGGATAATATTATCCAGTCAATAAAAGATATCTGACCTTCAATCCAGATAATGTACGAGCAGAATGATTTGGTCAAAGCAGCTCTGGACGAAGTTGAAAACACACGAGCAGAATTAGGAAATAGGCCTGAGGAAGCCAATCGGCTTATACAGTTTCTAAACACCCAAACCAGACAGCAGCTTGAAGAAGTGGGTATTCAGGATAGAACTGCAACAATCTTAGAAATAAAAAGAGTTTTTACTAAAAGAACTCTTATGCAAAATTTGGAACGAAGGTGCTTTGACATGCAGGCAGAAATAATTGCTTTCAGAGAAAGGTTTAATGTTTTATTGAATAAAGGGTTGCCTAGCCCTATGATTCCAGAAGATAAAATAATGGACCTAGAAACTTATGTTAGGAAATTGGACATACATGCTCATAATCTAGTCAACTCCTCAGCCAGTTCATCACAAGCAACATTACCTACAGGAAGGAATCTTCATGACAGATTAGAGAATTTGTTTTATCTGGAACATGAAGTAAGGCATTTGTTTCCTAACCAGCCTAATTTCTTCAGATATACCGAGGCTGATGAAAAATTAAGGAAGATTCAACGGACAAGAATAGCAGAAGAGAAATGGTGGGAAGATATGTTGGAACTTTTGTAAAATTTATCCTTATATGAAATTTTGCCTATTACCATAGTTTAAAGGATAAAGGGACAAACAAAGGGTTAAAGAATATCATTTCAGTTAAAGTGTATCAGTAAGAACAAAGAGTATCAGTGAAGCAAGTCAGTTAGAAAAAAATTACTAAAGAGGACAACGAAGAGCTAAAATATAGGTCCTGCCTCCAGCACATTCTAAAAAGGAGAAAAACAGCACAACATCGGTTACTTCTTGTCTTATCTATGAGACCATCTGTCTCTATTTTTATTGTAACTTATCTATGAGTCATCTTAGATTATATCTCGTTTTGTTAAGAGATATTTTGTATGATTTTTTGTATAAATAAGCCCTCAATCGAATTATTGAGTGTGGATTCTTCTACTTTGCTGTAACATTGACTTTTGGAATAAAGTGCCTTTTGGAGAAATTTCTTTGTGGCTTGCTGGATGATGAATTGAAGCTCAAGACTTTTTGCAGGATTCATGTGTTAGAATACAGTTCAATAAGTCATTTCTATCCTATGTTTTAAGTTTTATATATGTTTACTATATCACTATGTTTCATTTATGAATAATTAACAAAAAAGGATTAAATCAGAAATTGCTTAAGTGTACTCTGATTTCAATTGTGATTATTCTAAATGTTTTCTTCTAAACCGGTTATAAACAATGAATTCTTAATTGCTCTTGTTTCTCTGGTTTAAGCATTTGATTACTTAGTAAAGAATTCTTAATTGCTCTTTATTGGTAATCACTCACTTTCCCTCGTTTAAACATGTTGAAAGATTCTTAATTGCCTTTCATCCATTTAAAAATCCATTCCATTCACTTTAATATCTATAATTGTCCTTTGTTTTGGCTATCTTTCCCTGCAAAGCCATCTTTGGTGTAAAAACTTAATCCATTAAAGCCATATTTTTTACTCTATAGCCCAATGGCCTGAAATACTCAATCTTTCCCTCAGTTGGCGAATTCCACCATTCAAATTCAAACAAAACCCCTAGACTTATAACTAGCCTAATATTTTCTAAGAACAAAGCTAAATCATAAAGAGAGAGCCCTCTCTGGATACATATTGGCTAGATTCTGTATCTGAAGGTTGGTTTGTGGTTACCTCAGACCCCTTTCCTCTTCCAACAACTTCAAGGAAAATCTGAGTGATAACATAGTGGTGACCATACTGGGGAATCTGAATATCTTTCTTGTCAATATTGTTTGCTTATAAGCTACAGACAGAGTCTGAAGATCAGCCAAGTAGCCTTTGAAATGCTTTTGCTGTGAAATTGCATAGTAAATAAATTTTGCTTCAGTCTATCTCTGGTTTAGCTTAAATAACTGAACTTTAGTTTCAAACATTCAATCAGACTCTCTAGTTCAATAAATCTTTGAGAAAATTTTAATCCAAAATATTAAATTTCTTAAAGAGTTTGTTGAAGTTGTACTTTCATTTTATTTAAAACAAAAAACCAAAAAAGAAACATTACTAAGAAAAATGGCTTCGGAAAGGATTCGTTATACTCAGCCAAATCCTAACCCTAATCCACCACCGATATTCGAAAATTCGAATCTGATTCCTAGGATTCTTAGAAGTCAAGAAAGTTTTGAAATAGAAAGTCAAGAAAGATCTGGAAGTTCTCAACCTCTTGTTAGATCACATTCTTGTCCCGTGAAGATTATATATTTTGATTAAGAACCTTTTGATGAGCGATTCGAAAATTCTTTAGTCATAAATTTTTCTGAATCTGAATTGTCTAAGCTTGTTCCAGACCCATTATTTCTTGAAGATTTACAATTGAGATTTGTTTCATTTCATCTTGACAGACATTTACAAAATTCCATTCAATTTGAACAGAACTTTGAAGAAACTTCAAACATTTCTGTAATTACTGCAGCTTCCCCAAGTTCAGCTACTTTTCCTCAAGCTTCCAAAACACAAGCCACTCCTTCTACTCCTCCACCCACTACTTCCATACCATCATCACCTGTTATTCCATTACACCTTCCAATGGCCAACAGATATGCTCCGTTAAGATTGCCAGGAAACCCTGTTGCTTTGCCTCCAGACTATCAGAGTAAGATCACCCCTTTTGATGGTTCCGGTACTTATATTGCTCAACAACATACCAAAAGGATGAAAGATTACTTTGAATTCTATGAAATAGACGCTGACGATGTACGAATGAGAATCTTTGTCCAGAGTCTTACTGGGGAAGTCAGGACATGGTTTAGGGCTCTTGCTCCAAACAGTATTGCTGACTTACCAGCCCTATATAGGTAATTTTTAAATAGATGGGAGAAGAAGAAAGACCCTCTTCAGATCCTATATGAATTTGGAAAATTGAAAAGATGACCTAATGAAGCATTACAAGATTATATTATCAGATTCAACGAAGCCTACAACGCTGTTCCTCAAAACCTTAGACCCCCTCCGGATTCAGTACTGGTTAAATTCCCTAACAGTTTTGATTCCGACATAGCATATTCACTTAGGGAAAGATCCCCTCAAACTCTAGAAGAGATGCAAAGCATAGTTGTTAGTGTTGAAGCTAACCTCATAGAAAAATGAGCTAGAGCTAGAGGTAAAAGAAGAATGCTTATAAACGAAGAGCCTTCGGCTTTTGAAAGAAAGCTGGATGCAATTATTAAAGGTATGGAGAGAATGGGAGATAGAGTAGAGACAATCAAAATAAATTCTTCTGGCAATGGTCAAAATGTTGTTAGAAACCCAAACTTTAGAAGAAACCAAAACCAAAATACTGGGAAAGATGTTCCTGACCAAAACATCAGGCCACCATTCCAGGAAAATTTTGTTGAAGGTTCATCTTCTGAGGAACCGATAGAGGATGTTGAAATAAATAACGTGACTGAGAACAAAAATGAACCAGAAGTTTTCCTATCTCAAGAAGATCAAGAAAATCATATTCTTGAAACATTTCAAACTCATTCAGGAGAAAATTTTGATTTCAAAGTAGGATATGACTCAGCAATTTATGAAGTTTATAAACAATACAATTTGAGAAGTAGACGGATTGACGTGCCAGAGAATAGAAAATAGAAAGCTGCAAAACAAAACATTAAAGGTAAAACTAACACTCCTCATGTACAAATTCTTTCTAGAACAAGCCCTGACCCTGCAAATCCAATAATTGAAGATGTGTCTGATAATCAACCAAATAATAAACAACTTTCTAATACTTTTCCTCTTGCAGGAAAGGTAGAAGAACCAACATAAGTTAATTCAGAAACACCTTCAACTCATAATCCTACTCACGAAAAAGAGAAAAACATTGAAGACCCAAAAAACAGAGAAAACCCAACTGTTCAAAACACTAGAGCTCAAACAGAAAAAACCTTTCAATCTAGAGGCTGAAATAGGCAAACTAAAGATAGTTGTTCCATTAGCAGAATTGGCTAAACATGATGTCTATAGAAGCCAAATCAGCAGATCCCTTAACATTACTGGAATGGATGATTCAGTAAATGTTTTTGATGATCAACCCAAACTCCTTTTTGGCCCTGAGGTAAATGGCAAACCAGAAAGTGGAGGAACTCCTCCATTTTATGTGAGTTTAAATGTTCATGACAAAATAATTCATAACGCCATGCTTGATTCTGGAGCGTCCCATAATTTAATGCCCAAAGCTGTGATGGAAAGATTAAACCTTGATATTACTAGACCATATAAAGATCTTTTTTCTTTTGATTCAAGTCAGGTAAGATGTTTAGGTTTGATTAAAGATCTGTGTGTTACTTTGGTGCAATACCCTGCGAAATCTGTTCTGATGGATATAGTAGTAGCCGATATTCCTCCCAAATATGGTATGTTGTTGTCCAAATCCTGGGGTGCCAAACTCGGAGGATCTATTCAATTAGATATGTCATATGCTACTATTTCAGTATTTGGTCAACCTAAAATACTATACAGAGAGACCTTGATGAAATATTTAGTCAGTAGTCACGAGAAGCCTGAAAACATCCCTATCTACTCAGTCCATTCTGATATGGACTCATTCATCCTTTATAATGCTGAATCTGACCTTCCTACTGAACTAGAAGCACCAGAAATAGAAACTGCAAATAAATCTACTGTTCAAATCGAAGAAATTTCTGAAAACAAAGAAACATCAGAAATCCAAGAGACACCAGAAAAAACTGAAAAACCAGCTCTTCCTGTTAAGAAACATGTTAAAACTGTTGGGAAAAATACTGAGAGGGGGGGTGAATCAGTATTTACAGCATATTCAAACTTTTTACTTTTTCATGCTCTAAAACCCATACGCTACTTTGCTGAATCCAACTAGCGTATACACGCGGATATCCTTCATGAAACTCGCGTATACCCAGAGATCTAATTATGCCATTAGTTCTTCACTTACATAATTCCATCATTCATTTATTAGATGTTCTATAAACAGTAAACATGTGCAGTAAGAACAGAATAAACCATCACACAAAGCATCACACATGAACACCGGGATTTTTAGGTGGAAACCCAAGTCGGGAGAAAACCACCGCTGCAGTTGCTCAGCCTTCAATATTTTATTATAGAGAAAACATCTTACAACATATGTGCTGGCGCAGACTTGACCAGCACGCAGGCACCCACCTGCACTCGTTTACCAGCCTCTCCTGGAAGGGAGCTCCAACCCCCTGACTCGTTTACCAGCCTCACCTGGAAGGGAGCTACGACGCCCCTGATCTCATTTACCAGCCTCACCTGGAAGGGAGCTATGACCCCCTGACTGAAGGCTACAACCCTCAGCACCTCTATGGCCCACGTTTCATCAATTTTCACACTGGATCCAACAACTTCAATAGAACACCACTTGCAGGCCACATTTCATCATATTTTCAAACTGAACCCTTTCCATACTTCTTAAGCACAATCAACCATGAAACAGATACATATAACTCACTGACAGATATCAGTAAACCGTGCCAGTAATGTATCGACATTTCTTACGCTTGCTCCACACACCCACTAGTTTGCATACGCGCTTCCTTTCACCGATGTCGCGTATACACGCGCTTCCGTTCACACAAACTCGCCCGCATACCGTAATATACTATAGTAGCTCATTTTATTGCGCATACGCGCTTTCTTCGGGGCCGTCACAGATATACACGCTTCCTCTGTTAGAAACTAGCGTATAGATCTTTAACCATTATACATATTTCTTCGTACCGATATTCATTTCGATTTACCCTTTTACTTCGGTAAGAGCGAGATGTTCATTTATCTTCGCATCTAGTTGCTCCATAAACAGACTAGCAGACACAAATAATATCTCCGTATCTAGACATTCTATTTGGCACGTCTTTCATGTGCATCATACATTCAGATTTATCTTCAAGTGTAACCCTTTCCATTCAGATCTACTTCAGAGAGAAGTATTCATTCAAGCTCAGACATCTTGCACCCATACCCATGATTTGCACAATGAATTTCTTCTCCTTATATAGGTTTGCCCTTTTTTCAATACCACGGGCCCCTTTTTCAATACCACGAGCCTTCAATACCACGAGCCTTCAACACCACGAGCCTTCAATACCACGGGCCCTTTTTCACCATGACCAAAACAATATTAGAGCGCTTTAGCCCATACGCGACTTGGCACGTTCTTTTCCGCGTGCATACGTGACTTCCTTTAAACAGATCCGCATATGCCTTGAGACATACTCTTTCACCATAGATTTAGCACAATCTGAATTCCTTTCTTCACTGCCTTCTGTACTCACTGTAGATACATCAGATTTACTTCATTTAGAACATATTCTATCAAGCACAACTTCATCAAGTAAGTTGTCATCATCTTCATCAAGTGGGTTGCCATTCAGGGACAACACTCAGCATCAGATTTCTTAACAAACATCATTTCATATCAGATTTACATCATCTACCAAGTCCAACAAGTCAAGAATAACTTCATCATCAAGGACAACACATGTCAACAGTCGCAAGTCTTCATCTTCATTCAGTGAGTTGCCATCAAGGACAACACTCTACATCATATTGCCAACAATATCCCCCTTTGTACTTGATGGCAACCACGATGGTGTTTGGTTACCACAACAGATAAGTACATTAAGAATACCATGACACCATGTCACTCTCCCCATTCCGACACCATTATCTTCATTCAAACACCATGTCACTCTCCCCTTCGACATCAAGGGCAAAGGCTCTGATCAAAACTGAGGGATCAAAACTAACACACTCTCCCCTTTGACATCAAGGGCAAAGGGCGGATCAAAAACCAACATTCTCCCCCTTTTCTCCTCATGTGGAAGAAACAGTCTGCAGATCTGATATGTGCTGAAGTGGCCAAGCTCCCCCTGAGTCCATGCTGAATCTCCAAACATATTTGTCAATGACGTACATGACTCTATGAACTTCCTATCACGGTCTCTGACTCATACTACATCAAAGATCCATCCAAGGGATTTGACATATGAGACTCAACTTACCTCACTTACCCAACCAAGTGGGTTTACACATTTCAATACAACTACCCAACCAAGTGGGTTTACAAATTTGACTCAGCTACCCAACTAAGTGGGTTTACAAATTTTGACAAGTCCTTACATGACTGAATATTACAATTTTACATCAAGGGTCTCAACACGACCTTTTCATCGAATTACAAGTATGAATTTTTATGACCAAAACCAGAAAGACCTTAAGAAAGACAACATATTTCAGACCCATCATAATGCCAACAATGCATTATCATCAGCAAGGCTAATGCTCCCCCTGAATCTGTGCATCCAAGCATCCTTTCCATATGACTAAGGCTCCCCCTTAGTTTGTGCATCCTGAACACTTTCACCAACAAATCATCCAGGCATCTTTATCAAAACATGAGAAATAGAATTATGAGAACTAGAACACCACCAGATATACCAAACAGTATCAAAGATACCAAACAGCACTGCAGTTGTGCTGAAGAGAGCTGACTCCAAGCAAAAATTTGTCAGTAATCAGACATACGCGGTTTTCTGTGCAGGAACTCGCATATATACGCGACTGTGTTTCAGGAAACCCACGTATCCAATGCCATCTTCTAAATTTTAACTAGATCTAATCCTCTGTGAGGAAAAGACAGTGTTCAGCTTCTTTCTGAGATATTCGACTACTTCCCTGGACTACAGATAGAACAGAGTAGTTGTGTCTTCAAGCGTCATTCAATGGTGGTAGCATAAGCGCATTAGTAACCAAGTCTTCATATTCCGTGCAGCATCAATACATTCTTTCCAAGAGAGATTATCATACCATAACAACATCTTCAAATAAGTGTCAAGCAATCATCCATGTGGTCCAATATCACCATGATCTTCAAGATTTAACATGAAGTAACCTATGTAGGAAAAATATCTCAACCATAGTAACCAACTCTGCATGATCTATTCTTATTTCTGAATCAAACGACATCCTACTCATCCATGTGTGAGCACAAAAGATACTTATCAGCAACCAGGGCTTAAAATCTCATCAAGTCATCATCATTTGAGTATGAGTGTCACAAAGACCAAAGAATAAGCAATCATATTGCCAACAATGCAATCATCAACCTACTACTCCCCAAAAACCAGTGCTATTGCTTAACTTGTGCAACCTGAATACCTTTATCAGCTAGTCATCAGCAACCATCTCTTCATGATCTGTCCTTATCTCTAAATACTAAGACTTCCAATCTCATCATCAAAAGGTAAACAGGACTCATCCATAATCTTCAACACAAGGCATCAAGTATCATATCATCATTATTTAGAACTGAGGAATTAAGCTGATACATAGTCAATAATATAGTTATTAACAGTCAGACTGATGCTCCCCCTGAACCTCTACACCAGATCTTCAGCTATCATACCAATTCTCTTATCATAAATGCATACGCGACTGTGTCTGCTAAATCTCGCGTGTATACGCGACTTTTGTGAATAGAACCTGCGTATGGAAAGTGAAACATAGAAATTTTTCACATTCCTTTATCTCCCCCTGAACTTGTCCTTCCTATACCTGTCTTCTTCATATCAGATGTTCTGTTAGAAATACATATAACCAGAATGATCAAATCAACCATGAGAGACATCATACATTGCTCCCCCTGTGACGATACATTACTAAATCTGATAATGTATCCCACATTATTTCTGCAGTCAATAAGAGAAGTAAGCTTCTGGGGAGCTGATGACCGCAAAGAGGGTCAGAATTCCCTACGTTTCTGATCGGTCCTCCTTCTTTTTCCAAATTTGCTTGAGCTTTCCAACTGCGTGCTGAAAATTGTCCACTTTCCCAGATCTATTCATCCTGCATTCTTTTTCTACATGTCCATACTTGTTATAAGCATAACATCTCATGTGGCCAGAGAAATAAACATAAGAATCATAATGAGCTTTTCTATTCTTCCTTCTATTATAATCACCAGCTTTGTAACCATACTTGTTGCACGAAAAACAATATCCCTTAAAACAACCTGAGTACCTTTCTGAATAGAATCTGTTTGTTTGAGGCTGAAATGATCTGCTCCTGCAATTTGCTGCAACATGCCCATAATTATGACATTTGAAACATTCAACATTATTGACTGATTTCCTTTGAGATTTCATCATTGTTGGTTGACCTTTTGTTTCTTTCAACTTTTCAGGTTTTGCATTGACTTCCTTTGAATCTTTAGCACTTCCTTGTGAACTAGATTCTCTCAGTCAGCTTTCAGAAAAGTCAAGACCAGCTTGACAGTTATGAGGACCTTTGATTACTCGTAATATTGTCCAAAATATTAGTACTATTCAAACCTTAAAAGTTTAACCTTTTCTTCTAATTGACCTTTGAGAATATTTACCTCAACCTCCAAGTCTTGACATTGCTTTGTCATGCTTTCTTCTTTCCTTCTTCCATCTTCTACTTGATCCTTCAGATTTGGAATCTCTTCTTTCAACCAATTTTCGTTTTCTTCACATGTTTGTTGCAGCTCTTTATTCTTCTTATTTGATTTTTCCAGATCTTCTTTGAGAGAGACGATTTCTGCTTCAAGGCCTTCCTTTTCAAATGGTTGTAGAGGTTCCTCATTCTTCTTACTGATGCTTCAATATCTCAAGCCACAGAGAGAGATGATTGCGTGCTTCAAGTCCTTCATTCTTCTTGCTGCATTCATTGATTTCGCTTCTAGTCTTTTAATTCGATTGGATGCATAAGTATGAAACCTTTGATACTTGCCCACCTGTCCATTCAGCATTTCTATTTGTTTTTCCATTTGAGAGATCATCTGTTTGTACATAGCTTCACTTTTATTAAATGATCTTTGTTGATCTTCAATTTTCTTGATAGCTTCCTTTAGATCCAAAACTTTACTTTCACTATCTTCAAAATTGCATGCACAGGAAAGTGTATCACAAGAACAACAATCAATACCCGTTTCATCTTCTTCATTTTCTGCTGCATATGTTTTCTGAGATATCTCCTTTTCAGTAGCCTTCTTCTTTTGCTTCCTTCCCATTGTGACGGATCTCCTTCAAGCGATTAAGCTTCTGCAGAAGAACCTCATCTCGACACCAATTGTTGTGTGCAAGACCGCAGACTGGGGTGAACTTGCGCATTTACAGCATATTCAAACTTTTTACTTTTTCACTCTCTAAAACCCATATGCTACTTTGATGAAGCCAACTAGCGTATATACGCGGAAATCCTTCATGAAACTCGCGTATACCCAGAGATCTAATTGTACCATTAGGTCTTCACTTATATCATTCCATCATTCATTTATTAGATGTTCTAGAAACAGTAAACATGTGCAGTAAGAACAGAATAAACCATCACACAAAGCATCACACATGAACACCGATATTTTTAGGTGGAAACCCAAGTCGGGAGAAAACCACCACTGCAGTTGTTCAGCCTTCAATATTTTATTATAGAGAAAACATCTTACAACATATGTGTCAACAGAGCTTGACCAAAGACGTTGTGCACCCACCTCAAGGCCAAGTACTCACCTCTCCAGGAAGGGGAGTTTCAACCTCGACTGCTTAATACCTCTCTCCCCGAAGGGAGCTACAACCCCCTGACTGAAGGCTACAACCCTCAGCACCTCTATGGACCACGTTTCATCAATTTTCACACTGGATCCAACAACTTCAATAGAACACAACTTGCAGGCCACGTTTCATCATATTTTCAAACTGGACCCTTTCCATACTTTTAAGCACAATCAACCATGAAACAGATACATATAACTCACTGAAAAATATCAGTAAACCAGCAGAACAGATCAGACATTTCTTACCATAGACTTCAGCAAACCCTAGTTTGCATACGCGCTTTACTTTCACTGATGTCGCGTATATACGCGCTTCCGTTCACACAAACCAGCATATACCTCTGTACATATTGCAGAGCTCATTTTATTGCGCATACGCGCTTTCTCTTCAGCGAAGCCGCGTATATACGCGCTTCCTATGCAGCAAACTAGCGTATAGATCTTTAACCATTATAGAGCAGCATACTTCTTCAGATCAGATATTCATTTCAGATTTACCCTTTTACTTCAGACAGATGTTCGCCTCATCTCAGATCTAAGCGTTCCATAAACAGATCTAGCAGATACAAATACATTCCAGATCTAGATATTCCGCTTCATCATTTCTTCATAGGTGCATCATAGATTCAGATCTACTATCAAACCTTTACCCTTTCCATACAGATATACTTCATAGAGAAGTATTCATTCAAGCTCAGACATCTTTCTCCCACACTCATGATTTGCACAATGAATTTCTTCTCCTTATATAGGTTTATCCTTTTTCAATACCACGGGCCCCTTTTTCAATACCATGAGCCTTCAATACCACGAGCCTTCAATACCACGGGCCCCTTTTTCAATACCATGAGCCTTCAATACCACGAGCCTTCAATACCACGGGCCCCTTTTTCAATACCATGAGCCAAAACAATATTAGAGCGCTTTAGCCCATACGCGACTTTTCACGTTCTTTTTCGCGTGCATACGCGACTTCCCTTAGACAGATCCGCGTATGCCTTGAGACATACTCTTTCACCATAAATTTAGCAAAATCTGAATTCATTTCTTCACTGCATTCTGTACTCACTGTAGATACATCAGATTTACTTCATTAAGAACATATTCTATCAAGCACAACTTCATCAAGTAAGTTGTCATCATCTTCATCAAGGTGGGTTGCCATTTAAGAACAACACTCAGCACCATATTAATTAACAAACATCATATCACATCAGATTTACATCATTTACCAAGTTCATTAGATCAAGAATAACTTCATCAGGTAGTTTGTCATCAAGGACAACACATGTCGACAGTCACATGTCTTCATCTTCATTCAGTGGGTTGCCATCAAGGACAACACTCTGCATCATATTGCCAACAAAAACAGTTGATGAAGATTATGAACATGAAATTCTGTTGCATTTAGAATTTGATGGTTCAGTAAATAAGTTAGGAGCAGGAGCTGGAATTTGGATACATAATGTTGAAAATGATCATGCTGAAGGCCATGCTTATAGATTGATTTTTAGATGCACTAATAATATGGCAGAATATGAAGCTCTTTTGCTAGGGCTTAAACATGTCAAAAAGTTAGGAGAAATTAGAGTATCAATCATAGGAGACTCTAAGTTAATTATTCAACAGATTAATGGTGAATGTTCAACGAAAGACCCCAGATTAAGAGAATACAGAGGAACAGTTGTGGAAATTCTTAACACTTTTCTACAGGCTCAACTTGCCAAAATTCCTAGAAAAAAAAATTTGCATGCTCATAGTCTTGCAATGTTCGCTAGCACATGTAAATTACCTTTTGGACCTAATCATCAGTTCACAGCTGAGATTAGACATAGACCTGCTATACCGGATAATCTTATGAATTGGCAAGTGTTTGTAAATAATAACCAGATTAACAATTTTTTAACCTTAGAAAATGAATTTTCTAACAGTAGTATAGATGAAGACACAACAATCAATGAATATGATCAAACAGATAAACAAGAATTAGACATTTCAGAGGAGACTGCAATTCACATGCTTCACCCAACTAAATTCACCAAAAAAGATATGCAGGATTTGAAACAAATGGAAATCGAAGAGATTATAGAAGATGAATCTGAAATTATCAATCTGAAAGATAATCATTTACCTAAAGGATCAACTCCTTTAGAGGATCTTTTTGACTCAAATGACATTCCACTAAAACCCAAAATGGAACCTTTAAAAGCGAATATTGAAGAATACAATTTGGGAACTGAAGGAAATCCCAAGATGGTTAAGTTATCTAAATCTCTGCCAGCAGATCAAAAGGTTAAATATGTTGAACTTTTAAAATAATTCCAGGATGTTTTTTCCTGGAGTTATGAAGATCTTAAATCATATGATACATCAATCATTCAACATACAATACCTTTAAAACCAGATCAGAAAGCATTCAAACAGAAACTTAGAAGGATCAACCCTATATTATTACCTTCAATTGGAAAAGAAATTAAAAGAATGTATGAAGCGGGAATCATTGCTCCTATTAGGTTTTCTGAATGGGTTTCTAATTTAGTGCCAACAAGGAATAAGACTGAGAGATTAGACTGTGTGTTGACTTGAGAAATTTAAACAAATTTTCTTTAAAAGATAACTATCCTTTGCCTAAAATGGACCATATCTTACAAAGGGTAGTGGGATCTTCAAGAATTTCTCTTCTGGATGGATTTTCAGGGTATAACCAGATTTTGGTTCATCCTGATGATCAAGAAAAAATAAAATTTACAACACCATGGGGTACTTTTAAATATGTTAAGATGCCATTTGGACTCAAAAATGCAGGGGAAACCTTTCAAAGAGCAATGGATATTGAATTCGCCAAAGAAATTCATGATCTTCTGGTTATTTATCTAGATGATTTAACTGTTTTTTCCAAGACAGATCAGCAACATTTAGATCATCTATGACAAGTATTTTTAAAATGCAGAAATTATGGTATTTCTTTAAATCCGAAAAAACCATTGTTTGGCCTTGAAGAAGGAAAACTCCTAGGTCACATTATTTCTAAAGATGGCATTGGAATTGATCGTGAAAGAATACAAGCCATATTGCAGATACTTCATCCCAGGAATATTAAAGAACTTCAAGCTTTCATAGGAAAGATCAATTTTTTGAGAAGATTCATTTCTAGTTTAGCTGAATTACTTAGATTACTCACTAACATGTTAAGAAAGGATTCGAGTATTCAATGGACAGTAGAAGCCAAGCAATCATTTGAAGAAATCAAAATGGCTTTAACCAGAACACTAGTTCTTACCAGTCCAAAATTTGATAGAGATTACATAATTTTTTCATTTTCTTCTGAACATATAGTTGCAACTGTTTTACTACAAAAGGATGACCAAGGAAGTGAAAAACCAATAGCCTTTTTTAGTAAAGCACTTAGAGATGCATCATTGAAATATAATATCATGGAGAAACAAGCTTTTGCACTTGTGAAAGAAATTAAACATTTCAGAGTTTATATATTGTATTCTCATGTGATAGCTTATGTACCTAATGCTGTCGTTAAAGACATCTTAACTCAAGATGGAATTGAAGGAAAAAGAGGTAAATGGATAGCTACCATATTAGAATATGATATTGAAATAAGACCTACAAAAATCATAAAAGGACAAGGTTTGGCTCAACTCATGACTGAAACTAATTGCCAAGCCCTGGACATTAACGAACTGGATGACAAACAGGAGATGGTGACTCCACAAATCAGTCAGGCCTTTTTAGACTCACCCTGGTACACTGATATCATTTATGTTTTGCTAAACCTGCAAGCTCCTCTAGGGTTATCCAGAACGAAACAAAGGTTTTTGAAAATGACATCTTTAAAGTATTGTATTTTAGATAATGCTCTTTTTTGGAAGAATCATGATGGAATTCTATTAAATTGTTTATTAAAAGATGAAAATGACAAGGTTCTCTATGAATTCCATGCAGGAGATTGTGGTGGACACCTCTACTGGAAGTCAACTGTAGATAAAATCCTAAGGGCTGGTTTTTATTGGCCAACCTTGTTTTCAGATGTTAAGAGATTCGTAACTGCTTGCCACAAGTGTCAGATCTTTGAAGGCAAGAGAAAATTGTTGCCTTTACCATTAAAGCCAATTTCCACCGAGAGACCCTTTCAACAATGGGGACTGGATTTTATTGGAGAAATCCATCCTCCTTCTTCTGGGCAACACAGATGGATCCTTACTGCCACAGATTACTTTACTAAATGGATTGAAGCTATCCCATCCAGACAGGCCAATGATTATGTAATTATAGGGTTCTTAGAAACCAATATACTTTCAATATTTCGTTGTCCCGAAAAAATTATAACTGATAATGTTGCTGCTTTCAAGTCCAAGAAAATGATTAGTTTCTGCAATAAATATCACATCACTTTAGGTCATTCAATAGCCTATTATACTTAGGGTAATGGACTGGCTGAATCTTCCAATAAAAGCCTCATTAATATCATTAAAAAATTATTGGAAGAGAATAAAAAGAATTGGCATAAGAAACTTACCAGTGCATTGTGGGCAGACAGACTTACAACCAAGAAATCAATTGGGACCAGTCCATATGAATTAGTTTATGGTATTGAGGATAGATTTCCATCATCCTTAGGAATTCCTGTTATGAAGTTACTTCAGGAGGCTCAAGTAGAAACAAATGATATTCAGAGGAGAATAAATCAAACAATTCACTTACAGCAGACCAGACAAGAAGTGTATCAACGATCCCATGTTTTGCAAGAAAAGTTAAAGAAGATGTTTGACAAAAGGACTAAAGCAGAAGATTTTCAACTGGGAGACAAAGTTCTGAGATGGGATTCTAGAAGGGAAGATAAAGGGAAACATGGGAAATTTGATTTCTTATGGAAACGACCTTACATCATTCATGCTTTACAGGGAAATAACACATATTTTTTGAAGAATTTGGATGGTTCAGAAGCTGAGGAAGGACCAGTAAATGGTTGAATGCTAAAACACTACTTCGATCCTATTTACTAGGATGCTCTGACTTTTTAACTTGTACATAATATATCCTTTCTAATGCATCAATTTTGATCGGATGGTGACTTGCTGAAGTTGAAGCCCGAAGTGAAGGCCTTAAGCTTCAGAAGTTTCAGTATCATATATACAATAAACCTACCAGAAAAAGAAGATTTCATGGTTCAGTTAAAGGCATTTTTGAGGCATCTGACCTGCTGTTCTTGACATTTCACCAGGAAAAGCCATCCCCAAGTCGAGCTAGTGTTAGACTCCTATACCAATAGGTGTCATTTTTCATGATTGACTTATTGAACTATGCAATATTTTCAAACCTTTTTCTTGTGCAAAGGTATTCCATATTCTTAAAAAATCAAAAAATTTAAAAAATGTAAAGAGGGTATACCCTAAAAGAAAAATCAAAGGGTGAAAAGAATAAAATGGTCAAAAAAGTGAAAGAAATGAACCCCAAACAAAAATAGACTAGGAAAGTGTGCAAGTATAAATGCCACTACTATTTCATTTTTTGTAATAAACAAAATTGTGTGCAGCTTGTCAAAATTTTGCCACAATTTATGAAGAGTCAAACTGTTTAAACTTGACTCATTCATTTCTCAATTTCATGTTGTAGAATAGAGAATAAATATCTGACCAAACAGTTTAATCTTGGCAGGTAAGTAGATAGGTAGAGTTAATAAAAAGGTGCTCAACAGTTTAATCTGAGCCCTTGGATGTAATAAGTGTAGAAATAGATAGATTTGCCATGTAAAAGAAAAAGAAGATTGATAAGGGTTTTCCAGTCTAAGTGCACCCTAATAAAGAAGAGAAAATGGTAGAGTAAGTAAGTAGGGTAGGTAGATGTTGTTGCTGAATTACATGTGATGAATGATGGTTCTGAATGTGTTCATTTTTACTTTCGTCACAAAGTGCAAAGGCAGATACTACATTGGAAAAAGTTCACAGCAAAGCAAAGTCAAGATTATTAACTTCCTCTTCATTTTTCCCTAAAGATTTCACTAATTTCCCTTAAGTGCTAAGGTATTTGAATATTAAAGGGGCCCAAGGCATTTCCTTGACTTTTGGAGGGACCGGACCCTCGGCCTAATAATTGAAAAAACCTAAGTACTTGAAACCATCCATTATCACATTCATTCACCTCTCAAAAATATTTTCCTAAGTAAAATCCCATTTTACTTAGGAAATCCTTCAATATTTCATGAAAGGCCCTCAAAATCACTTTTTATTTCTAAGTCTAAGTGATGAAAGTATGATAATGCCATTTACTTTTGAATCTTCACTTTCTTGGTTATATTTAAGTATTTTGAGTTTACATTGTCCTTTGATCATATTAACTCTAACTTATGTATTAATTCCCATAAAATTACCTTGTCCTATTATATATAATTCATTTTATAATAATATCCCCAAAACCCATGTATTATAACTATTTTAGCCAAAAATATTTTGATTCCCATTTATTCAAATAAAAACCCACATTACAAACCCTTTTGGCTAAATATATCTATATAATTATTCCGCCCCCTATAGTAAATAAATCACATTGATTTAATTGCTATATAAATAAAAATATGAAAAGAAAAATGTTTAAACATATTATATATATGTTTAAAAATAAAAAAAAAATAATTCCCGACCATCCACCGTACCAGGGATTAATTAATCCACTCGATTGATTAATAACCAACCCCAGCCAATAGAACTCCGCCCGATGGGTTTAATTAAGAGTTAAATACGTTGGGCCCGCATTGTTAATTACCCGCCATCTCCCTGTCCTGTCAACCATCTGATCGACCCATCAAAGATCAATGGCTCTCATCCATTTCGCTGGCCATCCGCGTACGAAAGATAACGCACGATGGGCAAGTGGTTTTCAAACAGTACAAGGCTACACGTCGATCGCTGTATCGCATCGCTGCCCCTCCGCCCAAACCCGCCTTCCCTCATAAGCAGTGCGATAAAAACCACTTACCACTTTCCCGCTCGTGACATGACCGTTGTACCATGCTGACATCATTCCATAAAATAATAAAAAATTCTGCCACCTATTGACTTTTCCAATAAAACAAAAAATTCGCGTATTTTTCATTATTTCGTATGCAGCAGACGAATACATCCTCCACGCAAAAATTCGAATTTCAAAAGCTGAAGTCCACCAACCTTGGTCTCGTTGAAGAAAATTGCAGTCAAGCATTCAATAAATCGTTCGCCCATCCAGTACCTGTTTGAAACGAGTGTCATCCTCAGAAAAATAGGTATTTACCCTAGAAAATCCCCCTGAACTCTGTAGTAAACCTGATTTTCGTACTCTTTCACTGAAACAAAGTTAAAAATTAATTGCTAGTTCAGTTCTAAATCCTGAGAAGTGTAATTATATTCCCAAACTTGCAATTGCACCTGTTTTTCCCGTCAAAACTCGAATTTCCATTTTTGAATCCACAAGAACAAAAAATGGAAGTTCCTGCGGCTTTAAATGTAGCACCGTTGAATGCCCCTCACAAAGAATTGGATTATTTACCTTTAGCCGATATGGAATTTCAAATTAAAGACCTGGGTATCAGTGAAAATCCCCTTCGAATATTTTGTTGCTGCAGAGACAATTATTTGAAAGGTTCTGACATAATTGGACTCTGGGAGTCCAATATTCCCATGTCCCTTCTCCCATCAGTCCGTATTTTCCCTGAAATCATCCATCCTTTCCATGCCAACTATGATCCTAACCAAAGAGCAGTCTTATCCCCAAATCAAGATGTTCTCTTCCCAATAACTGCTCAATCCATAAATGAAATGCTACATTTCCAGCCTGGTCAAGCGCTCACCCCTCTGCACATGGATGAATTACTTGAGAAGTCTACACAATTGTCCCATGAAGAGTTAAACCGTCTTTGTCAGACTTTCATGCTTCCATAGCATCAACCTAAAGGACCTCCCCCTTATGGCCACACCTATTTTACTGATGAAGGCAGGCTCATTTTAAACATGATATCTTTGATAATGGGTTTTAATACTAGTGAGTTTGTTGACCAATTGACCCTAGTGTTATTGTCTATTTTTACCCCTGGACAACCTCCTGCTGTTAGATATGATTTTGCATCTTTTATTGCTAACAAAATACATGATCAATTCATGAGATTTTCAAATGAGAGAGTATTCAAATATTCTTCCTTCACATATCATCTCATGATATACTATCAATCAGAAAGTTTTCCTTTCCATATGGAGAAACTTGATGCTAAAGGAAACCCTAGATCAGTCATCTTTTGGTCTACTATCACCCATCATTCTTATGATTCTCCTTACTCCTACAACTAGTTTATTGATCTATTTATACAACCAGCAACCACTTTGTTAACTGGAATTTCTCCTCCCAGAATCAGTAATGAAATCAAGAGAACCCTTCAACTCTCAAAACAATATAAAGTGGGAGATTGGTATTTATATCAGAGTTATACTGGATGTGAATTGTGTCCATTCAAGTTGCCCATATATGTTCCAATGAGACTTTTTGCACTTGAGTATTTTAGACAGATGAACAATTTAGATATAATTCATTTCTGTAATGCCAAAAAGAAGGCACAACTCAGGATAAAAAGCCAATTAGGTCCCTTTGTTTGTAATTCTAGGGAGGCTGGGAAAGAAGCCGAAAGGATTTTGGAAGATTACCTTAAGTTACAAAAGAGTTTCTACTGGGCACCCTATGATCCATATAGCTTTATTTGTGACAGGAGAGTGAAAAACAAATTATCTCCATACATTCATTTTAGGATGCCAGAAATTAAACAATATGAAAATATAGATGAATGGGTGGAAGGAACTTTGGTAGAGAAAGATAGTGAATAGGTCAATATTGATAATATAATGAAAGACCTTGAAAAAATACTTGACCTGGACTCTATTGGGCAGGTACAGACAGCATAACCTTCTTCAGCAGGAACTTCACAACAACATTTGCAGGAGATCAGTGCAGTGGCAGTAGAATCAAAAGCAAAAGAAAATGAACCAGACATACAGGTAATTGAAAAGTTCACAATGACAGAGCAACCAGAGACATCCAAAGAACAAGGACAGGCACAAATCTCTCCCGTTCAAACAAATCCAGTAGAAGTGTCAATTTTACAGACTCCATTAAATGTGGAAAAGGGAAAAAGGAGAGAAACTGAAGCTGCTACCCCTTTCATTGGATCTTCACAACAGTCTCAGGCCAAGAGATAGAAATTGAATACTCCTCCAAAAGTAGAATCTATGGATGAAATCCTTGATAGTGAAGGACCAGAACAATTGGGCAGTCAACAAACAGGAACAGTAAGTGAAGCATCTACTACCTCTCAAATGGAAAACCTACAGAAGAAACAGCGTATGGAAATATCTTCTTTCAAAAAACCAATCAAAGATACATGAGATATAAAGAAGACATTTATCAATATCAAAGCCAGGAATGATCCACTGAAAATACAATTATATAATCAATATCTGAAAATGGCTCCAAAAAATCAAGAAAGATTGATGTCAGATTTTGACATCCAACAGGGAAAAATGTTAATGAGCCATTTCAAACCCAAGGTGCAACAGCCCCAAACAACTGCTGATTATATTAGGACAAACTTTGAAGTCCTGGCAAAGGATATCCATCCTTTAGATCAGATTAAGTTGCATAAGCAGACTGGGGAAATGATCTACTCTACTTTGACTGATAAGGCAATGGAAACTCACAGGTTACAAGATCCTTTGGAGAACACCAATACACAATTGCAGCTTGAAAAGGCTTCTTCTCAAGCCAAAGATAATAGGATAAAAACATTGGAAGAAATAATAATTGGTTTGGGACACAATCCAAAGGATGTCAAAGGCATAGAAGAATTAATTAAAAAATAAGGATGATGACATTGCAACTTTAAGAAAACAATTGAAATTTCCAGCCTCCAGACATCCTCAAAATGAAGAAATAATAAAGAAGAATTCTGAAGAATAAATGATGGACTTGCTATTAAAAATGAATGAGCAACTGATTGAAACAAAAAAAGAACTAGAGCAAGCATTGAAAGACAAATAATCTGCTCTTCCAACATCTACAACAGAGGCAATTACAGGTACACAGCCAACAGGTCACCCATCAGAGTCATCACAGGTAGACACTTCAAATTTGAGTTCAGAACAATTAGTAAAACAAATGCATGACTTGAAACTTCAAGTAACTGAACTTCAGCACACAAAGTTACAACTTGTCAATTTAGAGTAGAGATATGATCTTTCAAAAATGAGTGTTGCTGACAAATCAAGAGAAATCAAGAGATTGGAAAAATTGGTTAAAGCATTAGAAAATGATCTCACATTGGAGAAGCCTTTAAGAGAGATAAATGAAATTCTTTGGGATAATATTATCCAGTCAATAAAAGATATCTGGCCTTCAATCCAGATAATGTACGAGCAGAATGATTTGGTCAAAGCAGCTCTAGATGAAGTTGAAAACACACGAGCAGAATTGGGAAATAGGCCTGAGGAAGCCAATCGGCTTATACAGTTTATAAAAACCCAAACCAAACAACAGCTTGAAGAAGTGGGTATTCAGGATAGAACTGCAACAATTTTAGAAATAAACAGATTTTTTACTAAAAGAACTCTTATGCAAAATTTGGAACGAAGGTGCTTTGACATGCAGGCAAAAATAATTGCTTTCAAAGAAAGTTTTAATGTTTTATTGAATAAAGGGTTGCCTAGCCCTATGATTCAAGAAGATAAAATAATGGACCTAGAAACTTATGTTAGTAAATTGGACATACATGCTCATAATCTAGCCAATTCCTCAGCCAGTTCATCACAAGCAACATTACCTACAGGAAGGAATCTTCATGACAGATTAGAGAATTTGTTTTATCTGGAACATGAAGTAAGGAATTTGTTTCCTAACCAGCCTAATTTCTTCAGATATACCAAGGCTGATGAAACATTAAGGAAGCTTCAACGGACAAGAATAGCAGAAGAGAAATGGTGGGAAGATAAGTTGGAACTTTTGTAACATTTATCCTTATATGAAATTTTTCCTATTTACCACAGTATAAAGGATAAACAAAGGTTAAAGAGTATCAATTCAATTGAAAGTGTATCAGTGAAAACAAAGAGTATCAGTGAAGCAAGTCAGTTAGAAAGAAATTACTGAAAAGGACGACGAAGAGCTAAAATATAGGTCCAGCCTCCAGCTCATTCTTGAAAGGAGGGAACAACACAACATCGGTTACTTCTTGTCTTATCCATGAGACCATCTGTCTCTATTTTTATTGTAACTTATTGGTGATTCATCTTAGATTATATCTTGTTTTGTCAAGAGATATTTTGTATGATTTTTTGTATAAATAAGCCCTCAATCAGATTATTGAGGGTGGATTCTTCTACTTTGCTGTAACATGGAATTTTGGAATAAAGTGCTTTTGGAGAAATTTCTTTGTGGCTTGCTGGATGATGAATTGAAGCTCAAGACTTTTTGCAGGATTCATGTGTCAGACTACAATTCAATAATTCATTTCTATCCTGTGTTTTAAATGTTATATATTTTTACTATATCACTGTGTTTCATTTCTGAATAATTAACAAAAAAATATTAAATCAGAAATTGCTTAAGTGTACTCTGATTTCAATTGTTATTATTCTAAATGTTTTCTTCTAAACCGGTTATAAACAATGAATTCTTAATTGCTCTTGTTTCTCTGGTTTAAGCATTTGATTAATTAGTAAAAAATTCTTAATTTCTATTTATTGGTAATCACTCACTTTCCCTCGTTTAAACATGTTGAAAGATTCTTAATTGCCTTTCATCCATTTAAAAATCCATTCCGTTCACTTTAATATCTAAAATTGTCCTTTGTTTTGGCTATCTTACCCTGCAAAGCCATATTTGGTGTAAAAACTTAATCCAGTAAAGCCATCTTTTTTACTCCATAGCCCAATGGCCTAAAATACTCAATCTTGCCCTCGGTTAGCGGATTCCAACATTCAAATTCAAACAAAACCCCTAGACTTATAACTAGCCTAATATTTTCTAAGCACAAAGCTAAATCATAAAGAGAGAGCCCTCTCTAGATACAAATTGGCTAGATTATGTATCTGAAGGTTGGTTTGTGGTTACCTCGGACCCCTTTCCTCTTCCAACAACTTGAAGGAAAATCTGAGTGATAACACCACCCAAGGAGGTTCAGAAAGCATTGATTGGGGTCATATATTTTGAAAGACATCACTGATGGCGATGTAGAATGATTGCTCATGCTGTGCAGAGAGAGCCTTCCTGGGTACTTCAATGGAAGCCGTCTGAAGCCATATGGAGACAATCCAATGCCGACCAAATGACTATATGGCTAGACCATCAAAATCAAAGGGTTTATGCATGATAGAGAGGGAGGGCATAGGTAGGTGCGACAGAAGCATAGGGGGTGATGCAAAGGAAAGAAAATTAGTCATTTGAACAGTGAAACTGGGTGAAAAAGTCAAATTACCGTTGGATGGAGTGGATTTATCACATTTAAAGAGGTGATATTGGAGGATTTTTTACCGTTTTCTTGAAGGTAAGTGGAAATTAATGATAATTCAATTTTTCTTACCATGGATGGCTTATAAAAAGGTGGGTATGTGTCTCAATTGGTTCCTTTGTGGTTTGAATATTTGGCACCCTGTGTTTGTCTATAATCTTTGTTATCCTGTTGTTTGTGAGTTCTATATGTCTAGCCATGAATATCCTTTTGACATCAGTAATCCTGAATTCATGTTCCACCTGATAATGATGGCCACCAACCCTATGGAAGAGCATTATTCACCCCTCACTGCCTCCACAGCGATGGGATTAGATGAGGTCATAGAAGTAGTCCCGGAGGTTGAAAAATTTGTGTCCATGCCGGTGAAAGATAAAGGAAAGGGGAAAATGTCCAAGTGGGCTACTTCTAAGCCACACACCTCTCTGCAGAATGCAACGTCCCCGTAGCAAGCCACTAAGGATCGATCCCCCATCAGTGATCCATCAAAGCACCCGATGAGTGCTAGACAACAAGCGATGTTCATGGAACCTATCTCATGGAGACCAACCTATTTTAAGCTGCAGAAGCCCTCTGCGTGCAAGTCGCAGAACATCGATATTGTTTGAGAATATCTACATATGTTTTTGATCGCTCAGGATGTCCCTCTGGTTGTAGCAGTGTCCTTGGAATAAGAAGAATTATGTGTGTAGGTCAAAACATGCCCCAAGGTTGGCATCAACCTTATGAAACTACCAAGTGGGAAGCTACAGGCTCTCCACATCTTGATATCAGCAGAATTGCGGAGCAGAAAGGTGCACGCACAACAACAGCTCAGGGACGCCGAGCAGATTGTAGCTATAAAGATGGAAAAGTCTATCGAGGCTCAAACAATGAAACAGGTAGTCATAGCTCAGCATGTAGAGCTATAGAGCTTAATTGATCGATTGTGTGGAAGAATCTCTGATGTAGCCATCCTAGTCTACGTTGCGTCGCAAGAAAAAATTGAGAACTTGGTCATAGCACTCAAAGCTTCTAGTACCGAGATCCAGATAGTCAAATCAGATTTCAAGCAGTAGATTGCAATGTTGCAGACTAAGCTATAGCCTAAGACCCCTCTGGAGGTGCATGCACAATGGGCCACACTAGTAAATACCACATTTTCTATCATCTTCGTGAACATTGATAAGGGTTCGGAGCTCTTGGAGACAACCATGGGATTGTGGAACTCTGTGCAGACAGATCCATTAGTCAAGAAAATTACCCAGGATTTGCACGTGAAAGAGAAAGAGTTAAATTATTTGCAGGAGGCTTTGCCTACATTCATCCCTTCTCAGCGAATGGCATGCCTTCAGACTAGCCAGGCGTTATGGGACAGGGTGGAGGAGCTCCACCACAAGAAGAAAATTTTCAGCAATCACATGAAGCCATGGGTGAAAGAGGCAATGAAATTATCTCAAGACCTTGATGTTTCCATGTGAAACTTGAACCAGAATTTTCATAACGTAACTTTGGCCACAGAAGGGCTCACTTCGAAGAAGATGGTGGAGACCATGTAGAGCACAGCAGATAAACGTGCAAGTTTCTTGGCACCATTTGCAGCTGCTATCGAGGAGCTCCAGAACAATATGAAGAATCTAGTTTCAATGTGACTTGGGATAAGTCACAAGATTGTGTTGGGGGCCTATTATAGAGGGGTCCCCTATGTCCGAAGGAACAATTTTGATATATTTTGTAATAGATTAGACATGCACAGGGGCTTTGGGGTGGGTCAAAGCCTCTCATGAGTTGTAATGGGTAAAAATGGTAGATCAAGCGGCTACAAACCACGGTTTACGAATCATAGAGTAGAAACATAATAGTATAAATAGAAGTCTAGATCGAGTATAATAAGTCATGTTTTGAATAATTCTAAACATTGATGATAGATCTGGAAACTTTCTGATATTTTGTGCGGATTTTTCTGGGTACAAGGCTCCTGCTGGCTGTGTGCCCAAAGACCTTAGTCCTGCTGTGTGCATACCCTGTTGGTTGTGTGCACAGGTTTTTGAAATGTTTTGTATGAATAATCTAAGTTGATATTAATAAAGGAATTTTGTTGCATATATCTAAGTCTATAATGCATCTAATGTCTATGTTATGAATGTTTCTACATCTTATTTCTGATTCGTGTATTGTCTGCAATTGAATCTCTTGTGCAACTGTGTTTGGATTTATATAAATTATTATTGGATATATCTAACGGTATAAGGCTCTATTATTATGTGTTAAGGGTTATTACTTGATTTATAGATATTGTATTAACTTGCGCAAGGAATTATGCATAATTGACCTCAATCTATCTGTAAGGGTTTCCTTGTTAGTGGTTCTATTGAGAACCTTTTTTTTATGATATTAAGACACCCACATCATTCAAATCTCTTTTAGGGTGTTGAAACCTAGTTCCAGCACCCTCCATATTGTTTTTGGTGAGATTTTGACTCGTGCAAGCAGGTCACTGCCAAAAGGGCCAGTAGTAAGGGGGTTTTGTTGATTAACCTCAACTCCAAACCTGAGTCAGGACCCCTCAAGCTAACAAGACTTCAGCAATAACTTTCCAAGTGACATATTTGGATAATTTATCATCAATTTCATGAAATTTGATCCTCTGGTTAGCTATTTGATTCATCAGTGAACCACTTTTTTCACACAGCTCAATTATGTTAGACAGTTATTGACAAGAAAAAAACTTGTTGTTGGTCTAACAAAGTATTTAGTTCTAAATATTCCTTTTTAAATTCATCCACTTTAGGATTACCTTTCAAATTTTAAACAACAAATTGTCATTGGTGTATCTAAGAATATTGAGCACCAACATTAGATTGATGTTGTAGCTTTATTTGATTCAAGCCCTGTTGGAGTTTTAATACTTGTGCAAGTAATTGCAGATTAATTCTTTGCTTCTCTACTAGAAATTATTATTATAATTGAAGGATTCTTTCATCCTTCTCTTTGGATAATTTCTGAACTTCAATGGCTTTGTTTATGGTGGAAGATGCATAAGCACCTGCAAACTGAGTTAACCATGTTAGATCCTGAGATGGATCTACTTGTGGGTCCTTCCAAACTATTTCTATAGAGATATCCCCATGAATAAGAGCGTGTGTTTATTATGTTATTATCCTCTTCCTTTGTCTTCTCATGGAAACACTATGCCTTGGTATGTAAAATAAATCCAAAAGAGTTATTTCCTAGATTTTCAACACAATTTCTGATGTTGGGTAGGCTAGGATAAATTTGACTTCTTTTGTACTAACATATTTGTGAGTTTACCTAGTAGTAAACGAGTTTTGTCTTTTGCCATGAGGTGTTTAAAATTTTTCATGGTGATCAGTGACCACCACTTCTTAGCCTCCCTTAAGTTTTTTATCAAATTATTCCCAGAATTCATCTAAGGCACTGGAGAAGGGTGGATATTTTGTTTTAATCCAAGTAGACTTATCTCTATTTTGTTCCATTAAGGAATTCAGTATCCATAGGGATTTTTCCTTTAACTGTTATTTCTTATGTTGCTTCTCCAATTCTTTTTTTTTTCTTTCAGTGAGAAATTTTGGGATATGTCTAGAATATCTAGATGAATACCTTCCAACTGCATATTCCTGTATTTCTTAAAACTTTCTAGTTGCTGAGGATTAAGGTGTGAGGTTGCAAATTTCTCCACTATTGAATAAGTATCAATTAAATAAAAAATATCATCAAAATCATCATTTTCATGGGAAAATGGCGTGATTTTCACTTGATTTGTGAAATTTAATGCAACTTGGCCCAGGTCATATTGTCTGTTAGGAATTGTAAATAATTTCAAGCATTGTATTTGATTAATTTATAACTCAGCATGTTTGAAATTTTCTAACGCATAGACACCACAGTAAATAGGAAAGGAAGGGCATGCATCTTTCTTTGCTTCTTTCAAAACTTTGGTCAATCCATGACCCACTATGTGATAAGCAATTTCTCTTGCAAGAAGTTTTTATGGAACATATAATGGGAGGACATATGGTTAGGCTAAGCTTCCAAAAAATCTGACATAAGTAAATTACTCTTCCCCAAACCATTTCCCAATGGATGTGAAGTTAGCTTGGGCTTCTTTAGACAATCTAGGGGCCTTTTCATCAAACACATCTTGAAACAGTGGGAGCATCACTCTGTGGAAAATCTTGTAGAAAGTGGTTTCGTATTTAGATTCCCATAGAATATTATGATAAATATGAATGGGAGTGGGGTCTTAGATATTCCATTTCCAAGACATGGTTGGAAAATCTGATGTAAAACACACTACATCCATAATGTAGGCACTCATATATAATGGGTGAAGGATATTAGATTGAATGGAAAGATTTTCCCTATAATCAAGATTATAGGTAGAAATATTTTTTGACAAAATGGTTCCCGAGTCCATGATGTAGGAGTATGTGACGACATCCATAAGGGGAACCCATTCAATGGATAATTTACTAGTATTGGGTTTTCCAAAAAGTCTAGACATCATAGCGGAAATATAACAGTAGGGACCAACAAGCGAAGCAGTGGAATACATACCCTTATCATTGTGATTATGCTTGTTAGGGTTACTCCACCATTGCTTTATGGGATTCGACTGCAACTTATTTTCCTTTGAGAATTGCGTTGGGAAAGATTTATCATACACCCTCTAGGGGTATGGAATGTGGTACATGTTCTTCAAATTTCTGTTCTAAATGACCTATCATTGTGCTTCTACTTGCTAGGAAGGTTCTATCTCCAATGTTGAGGTTGTCAAAAATCCATTTCACCATATCTGTATATGGTATAATCTTGTGGTGTGTGGAAATTATGTGTAGAAAAGAGTTTGTGACGTCGACAATAATAGATCCTCGAGTATCAAAAGCATTTGCAGTAGCTTTTATTTCAACCCTGTAGGGTTTTTCATCTTCAAACAACCTATACATTTCTTCCCAAGAAGCAGAACCACTATCTGTTGCACATGTAGTATTTGTGAATAGGGGTGGAATTTTTGTTAATTCGTTAGCAGGAGGTGCAAGATTAGGAGGATCCATGGGTTTCTTGGACTTATTTGTGACGTTAGGCATTTTTGAGGAACTCTGTTTGTTTTGAATTGCCTCTGAAATAAGAAGAACAACAACTAAAAAGGAAATATTTTCACAATATGAGAACAGTGTAATAATAATCGAAATGATGAAAAAAAAAACTTGGGATGCACAGTAGTCTAAAGCATTATCTATTTTCCAGTCAAATCAAATTTGGAGGTTCAATTTGTTAAACCATTAAGGCATGAAATTAATGGAAAGCATGGGTTCACGTGCCCGAATAGACATTTAAATGTTTTAATAAGATATCTTCACATCACAAAGTCATTTGTGTACCAATGTTTTAAAGAACCAAGCACATATGTTTTTCCGATTGTGATTAATTCCTTTTCGCACTATAAAAATCCTTTTGATTTAACAAATTAAAGTTTTTGAAAGCTTCAAACATTAGCGGGGAAAAGGTGAAATGAAAATTTTACGATGCGATATCGTAATCGCAATCTCAGTGAAACTGGATGGTGGAAGGAAATGGTTGCTAACAAAAGTGTGATGTGATGCGATGTAACACACCAGGGAAATGAAAGCAAGGGTGGATCGAATGATGGCAAGATAGAAATGTGATTTGTGATTTCTATTAGTGACGTGGAAAAGGTGGGTCTCATGGTTTGTCTTTCATGAAACATGATTTGGTCAGAAGTCATTTTCCTTTATTAAAGCCTTTTATTGATATCACATCGCAAATTCATTTGGAGTGCCTTAAGATGTCATATGGTGTATTCGTGATTTGTGATTGCAATCTGCAACTATGTTTCTTTTGAATTCCCCCCCCCCCCCCACCCTAAGCGCTTTTTAATAAATAAAAATGACGCCCTTTAGCTTTTATAACTCCTATTTCTATTTTAATCAATCACTTAAGGGTGTTATTTGTCCTAGTCTAAATTTTCTAAAAAGGTCCCCACTATTTTTCTAAGGAAAATATTCTAAAATAATGGGGGTTGTTGAATATAACAACACCTTGATAATTGTACCTATCATAATGTTTTCAATCCCTATCCATGTGTCCAAAGTTAGTACATGAAAAAAATAATGATTAAACAAATTAGTGTACCTAGATGATCTTTTGTATTCATTATTTCTTGGAGGAGGTGCAATCTCTTATTGATCATTTTCCTTGATTTCTTCAACATTATTCCTTAGAGCCACAATGCTTTTAATATTCTTCGGTCCTTCACTTTGATCAATATTGTCATCAATATTGTTTAGTTAAGTCTTGGAGCTTATGCATTCATCACATGGAGATTTACCTACTTCCTTTTCCTTCATCTTCAACTAAGCCAATTCTTGATCTTTCCATTCAATAACATACAAGTATACATTTTTCCATTCCTTGGGATTTCTGGTTTCAATAAGAGTTGTGTGGAGATTTCATTTCTCTTGGGAAAGATATTCCTGAAATATTCCTTTCAACAACTTCGTTATTTCTTCTGCTTCTTCTACTTTTAGCTTTAGAAGAGTGACATTTTCTACTTCTTTGTTGAAAACTTGTATTTTATTCTTCTTCCTCTAATTTTCCTTTTGTTAGAAAATTATATATTATGGAGCAATGCAACACATAAAATATGCGGAAAAATACAAGCACACAAAACACATAAAAACAGAGAGACACAGATATACGTGGTTCACCCAGTTTGGGCTACGTCCACCCCGAACAGCCAATCCTTCCTTTCTATTATCCAGCAAAAATGAAGAAACAAAACCTACAGTAGATCGGCTGTAATATCCTCTGTTCTCTCCCACAGTCTCCCTCTCTATTTCTCTCTCCGAGAATGCACATACATAATACACAATCGCAATACAATACCCTCATATATACAAGTGGGTTTCCTTATAGGGCAAAAAACCCTAATCTAAACATAACTTCTACCGTCAGATCATTTTCCTAATGAATGGCCCAGATTGAATATAAATTACTATACTTTTACAAGGCAATTTTGTTGGCAATATGATGCAGAGTGTTGTCCTTGATGGCAACCCACTTAATGAAGATTAAGACATGAGATTGTTGGCATGTGTTGTCCTTGATGGCAATCCACCTAATGAAGTTATTCTTGACCTGATGGACTTGGTAAATGATGTAAATCTGATATGAAATGATGTTTGTTAGCAATATGATGCTGAGTGTTGTCCTTGAATGGAAACCCACTTGATGAAGATGATGGCAACTTACTTGATGAAGTTATGCTTGATAGAATATGCTATGATGAATTAAATCTGATGTATCTACAGAGAGTAGAGAAGGTAATGAAGAAAGGAATTCAATATGTGCTAGATCTATGATGAAAAGAGTATGTCTCAAGGCATACACGGATCTGTCTAGAAGAAGTCGCGTATGCACGCGGGAAACAACGTGCCAAGTCGCGTATGGGAAAAAACGCTCATAAAGTGAAAAGCCAGGGGTAACCACCATGGTATTAACCCATTGTATTGGGTAATGATTCGTCTAAATGACCCCGTCCAGGAATACCATCGGAAGTATTGTGGTTTTGGCTCATGGTATTGAAAAATTGTAAACCTATATAAGGAGAAGAAATTCATTGTGCAAATCATGAGTGTGGGTGCAAGATGTCTGAGCCTGAATGAATACTTCTCTCTGAAGTATATCTAATTGGAAAGGGTTACAGTTGAATGATAGATCTGATTACATGATGCACCAATGATGAAGAAGGGTATCTAGATCTGAAATGCACTTGCATTTGCTAGATTTGTTGAGGGGATGATTAGATCTAAGAAGAGGCGAACATCTGTCTGAAGTAAAGGGTAAAATCTGAGTAATGTATCTGTTCTGAAGAATTGCTATGCCCTAAATGTCTGAAGAACCATACGCTAGTTAGCCGCAGAAGAAGCGCGTATATACGCGGCTTTGCTGAAGAGAAAGCATGTATGCGCAGTGAAATCAGCTTTGTAATTTGTACAGAAGTATACGCGGGTTGATGTGATTGGAAGCACGTATATACGCGGTATCAGTGAAAGGAAAGTGCGTATGAAAACTAGGGTTTACTGAAGCAAGGGGTATGAAATGTCTGATCTGTTTTGCTGTCTGTGAATAATGTATTCTACAGTTCTGGGTTGTCTGAATTGATAAGTTTCAGTTTGATGTATGATTGAATTTAAATGTATGGAGTGGGTCCAGTCTGAAAATATGATAAAATGTGGCCTGCAAGTGGTGTCCTAAAGGAAGCTTTGGATCCAGTGTGAAAATTGATGAAACGTGGTCCGTAGAGTGCGAAGTTGTAGCGCCAGTCAGGGGTTGTAGCATCATTTGGTGAGGCTGGTAAGAAAAAACGAGGAAGCGGTGTAGCTCCACTTCAGAGCTAGTAAATGAGTCGGGGAGGTTGGGCTGCCCCCTTCCCGGGGAGAGAAATTTGGTAAACAAGCGCAGAGTGGAATTGCCGTGCTGGTAGGAGTCTGCGCCAGCACATATGTTGTAAGATGTTTTCTCTATAATAAAATATTGAAGGCTGAGCAACTGCAGCGGTGGTTTTCTCCCGACTTTGGTTTCCACCTAAAATCCTGGTGTTCATGTGTGATGCTTATGTGTGATGGTTTATTCTGTTCTTACTGCACATGTTTACTGTTTATAGAACATCTAATGAATGAATGATGGAATGATATAAGTGAATAATTAATGGCATAATTAGATCTCTGTGTATATGCAAGTTTTATGAAGGATATCTGCGTGTATACGCTAGTTGGCTTCAGCAAAGTAGTGTATGGGTTTTAGAGCATGAAAAAGTAAAAATTTTTAGTTTGCCCTAAATACTGATTCACCCCCCCTCTCAGTATTTTTCCCAACAATTGGTATCAGAGCAAGTTCTTCTTCAGAAGCTTGATCGCTTGAAGGAGATCCGTCGCAATGGGAAGTCTTGAAAGAGTAATGTCTATAAAGCCACCTCTATTCAATGGAATCAATCTGATATTCTGGAAGGTACGAACAAAAGCATATCTGCAAAGTCTTGGTGCAGATGTATGGGCAATCGTGGAAGAAGGTTATCAATACCGTGAGTATTCTAACGTGCGGCTGAAAGGAAGAAGTATGAAATCAATGCCAAAGCAGTGAATGTCTTATTAGGAAGCATGTCTGAACCAGAATTTGCTAAAGTGATGCGGCTAAATTCAGCAAAAGAAATATGGGACAAAATCATTCTGAGCTATGAAGGAGATACAAAGGTAAAAAGTGCAAAACTCCAAACTCTCAGAATTGAATATGAAAATTTAAGGATGCATAGTGATGAAAGTATTGCCAGTTTCTTTCTTCGTCTAGATGATATTGTAAATAGAATGAGAAATTTGGGTGAAACCATAACCGATACTACTCTGGTGGAAAAAGTCTTAAGATCCTTGACTTCAAAATTTGACTCTAAAGTTTCAGTTATTGAAGAAAGGCAAGATCTGCAAACTCTTACTATTGTTCAATTACATGGTATTCTGACTGCTTTTGAAATGAGACAAGGAGGTCCTTCTCAAATCAGAGAAGCTGTTTTTAAGGTATCTGCAAGAGGAAAAGAAAAGGAAGTTGTCAAAGAATCCAACTATATATCCGAAGAAGAAGAAGCGAATTTCGTGAGAAAACTCCAACTAGGTACTGGAAGATTCAAAGGTAAGCTTCCCTTCAAATGTTGTGAGTGTGGAAAATTTGGTCACTATGCTACTAAATGTCCTTATAAAGAAACATCTGCTAAAGGAAAAGAAGTAGCAAGAAAGAATAAGAACCGATCTAGCTCTAAGAAAAGTTACTATACTAATGAAGACAGTGATGGGTCATCTGATAGTGAGGAAGAACGTGAATAAGATCTTAGACTTCTCGTGGCATTTGAACAAAGAGAAGAAAACGATACTTTTGTGGATGCTCTAGAGGACAATGAATTTCTTGAACTGTCCAGTGAAGATGAAGAAGATTCTGACCAAGATCTGAAAGTGCTCATGGAAAAGAAGCAAAAGAAGAAGGCTACTCGAAGAAAGGAGATACCTCATAAATCATGTATAGCAGAAATTGAAGGAGATGAAACATGTATTAATCGTTGTTCTTGTATTTCACTTACCTGTATATGCAAAGGTAATGATAGTGAAAGTGATAGTATGAATCTAGAAGAAGCTGTCAAGATTAAAGATGAAGATCAGCAAAGATCATCTAAGGAGAATGAATCTATAGACAAGTATCAAAGGTTTCATACTTATGCATCCAATCGAATGAAAAGACTAGAAGCAGAGATTAACAATCTAAATACAGATCTCGAAAAATCAAAAAAGAAGAATGAAGGTCTTGAAGCTGGAATCATCTCTCTACAAGCAGAGCTTGAAGCATCAAGTAAGAAGAATGAGGAACCTCTACAATCATTTGAAAAGGAAGGGCTTGAAGCAGAAATCATCTCCCTCAAGGAAGACCTGGATAAATCAAATAAGAAGAATGCAGGACTTGAAGCAGAAATCATCTCTCTCAAAGAAGATCTGGAAAAATCAAATAAGAAGAATGAAGAGCTGCAACAAACATGTGAAGAAAACGAAAATTGGTTGAAAGAAGAGATTCTAAATCTGAATGATCAAGTAGAATATGGAAGAAGGAAAGAAGAAAGCATGACGAAGCAATGTCAAGCCTTGGAGGTTGAGGTAAACATTCTCAAAGGTAAATTAGAAGAAAAGGTTAAACTTTTGAGGTTTCAAGATAGTACTAATATTTTGGACAATATTCTGAGTAATCAAAGGTCTCCCGCTATCAAACTTGGTCTTGGTTTCCATGAAACTGTTAAAGGAGAATCTAGCTCACAAGGAAGTGCAAAAAATTCAGAGGATGTCAATGCAAAACATGAAGTGTTGAAAGAGACAAAAGGTCAACCAACAATGAGGAAATCTCAAAGGAAATCGGTCAATAATGTTGAATGCTTTAAATGTCATAATTATGGGCATGTTGCAGAAAATTGCAGGAGCAAATCATTTCAGCCTCAAACAAACAATTCCTACATAGAAAGGTACTCTGGTTTCTTCAAGGGATATTGTTTTTCATGTAACAAGTATGGACATAAAGCAGCTGATTGTAAAAGGAGGAAGATTAGAAATACTCATTATAATTCTTATGCTTATTTCTCTGGACACATGAGATGTTATTTTTGTAACAAGTATGGACATGTAGGAAAGGAATGCAGGTTGAACAGATCTGAGAAAGTGGACAATTTTCAGCACACAGTTAGGAAGTTCAAGCAAATTTGGAAAAAGAAGGAGGACCAATCAGAAACGTAGGGAATTCTGACCCTACTGCAGTCATCCGCTTCTGAAGCTTACTTCTCTTATTGACTGCAGGAATGATGTGGGATACATTATCAGATTTAGTAATGTATCGTCACAGGGGGAGCAATGTATGATGACTCTCATGGTTGATTTTATTTTTCTGGTTATATGTATTTCTGACAGAGCATCTGATATGAAGAAGACAGGTACAGGAAGTACAAGTTCAGGGGGAGATGAAAGAATGTGAAAAAAAAAAAAAAAAAACTTCTATGCTTCACTTTCCATACGCGGGTTCGATGAACAAAAGTCGCGTATACACACGAGTTCCAGCAGACACAATCGCGTATGCATTTGTGATAAGAGAATTGGGATGACAGCTGAAGATCAGGAGCAGAGGTTCAGGAGGAGCATCAGTCTGACTGTTAATAACTATATTATTGACTCAGTATCAGCTTAGTTTCTCAGTTCTAAATTATGATGATATGATACTTGGTTTCTTATGTTGAAGATTATGGATGAGTCCTGTTTGCTTTTTGATGAAGAGTATTCGTTGCTGAGATGAAAGTCTTATAATTCGGAGATGAGGATAGTGCATGCAGAGATTGTTGCTGATGACTTGCTGATGAACATATTCAGGTTGCACAAGTTAAGGAGGAGCACTGGTTCAGGGGGAGCAGCAGGTTGAATACTAATGATTGCATTGTTGGCACTATGACTGCTTATTCTTTGGTTAGTGTGATACTCATGCTTAAATGATGATGATGAGATTTTGAGCCTTGTTTGCTGAAAAGTATCTTTTTGTGCTCACACATGGATGAATTGGGAGTCTTATGATTCAGAGATAAGAATAGATCATGCAGAGTTTGTTACTATGGTTGAGACCTTTTTCCTACATATGTTACATCATGTTAAATCTAGAAGATCTTGATGATATTGGACCACTTGGATGATTGCTTGACACATATTTGAAGATGTTGTTCTGGTATGATAATTTCTCTTGGAAAGAATGTATTGATGTTGCAAAGAATCTGAAGGCTTGGTTACTAATGTACTTATGCTACAACCATTGGATGACGCTTGAAGACACAACTACTTTGTTCTATCTATCTGTAGTCCAGGGAAGCATTCAAATATCTCAGAAAGAAGCTGAACACTGTCTTTTTCTCACAGAGGATCAGATCTGGTTAAAGTATAGATGATGGTATTGGATACGCGGATTTCCTGAAACACAGTCGCGTATATACGCGAGTTAATGCACAGAAAACCGTGTATGTATGATTGCTGACAAATTTCTGTTTGGGGCCAGCTCTCTTCAGCACAGTTGCAGTGCTGTTTGGTATCTCTGGTATCTTTGGTGGTGTTCCAGTTCTTATAATACTGTTTCAATCTCTGATTTTTTAAAGATGTCTTGATGATTGGCTGAAAGTGTTCAGGATGCACAAACTAAGGGGGAGCCTTAGTCATATGGAAAGGATGTTCATATGCACATTTTCAGGGGAAGCCCTAGCCTTGTTGAGTATAATGCATTGTTGGCATTATGTTGATTCAGAAAAGTGATCTCTTTCTTGAGGTCTTTCTGGTATTGGTCATGTAAATTTACAATTGTAGTTTGATGAAAAGGTCATGTTGAGACCCATGATGTAAAATTGTAATATTCAGTCATGTAAGGACTTGTCAAATTTTGTAAACCCACTTGGTTGGGTAGCTGAGTTGAAATGTGTAAACCCACTTGGTTGGGTACTTGAGTCTCATATGTAAATCCACTTGGTTGGATATTTGATGTAAGTATGAGTCTTTGGTGATAGGAAGTTCATAGAGTCATGTACTTCATTGAAACATATGGATGAACTTTCAGCATGAACTCAGGGGGAGCTTGGTCACTTCAGTATACATCAGATCTGCAGAACAGGTCTTCTACATGAGGAGAAAAGGGGGAGAGTGTGTTGGTTTTGATCCGCCCTTTTCCCTTGATGTCAAAGGGGGAGAGTGACATGGTGTTTGAATGAAGAGAAAGAATGGTGTCAAAAATGGGGAAAGTGACATGGTGTCATTGTATTCTTAATGTACCTATCTGTTGTGGTAACCAAACACCATCGTGGTTGCCATCAAGTCCAAAGGGGGAGATTGTTGGCAATATGATGCGGAGTGTTGTCCTTGATGGCAACCCACTTAATATGAAGACATGAGATTGTTGACATGTGTTGTCCTTGATGGCAATCCACCTGATGAAGTTAGTCTTGACCTGATGGACTTGGTAAATGATGTAAATCTAATATGAAATGATGTTTTTTAGCAATATGATGCTGAGTGTTGTCCTTGAATGGCAACCCACTTGATGAAGATGATGACAACTTACTTGATGAAGTTGTGCTTGATAGAATATGTCTTGATGAACTAAATCTGATGTATCTACAGTGAGTACAAAAGGCAATGAAGAAAGGAATTCAACATGTGCTAAATCTATGGTGAAAAGAGTATGTCTCAAGGCATACGCGGATCTGTCTAGGAGAAGTCGCGTATGCACGCGGGAAACAACGTGCCAAGTCGCGTATGGGCAAAAGCGCTCATAAAGTGCAAAACCAGGGGTAACCACCATGGTATTGACCCATTGTATTGGGTAATGATTCGCCTAAATGACCCCGTCCAGGAATACCATCGGAAGTAATGTAGTTTTGGGCTCATGGTATTGAAAAAGGGGCTCATGGTATTGAAAAAGGGTAAACCTATATAAAGAGAAGAAATTCATTGTGCAAATCATGAGTGTGGGTGCAAGATGTTTGAGCTTGAATGAATACTTCTCTGTGAAGTATATCTGTATGGAAAGGGTAAAGGTTTGATGATAGATCTGAATCTATGATGCACCTATGAAGAAATGATGAAGCGGGATATCTAGATCTGAAATGTATCTGTATTTGCTAGATCTATTTATGGAATGATTAGATTTGAGATAAGGCGAACATCTGTCTGAAGTAAAGGGTTAAATCTGTGTGATGTATCTGTTCTGAAGAATTGCAATGACCTAAATGTCTGAAGAACCATACGCTAGTTTGCCGCAGAAGAAGCGCGTATATATGCGGCTTCGCTGAATAGAAAGCGCGTATGCGCAGTGAAATTAGCTCTGTAATATGTACAGAAGTATACGCGGGTTTGTATGGTAGAAGGCGCGTATATACGCGGTATCAGTGAAAGGAAAGCGCGTATGCAAACTAGGGTTTGCTGAAGCATGGGGTATGAAATGTCTGATCTGTTCTGCTGTGTTGTTGCTATCTGTATTCTACAGTTCTGAGTTGTCTGTTTCAGTTTGGTTGTATGATGGAGCTTAAATATGTGGAGTGGGTCCAGTCTGAAAATATGATGAAACGTGGCCTGCAAGTTGTGTCCTAAAGGAAGCTTTGGATCCAGTGTGAAAATTGATGAAACGTGGTCCGTAGTGGTGCTGAGGGTTGTAGCCTTCAGTCAGGGGGTTGTAGCTCCCTTCCAGGTGAGGCTGGTAAACGAGATCAGGGGGTCGTAGCTCCCTTCCAGGAGAGGCTGGTAAACGAGTCAGGGGGTTGGAGCTCCCTTTCAGGAGAGGCTGGTAAACGAGCGCAGGTGGGTGCCTGCGTGCTGGTCAAGTCTGCGCCAGCACATATGTTGTAAGATGTTTTCTCTATAATAAAATATTGAAGGCTGAGCAACTGCAACGGTGGTTTTCTCCCGACTTGGGTTTCCACCTAAAAATCCTGGTGTTCATGTGTGATGCTTTGTGTGATGGTTTATTCTGTTCTTACTGCACATGTTTACTGTTTATAGAACATCTAATGAATGAATGATGGAATGATAAAAGTGAAGAACTAATGGCATAATTAGATCTCTGTGTATACGCGAGTCTTATGAAGGATATCCGTGTGTATATTCTAGTTGGCTTTAGCAAAGTAGCTTATGGGTTTTAGAGCATGAAAAAGTAAAAAGTTTTAGTTTGCCCTAAATATTGATTCACCCCCCCTCTCAGTATTTTTCCCAACAAATAAGAGAAGGATCCCTAGGCCCTTTTCCTGTTTTAGATTTTCCTCTTGAGAGATGGACACATAGTTCTGTTATGTCACGAAGTGGAAGTTGAGAAATGTATCCTTTCCCCATCATGTTTAAAATATCTATCCATTCATCTCTAATGGCTTTTAATATGAGGGATTTCAAGGTTTCATCATCTAAGTTGCTCATATTTGCTCTTTTCAAGTTGTATTGAAATCTTTCAAGTAAGTCTTCCAAATTTTCATCTTCTTTTTGCATCATTTTGAATACCTCATCCTTATGATTGGTGGGCATACAATAGTCCAAATATCTATCCAAAAATGTTTGTTTCATATCATTCCAAGTCCTAATATATTGAGTGGCTAATCCCATGAACCATTTCAAAGCAGCTCCCTTCAATGTGAAAGGAAACAGTTTGAGATTTTGAGAGTCTTCCATATAGTCATAAGTTCGGCACACAACTTCAAACTCAAACAGAAATGTTTCAGGATCCTCACTTCGCAATCCATAAAAGTTAGGAAGGACAGATGGTGAGATATTTTTCATCGTTGTATGAGTTTCCTCATCAACTATAGGGAATCCAAACAAGTTGTCTCCTTTCCTATTTCTTCCATTATTTCCTTCACCATTGTTGTCTCCATTGTTTCCTCCTCCTCTACCTCTACCTCTACCTCCAAATCCATCTATTATTTCCTCTGCCATGATAGTTTATTTAGAGTCCTTAAAGTCTTATAGTTCTTCTATCAAGGGAGGATGAGAGGGAGTCTCTTCCTTTTCTAAATGAGATTTAGTAGGTGGTATAGGAGAATCCTCTAATTCAGCTGCTCCTTGAATTCCAAAAATCTTAAGGCTAGGGGTAGATGGTGGTGATTCTTGTCTATGCCTTGACGAAGATAGAGTTGTGAAAATCGAACTCTTGGCTTTAGCTATAAACCTTCCCCTAGAATCTCTTGCTCTATGCATGTCATTTTTTTATTTTTAAAGTAGGGATAATAATTCTCTTTCTGATCTTCCAGATCACACTAGGTGCAAGAAGAGAGCATACTTAAGAAATTACTAAACCAATAATTCTCTTTTCTGATCCTCCAGATCACACTAGGTGCAAGAGGAGAGCATACTTCAAGAAATTATCAAGTTTTCCCTTCTTTTGTTTTTTTTTTTTTTAAGAAATTGGCTACCTAGTTACACTTCCCCGGCAACGGCGCCAAAATGTTTGGTCAATTTAGTGTGTCCTAAATTGCTACATTAATTTATCAATCCGGGATTCGTAAGCTGATGAAGTGTGGCGCACTATATGTGCAAGATAACCTATCTCTTACTTTTTGGTCGTTTTTGGATTTTTTTATGAAATTCTGAAAAACAAGTATGGAGACAAATATTCAAGACAACAATGTCTTTCTAATGATTTTCCAAACTTCAAAAGAATTTTAAAACACACAATGACAAAATTAATTCTTCAAAGAAAATGAAATTGCATCACTACTCTAGTCAAACAAACAATGAACTACTGATCATGAAACTCATTATTCTTGTTGCTGTTCAAACACAAAAGAAACTATGCTTAAAGAAATCCAAAAGTTGCAACAAAGTAAATCTAAATCAAATTACATCAACTTATCTTCTGATCCCTCATCATTAGTCCAGCTATGATTTTCGGAGGTAACCATAAACAACTTGAGTAACTTGATATCTAACTTGCAGGAAGTAAACTAATATCAAACTACACATTCATAATTCAATCCCTCACCATCAGTCCAGCTGTGGCTTTCGGAGGTAACTGAAGATGTCATGAGCAATTTAATATTTCTAACTTGCAGAAAGTAAACTAATATCAAACTACACATTCATAATTCAATCCCTCGCCATTAGTCCAGCTATGGCTTTCGGAGGTAACTGAAGATGTCATGAACAATTTAATATATCTAAATCTTAACTACTGAAGCAAATGAGCAAGACTGAAATAAACAAAGCAGTACTGAAATTAAACAGAAACTAAGAAAATCAAATTAGCAGCAGAACAATATTAATTCCATGTCATTAGTCAGAAAGTTATGCAAATGCCCGGGCTGCCTATTTGTAATCTGAAACAGGAACACTGATCAGTTAACAACAACATAAAAACATGAAAGATTGTGGACAGAAGTAATATGTAAAGCATGAAAGATTATAAACAGAGATGAAGCATAAATACCATGAAAGATGTAATGTCTAAACACATGAACGACTTATGGCACAATGAGCTTAAAGAAATAAAACAAGAACTATACAATAATGCACAAAACCTCAGCATGTGCAGGGGCCCTCTACACCAGCCTTGGCAACAGCTTTCAAGTACGAATTACGATTGGAAACATAGTCTTCTTATATATTAAAATGCAGTCATAACAGAAAGGTGATATTACGGCACAGTGGCAATGTAATTACATTACAGAACTATCTGGAGGCTAATCTAATGTGCGTATGCAAACGCGTTATTTATAACAAAGGTAACATAACTAATTCCCTAAAGTTTGTGCTGATAGAGAACACGTAAACCATTACGTCCAGAGATCTAGGATCATGGCCACGTTGAGGAGTAAATCTATGAAGAGTGGATGTTGAATTCGGCTTATGGAGCCATGTACAGGTGTTGATTTGTCTCCCGCAATTCAGAAACGGCCATATAAATCTTCACGTGACGAGAAACAGAGTCCTGTCACCGTGGGACTCTACGGTTGACTTCCACTTGGCCACCTTTGACCGCAGCCTCCTTAGGTGAATTTTCTCGAGCCAATAGGACACGATCCATGTCCAAATCATTTCTGACTTGCCCATGTGGCTTGTTTTTCCTGAAGACACTTGTAACATAGACTTTCACAAAATGGCTGCAGAAAGTTGCAGCAGCTGCGGAAAGTGGCAAGATTCCGCAGCTAAATGAGCAAAAATCTAAATCAAACAGCAGACACAAAAATATAGTTAAAAACCATTTTAGATGCTCTTTTGCAATTAATATACAATGATATTGACAACTTGGAAGGCTCAGGTGAATGAAAAAGGTCTAGGAAGATGTATAAGAACAATGCAGATTTGAGACTCAACACAACCCCAACCTCAATTTTTTTGTAGGCCTTATTCATGGCTTCTTACAGTATTCGGTTGCATGTTGAATTTCTGCAATTGTTTCATCTTTGTTGTTGTCTTTGACTTATGTTTGATGCCGTCTACACCTCCTGCTAGGTTTGTCAGTGGCTTTTGCAGCAGCTTGATGACTGCTCTCGGCCTCTGTAGGTAAAGCCCTTTCCTTCTTATGTTTTCTAGGAAGTGGCTATCTCATTACCCTCTCACTCAATTGTTGTGCTTGCTTCTTTAAAGCATGAAGGTACAGGATTTGAATGAGGCCATGGTGGTAAACATCATTGGGATATAAAATATTCCTTTTTCTTGCACAGGAAACCATTTTTATTAAGCTCTGATGCAAGAAATAAGGGAGATTCATCTTATTGAATCCAGCCATGTGTACCATAAATCTCATGTGATAAAGGAAGACCTTAGAGAAACGACCATCACATGTGAAATAAAGCTGAGTCTACCGCATTGGTTTTTCCCACTCTGGTTTTAAAATGTGAGAGTGGACCCTAATGCTCCAGCAAGGATCATGACAATTGTCTTTTAGGAAGAAATTCAGGTTTACCCCTTGTATTGGTTTCCTTTTGAACCACCTTTCTCCCTCAACTTCTGTGTTTGTTGCTTCTGCAATGCTTTCCTTTGTTACAGGAAAGAATAGCCCCTCAATCTTGGCGTTGTTACCATCAAAAGTATCAACAAAATTAGAAGAATGTTCCATTTTATGCCCATTGAACAACTTAATGATCAGCAACCAGCCTGCTTCGCTGAAATATGGAAATTCATCAGCACCATAAATTTCGAATGCACAAGCTCCTTCCGGCTCATAACGATATAGGTGCCCACTCTTGCCCATTTGTCACAAAAACATGAGTAGTTATCAAAAATATAGTTTAACTAATGCAACAAGATAGTCATAATGTGCATGAACTCTACCCGATGATGTTACATTCCAAACAAACAAACTAAAACAAATAAACACCTAAAAAATATTTTAAGCTTAGTTGTTGTCTAAATATGAATATATATTTTTTATTTCAATTAATAGGTGCAATGAGATGACATGAGCCTTGAAATGAATGCCTTTCTTTCTGAAAATAAAAGTTTGTCTCATTCTTTTAATGAACTCATGATTGATAATTTTGTACGTGTCAGTAAGAGGAGGAACAATAGCCACCCTCTTTGTATCCAGTGAAATTGTGATGGTTATCGTGAGCATATCTAATCGTGCTCTAAGCATGGTTATAGAATAATTATAGGTTATTGATCCAAATAGTAAGTTTTGATTTTAAATTACCAGTGCAATGATAGTTTTTGGAATTTACAAGTGCATATCAGATTCCTTTCAAAAGGGGTGCTCTAGGGAGTTATATGACTTCTACTATAGGCCTCCCAAGTTAATGGAACAACAAAGCAAACGTTCTAAGTGTAGAATCAATCTAAATATGAAAATATAGTTCTTATTTCAATATAATAAGTGCAATGAGATAACTAGAGAATTCCAATGAATGTCTTGGCTCCTACAAGGTAAAAGTTTGTTTGATTCTGTTGATGAACTCATGATTGAAATTTTTGGAAGTATTAGTAAGAAGAGGAAAAATGCACTCTCTTTGTATTCCCTGTGGTTGTGGTGGTTATCATGAAGAGTATATCAAATGGTGTTGAAAGTATGGTTATACAACAATTGTAGGGTACTTATATGAACAGTGAGTTTTAATTTAAAAGTACTCCTATAATGATTAGACTATAGTCTTGCAATGGTGATTTATAGACTCTACAGGTGCATAGTATAGTCCATTCGAACTGGGTACTCCAAAGAGCTATGTGACTTCTACCATAGGCCTCCCAAGTCAATGGGACAACAAAAAAATGTTATAATTGTAGGAGCTATGTTTAACTGAGTGTAGGGTGCGGCATTTGTTAGTAGGGCCATCAAGTTAAGATATTGTTGACCCTAAAATATTTTGTAGGATATTGCTTGGTAATAAACATGGTGGTGATTAGTGTACCACATTTTAGTATGAGGTGATTGATAATGATTTGACCAAGTGGGAAAACCATCTTAAGGGATCCAGTGATAAGATGTGGTGAGCCAATTCGGCCTTTGAAGATAAAAATGGACGAACGATACATACTCCCTCTGGTGTGTGACCCGAAGGTATTGATTGGGTCGATTTTTGCAAGGGATGGGAGTTGCATAATTTTGCAGGGAGAAATAGATTTAAGTTTGAAAATATAGAATAATACAGTTTAAAACACCTTTCTCAAATGAAGAATACGTGAATAATAAAATATACATTATATTGCCTCTGCTAGTTCATAAGAAGAGGTAGGTCTCACCCATGCAGTGGTCAGCTTACTAGTTGTCAAGGTTTTGTTAAGGTTAATTTAGTAACCATCCTCAGTTGTAAACTATCTTGTTTTCATTGATCTTTTTATCTAGATATGTTGTATTCAAGCAATGATGCAGTTCAATATTAGAAAGATTAGTTCAAGTATATTGGAAACTAACTCCTACGTCAAGGTTTAGTCTTTCACCTTTGAATCCGCAACTTTGAAGATAACAGATTTTCTTGATGGGGATTGACATAATTATTGCGTCATTGAATATTTAATTTAAAACTTTTGAATAGAAACTCTGTTATTAGCTTTACAATCAACCAATGAAGCAAGATGCCTCAAAAGAAACCTTGATCACATTATAAAATCTTTTGAAACATATTCCTTATAGATTTTTTTATATACAGATTTCCATGCCCCTATTTAGGAAAATATACATTTTAGGAAAATATAAAGGGAAAAAAAAGGAAAAAAGATACAACCCTCACAAACTAGAAAATAGAATGAAACAAAGGAGTGTTACTAACATTTATAACACCAGTTCCATTGTATGAATGAAACAGAGGAGTGAAACAGAGTTGCCCCTTTCTCCCATATTATTCAAACTTTATCTAGATAAACTAGAAGACTGGATTTATGAGAAAGGAGGTCATGGATTAAACATGTGACAAATAGATCCTACTATATGCAAATGATGGCATTTAACAACCAGAACATTACACGGCCTATAGGAACATCTAGTAGCTTTGGAGAGTTTTTGCATGAAAATGGGTATGAAAGTTGTCATAAGAAAGACAAGGTTATGTTATTGCATTAAAAAAGAGATCCAACCAATCTCAAATGAACTTCAAAAATGAATGCTTGGAAATATCCCAAAACTATAAATCCCGAGGGCTAGAGTTTAATGAAAGGTTGATTTAGGAAGCATGCACAAGGAAGAGACTACAAGGTGGATGGAAGGCAAAGTTCCTATTCCCAAACAGAAGCAGGACAACGTAAATGTAGGATTGGGGTTTGATAAGTTCAGTGTGACTAACATTTATAACACCAGTGCCATTGTATTAATAAGAGATATGAGGACCAAGCATATAAAAAATAGATGGATTCGGATAGAAAGAATGCAGAAACACATGATGCCAACCTTTCTCCGGATAAAGATGTTTAATCTATTCAAATCGTCATATGAACCAGCAGAATGGGAACTTACTTCTGATTCTGATTCAGATGTTGAATATTTCTTTGTATAGGAGGCTCCCTTTGTATATAGTTCCAGTGATGAAGAAAATCTAGATAATGATTTTCAGAAACAAAGTATGAACTTTCTCTTCCTATCAAATGAAAAATAACATACAACATTCACAAATAATGCAGTTGCTGAGGCGGTGTAAAACATCGGCACTTTAGAACACATAGGAGCGGTGTAAGACATCCACACTTGACGTGGACCTCCATAAGGACCGGCCCCACCCACGTGGACAAAATGTGATCAAGGTGGACAAGAACCGGTCACACCCATATCACATCCTATGAACTGTTATAATTTCGATTTTTTAACCTTAGGGTTAACTCTATTTATCTAATACGACCACCTCCCTTAACATATGCATTAATGTGGCCAATAAACTATTCTAGCCCTATCAATGTTTTCAAATCCAAATGTAGTTGTGATAAAACATTACATTTATCACAACTCAACAAATAAAAAATAGAGAGAAAACTGGCATTTTTCTGGTAAGATGACTAGATCGAGCACATTGTTGTTGAGTTCTAGATTTTTTTCCAAGCTATTGTTTGCTTTTGGATGAGCACTTTTTTTTGGTAAGCATGTACCTCAAAACGGAGCTTTGATAACATGAACACATCCATTCTCCACTATTATTGTTAAGTGTCCTGCACTAGCTCACTTGGTTAAAAGTGACTTTACTTAGAAAGAGGTCTTGAGTTCAAGCCTATTTTTTTAAATTACTATTTGAAAGTTCATGCAAAATTAAGTTGTTTCATAACTTATTATATAATGTATTTCACTGTGTTATAAAAGTGAATCACGCTAAAAACATGTAATAATTGTTTTTAGTTTTTTTTGCATGTAACTCTTATTTTGGGCTTGGAGTATGCCCTAAAAAGGATTCTTCTTGGCTAAGACCGCATATTACTTGGATGTAAGGCAACAATTTAATGGCCCAAGATCCAAAGGCATCTAGCAGGAGTGAAAGCTTGACCCCTTACGACCACCAGTGGGTAATTTCATGTGGCGCGGTTTTCCTTGATAATAGTGATGATTCAAAGTGCATTTTCATATAAAAACCAATGATGGTTTTCGTCACTGTTATTTTGACAATTGAATTATGATAGGTTTTTCCATTGCATGAAAAAAAAAAGTAGCTTCATTATAAAAGTGATTCACAATTGTTTTATAAAAGTGGGTCACTTTATAAAGTAACTTATTTTTAAAAGTGAGTTCATAGGCAAAGCTAGTTAGGGAAAATAATTTTTTAATTTTTCAGCAACATCAATCACCATGTGGGTTAAGTTCTACCTGCCACGTAGCTCTTTGTTACCATCGATTCCTTTTTTTAAGAAGGACATAACTTTCACATTTGAAGTTCATTTTTAGTGGCATTATTTCTTGAAACATCCTATTATTTATAGACATTTCCATCTAGAAAATCATTTTCATCTTTTATAACCATATTATATACATATTTTAATATGGCCACTCCAAATGAAATTTTGTTTACCAATACTGAAAAATTCTCATGGAAATCCCACATGGAGGATGTACTAAGAAGTAAAGGCCCTTGTATCATATTACCTTGGGAAAATTAAAATCCCCCACTAATGCTAATAAGAAAGCAAATGGGATAATAAGAATGATGAAGCACATGTATTAATCAAAATGTCCATTTCTCCTTATTTGTGATTTCACATTCAAGGAATCGTTGACCCAAATGGAGTTTGGAAAAATTAAAAAAATTATTTGGTGAACCTAATGTGATCAGATCTCATCAACTTGAAAATCATATCATAACTTCAAATCCTAATGATTTATCTTCCATTGAAGATTATTTATCTAATTTCAAACACTTAAACATTTACCTAAAGGTTTTCAAGTTTATCTAAATGATGAGAATTATGTATATATTCTTCTTTTTAATCTTGGTTCTACATATTATATTTTCATATCTACATTGTATACCACTAGAGAAGCTCTAGGGGTTTCATATCAACAAATTTCTCTTGAATATTTTTATGACTCTTATTAGAGAGAAAGAGAGAGTCTTGCATATTGGAGTGATTAACATTGTAGGTACATATAACAAGTCCCTAGTGTCCCAATATAAAGACAAAACAAAGCATCCAAAGAAGCAACATTATTGCAACAACAAGCAAAGCAAGGGTCCCAAACCCTCTCAGAAAAATTCCACTCCTAATTGTGACAAAAACCGAAATCAAAGAGTAAGAAGATTGAGAAAAATTACAATTATTGTGTAAAATATGGACATTTGGAGTCTATTTGTTTTTTTGTTTTGTTTTTAAGATGGAGGCTATAGAAGCAACAATGAAGAAGCACAACATCAATCTTGATTCTTCTCCTAATACTTCTTCTCTTGGACATGCACTTTCTACGTTTGGTTTCTCCTTCAATGCAATCTCTACTACTTCTTCTAATGAATTTCTTATTTATTATGGAGCATATTATCATATGGCTAAGTATAAACCCATTTTTTGTTGGTGATGATAGATTTCCTACTATTATGTGTTCTAGAAAAGTTAAAGTAGATAATGGTCATTTCAATGATTTATTATGTGTTCCAAGAATTTCCTACAACCTTTTATCATTTTATTAGATCACTCATTCAGGTGAAGCAAAAACAATAGTTTTTTCACTTCACCAAGTTGTTATTAAGGATTTAAAAGATCCTAAGCACGTCCTTGTCCATGGCACAAGTTTGACAACTTTGGGCCATCACCGTTTCCCTCATTTTGTTATTTCTCATAGCAATGACTTGAGAAAAATTTACCATGAGTTATTTAGCCATTTAAACTATCACTCATTGAAATAACTATGTATTCAAAATATGGTGACTGGTATTCTTCTCGTTTCTTGCAAATATGGTGCTTGTGCTAGTTGTGTTCTCGGTAAACATCATCAAGACAATTTTAAAAAGCGTGCCTCAACCCCTTTGCAATTTGTTCACGATGGTTTGTGTGGTCCACTTTCTTCTCCTTCTTTCTTTGGGTTCAATTAATTCTTAAATTTCATTGGCGGCTTCTCCATATGCACCTGGCTTTACTTCTTAAAACTTAAGATTGAAGATTTTGTCATGTTCTTAGCCTACACGACCCTTGTAGAAAAACAATTTTAACATCAACTGCAAATATTAAGAATAGATAGTGGAGGTTAATAGGTCAAGAAAAAATTCACAACTTATTGCATTCCATAGGGAATACAATCACACATACTATTTCACATACACCATAGCATAATTGTGTTGCTAAAACAAATAATCATAGATTAAAGGAATTGACTAATTGTATGATTCAATTTAGGGGATTAAGTCTTTATTATTGGGTGAAAGTAATCAACTATGAAAATTACATATTAAATCAAAATCGCACAAAGGCTTTAAAAAATATAACATCAAAAGAAGCATGGGCTAGCATTAAGTTAGATGTAAGACACTTCCATATATTTGGTAGTGTAACATGAGCTAACATTCCCATTGAAAAAAGGAAAATATTTATATCCTAAAAGTGAGAAGTTTATTTTTAATGGATATTATAAAGATATAAAGGGTTATAGACTTCTTCAAACTCACACCAATTAAATAATCATTATAAGAGATGTTGAATTTGATGAAAATATCTTAACATGTGAGCCTAATTTGATGGGTGTGCCCTCGTCGGCCTTTGATAAATATCTAGTGTTTGTGCCACCTTTTATTCCTATTTCTATTTTATTTTTCAAATTATGACAATGAGGATGAAAATCCACCTATTCCTGCTCACCTTCCTCAAGATGAGTCCATCAAATATGAAACTACGCTAGCACCACAACTTCCTAGATGGGTATGTTCAACATGAGAAGCAGTTGGTGATCTTACAGGTGATATTACCAGTGATCATATAGATTGACCTCATACTTGTTCATAGTTAGAGTGAGCCTCCTCTCTTTTGGATCAAGTTTCAGAGATTCACAATCCAAAAAAAATTGTGGAAGCTTCAGGCCATCCAGGTTGGGAAAAAACTATGCATGACGAGTATTGTTCCTTGATAGAAAAACATACTTAGGAACTTGTACCTCTTCCAAAAGGAAGAAAACTTGTCAGTTATAAATTCGTGTATAGAAATAATTTGTAACAACACTAGTGAAAATTCCATGTAATAAAAGTTAAAAAAGGAAAAAATAATAACCATGAATTATGGGACACTTATTCCAAGCTGAATGTTGGGAAAAACATCTTAGTGTGGGTGTTCATTTCGGTTATTATGGCTAAGGAAATTGGAAAAGGAAATGGAAAGGATTTGGAAAGGAAAAGTGGAATTAATTGGCATTTTATTTATGAAAATAATGTAAATTAGGAAAAAAGGAAGGTGAAAGGTCTTAGGTTGCATGTGAGGACGAAATTGAAGGAAAATAATGAGAAATTGAAGAAATTAGAGGCCTCATTAATAAAAAGGATTATGAGGATCAATTGGTACCTTTTTTCAGTTTAGTTTTGAATTTCTCTCTGTCTCTCACACACTCTTGGACACTTAGAGTTTTCTTGTAGCATTTCAGCATTGGATCAAGAAAGGCAAGGAAGGTAAAGAGGAAGCAAAGATCAAGCAAGGAAGAGCAAGATCAAACAACTACAACATGGTTCTTTGCAGATATCGATTTGCATGTGTGGTTTCCTTGCTAGATTCAGAATGCATGGTGTTGCATGTGTGTTCTTGGTTATCTTCCTATCATTGGCATGGGTTTGTCCAGATGTGACAGTGTTATTCAACCTAGCCTTTCCATTTCCGAATAGCCATGGTGTGATGGGGTTCTCATGTTTTAGTTGAGTTGGATTGTCGAATGAGTTCGAAGTTGAGTGAGGTGGATCTCTGAATGAAAAAACACATGGCCTAGTAATCCCTGAACCAGACTATTGGTTACGGTAAATCTGGATAGTGTGTTGCCTTAGTGGGCCTAGGAATACTCAACGAGTGGATGGTAGTATATATGGTAAATCTTAGAGCTAGGTGATCTCCATCAGGCCTAGGAATCTCGAGATGGGATATACGGTAAATATTGGATAGCGGAGCCTCAATTAAGGCCTAGTGATCTCTGGATCAAACTATGGATTACAGTAAAGCCCAGAGACTAGGAGACAGGACAATTCCTCACAGTGTAGGTGGATAAATCCGGTGGAATCCATGCTTGTTTTGGCCCAGTGATCTGGTGGAGATCATGGTAATATTGTTATTACTTGTTTATTATTTTTTCTTAGTTTTATGGTGAGGATTAGGGTAAAGCTTGGTTTATATTGATGAGGGTGAGGTGGTTTAGCCTTGGGAAGCCCTGGTTGGTTCTTTCAGTTTGAGTCCCACATTCATGATTGGAATATGGCACAGAGGTGATTAGTTGAAAAGATATTTGTCTCAATCAATCTATTGTCGGGTGGAATGTGGTAGCCCCATACTAGGTTGGATTTTGCACTCACTAATGAGAGGGTTTTTCCTTCGTATCTTATGTGTAAATGTACTGGTGTATATGTGGATTCTATGGATGAAGTATCCTTGGTATTTCTGTTGTTATTATGTTGGTTATAAGCATGTATTATGATAGTGATGATGTATGGCTCTCCTCATGTTTTGATTTATAAATGAATGAACAATGTATCTATGATGTAATAGAGGATAATGCAACTAATGATATAAGGTAACAATGCTTCTTAGCTATTCTCAGATAAGTATGAGACCCCTATGCTTTGATATGTTATTTAGACCTGTAGATTACATATTTGTGACATGTTTAATGAAATGTCAGTCCTAGTTGGGGATAATCAGGCCTAGTCCTGTTGTCAGTTTTTAGTTTTCAAGCACTATCCTTGTGAAATTTATGAATTCTGAGAGTTACATGGATTTCTAGGCAGATGTCTAGCCTTAAAATCCGTAGTCCCTGGCACAATACTGGGTGAAAAAGTCCATAGTCGCATTGATGTAGGCTTATGCATGTGACTAGGAGGTTCTACTCGCATTGTTTCCATATCAAGGGAGCGATTGGGGGATTAATGCATTAAACATTCAGTTTGATTCAGGTGCTAGCCTCCTGGAAGGTTGGGATGGCTCATGGATGTCTTGTATTAAGTGCAGAAGGTCTGTATAGTGGTGTGGTGTTTGCTACACTTCCTTAAGGTGACCTGAGAGGTTGAATCAAATCATAATAGCCTTTCATCACATGTTTACCCTGGTTGGCTAGTTCTTGGGTATATATGGGAGGAGGGTGTTACAAAGTGGTATCAGAGCATGGTTTTCCCCTTGTATTGAATGGGCGGTGTGTGTTAGTTATGCATTCATGTCGGTTGCTCATGTGTTAGTCATCCTTGTGGTCTATATACTTGTTGCATATGTATGGTGTTAGTCATGGTTTTAGTGATGTTTCCATGTGAAAGAGAGGGTGTCATCATGGAAGGTGTCATCATGAGTGTATGATTGGTTACATGTTGTTTATGCTTGCATGTTGTCAGTATACATTCATATGGTTATTGTTGCCATGCATGAGGTCATGGTATGTGTAGTGATATGGTCAATCATTGATGACTGGAATCTAGCTAGAATGATGTTTATGTGTTGATAACTCATTTTTTATATGTATAAATGTTTTTATGATTATGTCTATACATGTATTATGTTGTTTTGGTTGATATTGCAGATGAGGTATCCTCCCCTAATTATGCTAAGGTATGTTGGTTTATTGTGATTTGGTTTAGCTGACATGAGATGCCTTGCAGGAAGAAATAAAATATGGCTAGCAAGATGGTAGACTACATAGATTCTCCCTATGAGTCAGATGAGAAACATGGTGTTTGGCTCTCTTCTGATTTATCAAACACATTGAGAAGCTTGAAGGAAGAAATAAGGACTTGTAAGGTGAACAATGTCGGAATCATATAGGCACAAGAGAAACAAGAAAAGGTTAATGCAATACTCCTTCAAAGCTTGTAAGAATTATAGCGGTAGGGGCCACTTCAGATCAACCATGGGCAGGAGGAAAAAACTATTGGGGAATTTGGAAGTAGGTTGCATGGTGGTCACAAGTCGGATAGAGATGACACATTGAGAGATGTAAGGTTGTTGGATACTCTAGATAGGAGAGGTGATGGAAACAGGTACTATTATTTCTAGTTTTGATAGGCATTATGATCGTCATAGTTATCATCCTTACTGGAGGAGTGATAGAGGATACTTTTTGGATGATTTTAAGAAAACAAAGCCACCTACTTTTGATGGATATTTTAAGAATCCAGATGATACAGAGGCTTGGATACTTTGGATGAAGAAGTTCATTGAGTTGCATAATTACATAGATAATATGAAGGCCAGAGTAGCTATCTTCAGCCTGAAAGTTGAGGTAGATATCTCGTGGGAAAATGTGAAGCAAGTTAGAGACATCAGGACATAGGACTTGAGTTGGAATGAGTTCAAGAGGATTTTCAGGAAGAAGTAGTTGTCAGAAAGGTACTACGCCGGTAGGACCACACAATTTTATGAGCTAAATATAGGATAAATGACAAATGAAGGTGCACAACTAAGTTCTTGGAGCTATTGGGGCATGTACTGTATCTTAAAGATGAAAAGGCTAAAGTTCATAGGTTTTTCAGTGGTTTGTCGATATAATTTAGAGATTGGATTGAGTATGATGAGCCTCGGCCACCTGAGGAAGTTATTGAGAAATTGAAGCATTTCTATGAGCAGTCAAAGTGTAAGAATTAATCTCACCAAGGATGGAAGGGGAAATATAAAGGTAAAGGTAAATGGCAAATGAAAAAGAGAAATGCCTCAAAATTCAAAAGAGAAAGGAAATGTGGCACCACAAAAGAAGTTCAATGCATCTAGATAGGGACATGGGTCACGTCAACAACATAGAAGTGATGGTACTGGGTGGTTGGAGTGTTGGATATGTGGTAAGGAGCATTTTAATAGAGATTTTCTACAAAATCATGGTGGTAGGCCTTAGATATATAGTTCACATGAAGCGCAGAATGTTGGGAATGTTTGTCAGAGCGTTCCTCGTATCTATGCAGCAATGGATAATAGGTAGGTAGACCATCAGGAATTTATCATTGAAATGGACGGTAAGATTTGTGATCAAGTTGTTTATATTTTTATTGACCTTGGATCTAATTATAGTTATGTTAGTCTTGATTTGGTGGTTAAGTGTGGTTTGAATAGAGAAGTGCATGCTGAGTCTTGGTTAGTATAGTTGGCTATAGGTACCAAGAAGCAAGTTCATCATTGGGTAAGAGCTTGTGCATTTGAACTAAATGGTGTGCCTACATCCACACATTTGAATGTGGTACCATTGGGATCGTACAATATGATCTTGGGTATGGATTGGCTATATCTTCACAGGATTAAAGTGGATTTTTATGACAAAGCCATTGAGTGCTTGGATGAAAGAGGAACAATGAGTCTTACAGGGCAAGAAGAAAGAAACATCGGTGATAATAGTTACAACTATGAAATACACGCATAGTCACAAGAAAGGGTGTGTGTTATTTACAATGCATATTTCTAGTGACAAAGGTAAGGAATTTGAGGATGCAGATGTTTTGAGTAGGTACCTAGTTCTACAACAGTTTTAGGATGTGTTTCTCGCAAAGGTATCAAAATTTCCACCTCACATGGAAGTATACTTTTCTATTGAGTTGGTACCATGAGCAACACCAACATCAAAAGCACTATACATGATGAGCACTATAGAGTTGGTAGAGATGAATTTGCAGTTAAAGGAAATGATTGAAAAGAGACACATTAGGCCAAGTGTATCACCTTGAGGTGCACTGGTATTGTTTGTGAAGAAGAAGGATGGCACTCTTAGGTTATGCATTGATTACATGCAGTTGAACAAGGTGACCATCAAGAACAAGTATCCATTGTCGAGGATTGATGAAATCGTTTTATGGAATCTATTCTTACAACATATTTTGTTACAACATCTGCTTCTCAATCCGCTGTTACATATGTTTGTGCTTCTCAATTTGTTTTCTTGATCCCCCAAGTGCTCGTGTAGTGTTGGGTAGTAGAAACACCTCTTTGGCTGCCCACTTTCAACCTTTAACAAGCGAGATGAAATGGCTTATTGTTACAAAATCCTTTATTACAACATATTTTATGAAATATTTTATTACAAAATATGTTGTTACAACATCCACTGTTACAACATCCACTTCTGAATCCAATGTTACCTATGTTTGTGCTTCTCAATTTGTTTTCTTGATCCCGCAAGTGCCGGTGTAGTGTTGGGTGGCAAAAACACCTCTTTGGCTGCCCACTTTCAAGCTTTGAAAAACAAGATGAAATGACTCTCTACCCCCTATTGTTACAACATTCGTTGTTACAACATCAATTGTGACAACATTCACTGTAATGGTCATTGTTTCGGTAGTTTCAATAGTTTTACAACAGTTTCAACATTTTCAACAGTAATGAGTGTTACATCATTTTCAATATATTTAACATTGACATGTTGTTGTGGCATCTGTTGTTACAACATATACTATTAGAAAATCCATTTTTACAACATCTGCTTCTTAATCCATTGTAACCTATGTTTGTGCTTCTCAATTCATTTCTGATCCCAGAAGTGTTGATGTAGTGTTTGGTGGTAGAAAAACCTTTTTGGTTGCCCACTTTCAAGCCCCGATAAGAAAGATGAAATGGCTTGTTGTTACAACATCTTAATTGTAACTTATTTGAAATTTTATTATCGTGTGTGCACTTTGATATGTTTTAATATGATTATTGTTTCATTTCATATGTTTTAATATTATACATATAACATAGAAATTAATTATTGTGTGAAATAAATAATAACTTTTCATTCTAAATATTTTTTTTTTAACAGAACAAGGATCTTCCAAAAGATACGAATGATCCTCATCACGTAGATGTAGATCATGTTGGGTCTGATGCTGAGATGGCAGTTGATGCTCACGATGACACAAATAAATATGACAATGAGGCCGATGTCGATACATAAGATGATCATGATCATGATCACAATGGCAATGATGACCATGAGGCAATTGTTGGTAGAAGCTAGTGACATTCATGATCATATAGACTCCATCATGGATCAATTTTGATATATTGTTATGATGTCGATTTCATGGTTACTATCATATGTATGATTTTCACGACCTCTTATACCATATTATTGAGTTGTATCTTTTTGACGTGTATCATTTCGACTTATATCATTTGGAAATGACATTTCATATTGACTTGTATCATTTTGTCTTACATAATTCATCATTTTTATTTATATAAATGGTACAGGATGTATCATTTTGATTTATGTCGATTATTGGACATGCATCATTTTCACATGTTATCTTTTTTTAAAGGAAAAAGTATATTTTTTAATCAAACTGGAATCTGGCTAATTCTGTTACCTTCAAAAACATCAAAATTTCCAGAGTCCTCCAAAATTTCTCTCACCAATATATTTGGGTATGAAATATATTTTTTTTTTTTCCAGATTTACTACATCATTCTTCTTGTAATTTATCCAAAATACCCCATTATACTTACATACCTACATATCATAATCTACCTATTACTATGAAATTAACTACTCGGTTCCATCAACATTGACCTGCTTGAGTTCCTCCGTAGAAACCTTGTCTGCTTCCTCATGTTGGAATGGTTTAGCTGCTCCTTGCTTCCCCCTCCTCCTTCCGCAACTCCTGCTCATCAGGAAACACCAGAGGGAGAGCCCCTTCCTCGCCAATGAACATCTTTTGTTCACCATTGTCACTAAAGTCAAATATTTATTTTAACACTGAAACAACTACATTACCCACATTGAACTCAAAGTCCTCCACCTTGTAATCAAGATTTTCTATCTTGGATATGATTACCTCCATTGCCGCTTGTAAAATTTCAACATCTTTTTTTAGACCTTCTAACTGACTCCTTACCAAGGTGAAATGAGAGCGACCCTCATAAATTATTTTCCCACCTATCTTGGAGATCATCTCCTTGATTTCCTCCTTGAACACCCGATCAATATCATATGGGGAGCCACCAACTCCATTTCTTGACAAGGAGAGCATCTCTTCGGTTGAGAAAGAATGTATGGAGAGCCACTATGCATGAATTCTGCACAACCATCCTCTTATAGCTAGAATTAAATCCAAAATGTCAACAAGGGGAGTCCCTTTGAGTTTAATGTTGTTTGCATTCATTGCACACCCTACAAAAAATTTTGAATTGATTACTTCTTGGTCTGGACCATAAACACACATGGTGGAACTAAAATTTTCTTCCTCGACCATTGAAATATAAAATCCTTCACTTTTAATCCTTAATTCTTTGCTGAAAAACATCCCACCTAGACACATGATTAGCATTAATCCTCGCATTTAACCATCTGTTGGATGAATGGCCTGTCATTCTGCTGGAGTGATCACCGATAAGATTTTATACCGTGAAATGACTACCAAATTTATGCAACCTTTCAGCCAGATTATCCTCCTTAATTACACTTAAGAATATCGAGATTATTATGTTATGAGCAATCATGGTATGTGATATATAGTTGTTATGCCACCCTCCTCCATCAAATCTCCTTGAACCAAATTAACACCTTTGTTGGCTTGATCATCTACCAAAGTGTTGTTCTCTCTCTTGATATGATAAAAATCCAAAATTCAAATTTATCCATGATCAATTGGATTCTTTGTAGAGTTGGTATTGTATTTGAGTCCTTGCAACAATTCAATTTGATACATTTTTTAATTGTAATGAGAGAGTCTCCAAAGACATATATGATGATGATCTTGTCAGTATTGACTTGTCAATTTTTATATGTTGAAAGTGGTTGATGATTTGGATGCATATTTATTATGTATGATGGTTTTTATTTACTGCTCATGATGTTGTTAAACTCACTTAAATTATATATATATATATATATATATATATATATATATATATATATATATATGACTCACTTTTTTTAATTATAGATGATGATCATGTTACAATAATGATCTTGTTATTTTATATATATTAGATGTTGTGGATTCTATTTTGATGGCGATTTAATAAGTATAATGATGTTGTTAATTTGTATGGATGTTCCTTTCCCTAAAAATTATTTATAAATGTTATCCTATAAAATATTTCGAATGAATTCATATTATGTATAATCATAAAACTTATTTACGAGACATGATATATTTATCTAATTAAATTTAAATGAAACATATAAATTTAGTTGTATGAAAAACAATAATATTTTTTTGGAATAAAAAGAAGACTCAACAATGGAAGCATAATTAGAAGAAAATTTGGAAGCCACACTAGAAGCAAAGTGGGAAGAAAAACTGGAAGCCAAATTAGAATCCAAATTGGACGTCTATCTGGCGCTATTTTTGATTTTTGGAAGAAAAAATAGAGACAACCATGGATGCCAAATTGTAAGCCACACCAGAAGAAAAACTGGACGCAAAATTGGAAGCCACACTGGAAGAAAAATTGGAAGCCACACTAGAAGAAAAAATGGAAGCCACACTAGAGGCAAAGCTGGAAGAAAAATTGGAAGCCACATTGGTAGAAAAATTGGAAGCCACACTAGAAGAAAATTGGAAGCCACACTAGAAGCAAAACTAGAAGCAAAATTGGAAGCCACCTAGAAGCAAAACTAGAAGCAAAATTGGAAGCCACACTAGAAGAAAAACTAGAAGCAAAATTGGAAGCCGCACTAGAAGCAAAACTGGAAACAAACTTGGAAGCCACACTAGAAGAAAAACTATAAGAAAAATTGGAAGCCACACTAGAGGCCAAACTGGAAGAAATATGAAAATAAAAATTGGACGTTAAAATGGAAGCCAAACAAGGATCCAAATTGGAAGAAAATCCTAACCCTATTTCTAGTGCTAAAATGACGCTATTCCAGACACTATTTATAACATTATTCATGGTACTACTTATGACATTATTTCTGATGCAACTCCAGGAAATATTTTGGGCACTATTTATGATGCTATGTCACGTGCTATTTACGTTGTTATTCTTGGTGCTACTTACAACCTTATTTTCGGCGCAAACCCAAGAAATATTTTGGGCGATTTTTTGGGTGCTATTTATGACGCTATTTTTGCGATGCTATTCCAGGCGCAATTTATGATGTTATTTTTGGAGCAATTTACAATGAAAAATATAGCACTAGGATAAACATATCTCGTCACACCCATTTTTGTGCCAGGAATGATGTCCAATTCATGAACTGAAAAAAAGAAAAGAAAAGAAAAAATAAATAAATAAATAAATAAATAAAATAAAATTTGACGTTATTTGCCTATTTTTTGTAGGGAATGCAACTCATAAGGGAAGTTCACCAAATGGGGAGATAAATGATGTCATAGGGGATATGGTGATGAAGGAAAAATATGAAGGGAGCATGACGGATAACACAAATAATTAAACCAACCCCCCTCCATCGAAATAAAATACTTCATCTAGTTAGAATTCACAGAATTTACACAGTGCCAACATTGCATTATCTAAATTAGGGATCTAGAAAGCCTCTCAAGGTGAGGGATCCAATATTCCCAAAGAAGATAAGTAGGGGGGTGTATGAGAAAAAAATAAAAACTCAGTGAAATATGGGAAATATTGATAAACACAGGCCAAGTCCCAACAATAACGGAGGTGTTATCCTCCTCTCAACCGAAACCCAAATGAAGCTAATCTCGTGAAACACGAGAGGCATAAATAAAAAAGGAAAGCATAGGATTTTGTGAGAAAAATCAAAAGAGAAATACCATTTACAATGCTCATTCAAGAAATAAAAATCCCTGAAGAATCTCTTAGATCAATAGCTAGAAAATTTTGGAAAAGGTGTCGAGAAATTGCGCTAGATGCCAAAGGTTTGCTGGGAGGTCTAGAAATTCTATGGAACTTGCAGGAAATCCAATTTGACAATTGGTTGGCCATGAAAAACACAAGAAAAAATACTTTCCACTATTTGGGATGAAAGGAAAAGGGGGGCTTAACAATAGTCTATGGTCCCCCTATTGACAAAAAAATAAAAGAATACTTCCTCAAAGACCTCAGAGTTGTGGGACCACTCAGAGGGGTAAAAATATAGATCTCAGTTGGTGATTTCAATATGATAACATCTCTAGAAGAAAATAAGGGGGGAATAAAAAGACTATATGTAGAGGCCTCACAATTTCTCAGCACAATTAGGTAGTTGGAGCTTACATACCTACAAAATATTAACAACACATTCACTTGGGAAAAAATATGGGGGGGTAAGCATCAGATCACCTCTAAGCTTGATCGCTTTTTTATTTCTGAGAATAGTTTTGAAAAATACATTTTTCTGGAGGCCACCATCATTCCTAGCTTGGGATAACATCATTGGCTCATTTTCCTTCATATAGATTTCAAAATCACTCCACATAACCATCCCTTCTAGTTCAAAGGTTTTTGGATTCAGGAACTTTGTAAAGGTTTTGGGAGTGGTGGGAGGAATTAAGTTTTAACGAGTCTTCAATCATGAAGTCATTCTAATTGAAATAAAAAAGTCTCAAACTTAAGATCAAGGAATGGAATAAGAATGAAGTTGGAAATATTTTTCAAGAACACCAAAAAATATAAGTTTAAATGTAGATGATACAACAAAAAATCATCACTAAAGGGTGTACAGAGTACCTCATCAAATAGGAATGCATTGTGCTGAAAAAAATGGAAAACCAGAGAAAATAGGAAGAGATCTTATGGAAGAAAAAATCACAGGTTCGTTGGTTAAAATAAGGGAAGAAAAATACCTCCTTCTTACATAAATCCATGATAAAACACAACCATCAAAACATAATATTTTGTATCAAAAGTGATGAAGACACTAAACTACTAGACCATAAGGATCTAGAAAATGAATTGGGCTTATACTAAAAATCCCTACTTTTAGAGCATGAGCCAAACAAGTTTCCAACCATCCAACACATTAGAAGAAACATTCCCAAACCAGTAATACATCATCACAATGCAGCCCTAATGTGAGATATCAATAAAGAAAAGGTAGAAAATGTGGTCAAATCAATGCCAACTAATAAGGCCTTAGGGCCAAATGGGTTCACGATTGAATTCTTCCAAGTTCGTTGATCATTTTTGGGTAAGGAAATTCACGCTCTGGTCGAAGAATCTGAAAGGTTGAGATATATTCACCCATATTTAAACTCAATCCTTCAAGGATTTAGCTTCAAAATCATATAATGCTATGGTGGTGAGCGACTTCTAACCAATTTCACTGAGCAACTTCATATACAAAATCATTTCCAAAATTTTGGAAAATAGGTTCAAACCTCTTCTTTCCCTTCTCATCCCTCAGGAGTAGACATGGTATGTAGAAGGTAGAAAAATCTTGGATGGTATTGTGGTAGTGCATGAGGCTATTCACTCCTTAAAAAATAGAAAAAAACTAGGGATGCTAATCAAGCTGGACCTCTCCAAAGCATTTTATAAGCTCAACTAATCCTACATCTTGCATGATTTGCATGCATTCAATTCTAAATATGAATGGATTGAATGGGTGGAATCCATGATAAAATATCCATCCTTATCCATTATAATTAATGGATCACCCTAAAAAATATTTTGATCATACAGAGGGATAATACATGGAGATCCTCTCTCTCCCTTCTTATTTGTGCTTGCCTCAGAAGGCCTAGGTGGATCACTGCAAGCTGCAATAACATAAGCAAAAATTAAGGTCATGGAATTGTATGGATAAAATATGGCCCTCACGCACCAACGATTTATTGATAACATTATCCTAACGGGTCTAGAAACAATCAAGGAAGCGATGACTCTCAAAAAAATTATGAACTCTTTCCGTGAAACATTAGGTACAAAAATAAACCCATCTAAATATCAAGTTTACTTCTTCAATACCAATTAGCGGTTCAAGTCCACTTGTACAGAATACTAGGTCTCCAATGAAGTGATCTACTGGCATTACAATATATTGGAGTTCCCTTGGTTTCTAGCTCCTTGGGCTTGACACATTGGTAGGGCGTACTTTAGAAAATATCCCCCAAATAAAAAAAATAGAAATTTCGTGTTGTCAGTATAGCAGAAATATTAACATCATTAAAATAGGCGATGATGATGCTCCCATTCTACAGACTATTAGCAATGACTACTCTTAAAGTCTTCTTCAGTAGTTTGAGAGGTATATACAAATATTTCCTTTGGGGAGGAACAAAAAAGGAAGAAAATGGGCCTTATTCAGATGTGATAATTGAGTTTGCTAAAATAAGTAGGTTGGCTAGGTCTGAGAGATATGGAAATCCTCAATAATTTTTTAGAGGAAAAACTCTGATGGAGATGTTTGTAGGAAGGAAATGAGGTTTGGAAAAAAATATGGAACAAAAAATATAGTGGGCTCGTTTCATAATAGGAAAAACTAAGAGTTGTTGACTTCCCTCAAGGATCATCAATATGGAATATAACCAAAGGGAATAGATTCTTGATCCAACAACACATTTTTTGGAAAATATGAAATGGGAATTTGACATTATGTTGGGAGGATGCATGGAAACAATTTCCAAAGCTAGGGGAGAGGGATAATTTATAGGATCTAGTTGAGGAATTAAAAAAAAGAGGTATCATTAGATTCAGCCAATAATGGAGAAACAAACATATCACCACTCGATGTAGGGAATGGAAATCACATCAGCACTGGAGGTTTTCCCCTGCTTATGAGGGATGCAAAGAACTTCAAAATTAAATGTAGCTATGCAAAATTTGAATTGAAAGTGAGCCAAATAATTTTGTTGGTGATATCACCCATGGGGAACTTTCATAGTTAAAGAAGGTAAACATATACTAAAAAAGAATGTCAATATCCCAAAGAAAATGATTTGGAATCATATTTGGAACCATAACATTTGGCTAAAGGTCTCAAACTCCTCTAGTTGAGAGCGAGAGGGTGTTGTATAACCTAGGATAGAATCCAAGAGAGAGGTTTTGAGGGGCCTTCAATTTTATTTCTTTGTATAAATTAGGAGGAGGACATGGAACACCTCCTAAACTCTTGCAACTTTACGAATGGAATATAGAAGAAGGATTTACTCCTCTTTGGTCAATCAAATAGGAATGAAAAAGATATTAGGAAAATCGTATTATTTTAGAGAACAATGGCATTCATAAAACCCATAGTTAATAGAGCATTGGTGCTCACCCTGGGATTCATTTTATGGACGATTTAGAAATAGCACAATGATAGAATTTTCAATAAGAATTATTTTGCATTGGACATAATCTGAGAGAAAATTTAAGCTCCAATCCAAGAAATAGTTCTAATTTCCCAATGGGACTCGTAGGATTGGGATGTGGTTGATAATGAATCCATAATTCTGCAATCTATGTGGCTCTTAAATCCCAAGAATGATTCTCCTCCTAGCTTCATCATCCAACCAACTAATATCCCATATTGCTTCTCTCCCCCTCTGTTAGGATTTCTGGAATCAAGTTTTAATGGAGCCTCGAAGGGAAACCTTGGTTTGGTAGGTTATGGAAGCATTTTCAGAGACATTTATGGTGAAGCTAAGTATTTAATAATGGGAAATTGTGGAATTGATTGTAATAATGTGAAAAAATTCAAAGCCATGGAATTACGTATAAAATAAGATAAATAATTAAATATTAGCTCGTTAATTGTGGAAGGGGATTCACAACTGGTTATAAACACTATACAAAAACTCATTCATGGCTCAAATGTAGAAACAATTAGCTGTAGCTAAAGACTGGAAAACTACATTTCCATAACTCACAAGTCATTGAATGAGACAATGGTATTTATATCTTCCCATGTTCACAAAGAAAGTAGCAAGATATGGAACCCCTTGGCGAATATTGGATATTAATTAAATAAGGAATTACCATGGCTTATTGTGAAGATAAGATTGGGATGAATGGAAATCACGGATTGAATCTCTTCTTCAATCAGACATCACCTCTCCGATGGGGGTGAGTGATGGAGTGCATGGTGTCCAGGAAAGGGGAAGTTGGTGTCACATCCATTTTAGCAACAAAATGTTATATATGATGGGGGGTGACGTAGAAAATTGTAGAAATCAAGATTTGGGTCAGTCCAAAGAACATCTTTGGGAAGATTAGGAACACATAGAACTATCTACCTCCTCTAGTCATTAGATGGATATTTATGTCAAGAATTTTTCTATGCCAATTTTTATTGTCAATATGTTTTGTTTTTCAGTTATAGTTTCTGTCCCAACATTAAATTGAGAACAATATTTAGTTTTGATTGATGTCTTATTTACCAAGAGTCTCCCTAGTGATACTATAGCTTATCGGTTATGTACTTCAGGCTAACTAATAACAAGGATTTGGTTTCCTGAGTCAGGAAAACCTTTGTATCACTTTGGCCTAGATTTTTGTGTCTAAATGTGCATAATAGGAAATGGCCACTCACAAAAAAAAGCAACATTACAGGGTGTAAATCCATCAATTATAAAAAATAAAAAACCAAATATTTATACTATTACGTTGACTCTAAAAATATATTAAATTTCAATTAACATAAAACATAATACGAAATTTCCATACCAATGTTGTGAGGAATAGAATGTTTCACTAAATTGGATGTGCATCCCACATTTTTTTCTTTAAGGAGATAACTCGAACTACTCATTCATGCTTTTCTTCTCTACATGAACTCATCCAACCTTTTTAAATTGTGCTTTCACTTTTCCTAAATGTAACTCACAACCACATTATCTTTTTTTATTAAGTGGGCCAAAAAAACTGTTATCTCTTCTTAGTGATCTTGGATGGAGTTATAGTACCTAAGAACATTTATTACACAATGTTAATTCATGGAGAGAGAAATATAAAAAACAACACAAAATGCATGCACATAAAGACATTAGAGATTATTTTAACCTCAAAACCCTTAATTGAGAAAACCAACACCTAATAGATATCTATCATCCTTGGCCAAAACAACCAAGCCATATTGCCAACACCAACCAATTACAATATATTACAATTGAGTTCTTCAAGCCTTTAAATAGTTTTCATTATATCAAATACCATGCAATACCAAAATTTTGGGATTTAAAATACCATTATTAAACCCATCAATGATTGAATCAATGTTATGTTAACTACTTTATGACCATTTCAATATTAACCCAACATTCCCCCCTTTAAACTTAACTTGGAATAAGCACCTACCCCACTCAAAGTTAATAAATTTGATATCTAGTAATATAACATTACCTCATATCATTATATTAATGGACCATTAATATAGGGGTACCGATGTCTAAATAGGTCTTACAACCATATACGTATTTACATGTGATAGAATCCAACTCCATAAGAATTATTTTGACTCCACAGTGTAGAAATTATAACAAGGCTCTGATACCATGTAGAAATTTAATACAAAATATGTATTTCCTGGATTCTCCTAATCTAACAATTATATTCCACTGTTAAATACATAATCGCTTCTACAAAAAATTCTTGCGGAATTTAAAAACATGATCTCCAATTGCAATATCAAGAAGAAAGATCAATCACACATAACACAAATGTTTTTATCGGTAAAGCATAAAGCTAAAAACCCCCCTATCATATATTATGTATATATCATGGATCATGAAACAATCTCATACAAAACTCTAATCGAAGAGCTCTCAGTACAATATATAATCGTCTCACACTGTCATACAAAAATTGGCAAATTCATGTGCCAATTTACTACCTCCAGACATCTTGCCTCCAGTGCGCAATCCTTGATGGTCAAGAACCTCTAAATGAATCATGCTTGCCTGCCTTGACTGTGCATTACTCATAGGCACATCCAATGTGTGTGCGGTTGCATGCGTGCACCCACTAATGTCACAACTGATAGTCAAACTGTCCCTTTCACCTATATCTCAACTGGGTCTCCACTAGATCTGACATGCATGTAGTTAACAGTCGTAAATATTCAGTTGCATGTGAGACCACTGATTGTGAATTAATTAATAATTAATTCACTAATCTATCACTAGTGTATCTTCAATTACAACTAGCATAACTGAGTTTAACTACTTTACAACTCACATAACTACACATCCAACTCTGTTACAACTTTGAATCACTCAGTTACAACTAAGTCCACTTGCATGTCCCACCAACCAACCTTTGAACTCGAATTTCCTATAGCTAACTGATTTTCCACTTCAGTTAACTATTTCCAATTGCTCATTGAGAATAGATTATTATTTATTGTCCAACTAATATTAAGGGATAATAATAGTCGACATGCATCTATAAATACACATGTGATCTATAAATAAAACTCACACATACATCTATAAATAGACCATCATCTATAAATAGAAATTGCTCAACCATCTATAAATAGACATCATCTATAAATAGAATTTTCTCATGCATCTATAAATAGAATTCCACCTAAAAATAGCCCTTGTGGGCCCCAACTAGTGTAGGTGCTTAATTTTCACTAGGATCAAGGATGTTGTTTCCGGATGCCAATTTCACTGTTTCTTGTTGCAAACTTCAACACTCACTCTCAACAAGAAAGGAATGTCCTTGCATGCGTCATGCAACTCCATGCATGTGCCCTGCAACCTTTGAATTCCACACTTCTCTAGTGTTTCTCGCACATGAAACTCTTGCATGAAACACTTCCGAAACATAATAGCCTCTAAACAACTGAATCAATATAATGCATCTGTCATCAAAGTCTTCTGACTTCTACTGGTACCAACTGCACATGTCTTCTGGATCCATTGCATTGTTGACCTCTGCATCCATGCACTATGCACTTTCTGTCAACTCTAATCTGTGCTCTAGTATCCAACACTGTCACTTTGATTTCATGTCCTCATGACATCTGACTGCATCAATCCAACTGATCTTGCTATTGCTACTCTGTGGGCTCCTCATAGCCAGGTTTGATTCATGAGATCCACACCATCTCAATGAATCCTGCCCAAAAATTTCTTCTTGAGATTATTCATGCATGTCGCCCCACCTCTCACCTGGTGGTATAGCCACATGCACTCCCTCTACTCATCTGGCACAAAATTTCTCTACAAGAGTGGTTGCTCCCACTCCATGATCCTCATCTTGTGGGTGCCCCACATCCCGAGGTTCACTCTTACCTGCATGCAAACACAACTCCGTCTCAAGGTTCAATTGCATGAATTTCTCACACTTCCCAAAATTAGGAAGCTCTGTATAAATCACATCTACATCAAGTCTATAGAGATTCTTAACTTGAATCCAAACCTTCTTGGCTTGCCCTATTTCTTTGTGTCACAGGAAAACTTTTCCTTCACTAAAAACAACATCATAGCCTCTATCCTCTAACATTGCGACTGAGACTAAATTTTTCTTCAAATCTGGAACATGCATTACATATTTTAAATGAAAGAGTTTACTTGACACCCCCTGAAAGGTAATGGTACCAATTCCAGTCACACTGTATCGTCCATCGTCGCCCAACCCAATATGCGTTTGATGATATTTCTCCTCCAAGTCATTGAAAATTTTCTTATCCCCTGTCATGTGAAAGGAAGCACCACTATCCAAGTACCACCCTGATCCCAATGCACTTGACACCATGCATGCGATCAATGATAATTCAAGCTCAAATTGTGAGGAAAGGGCCTCTCCAGCTGCAGCTCCAGCAGCCATCTTCTTCTTCTTCTTTTGTGGACAATTTGTGGCAATATGTCCATGCTCATGAAAATGAAAACACTTCACTTTGGACATGTTGTGATCCTTTCCATATTCACCGACCTCAGATTTAGAATGGAATTTCTTCCCCTTCCCCTTATTCTCCTTGGTAACCAAAGAAAAATCCTCTTCATCATCATGCTTTTATGAAGAGCCATCTCTAGTGTTCCGCGTGAACTCCTCCTACACTAAATCTGACCATAGTCGTTCCCAATCCGGCTGTTTTTCCTATCTGTTAACAAAGTCTTCATAACTGTGCCAACTCTTAGGAGGTCCTAATAGAGTCAAAATAACCAAATCATCATTAGCAACACTTATTCCTACACTCCCAAGCTCATCCCTACACTGGACAAAATTTGTTAAGTATTTTAGAATAGTGTCGTTCTTTTCCATCTTGATCTTCCTGAGTTTATCTTTGAGCACCAATTTCCTATGGTCGCTGCTGCTTTGGAATAGATCCGTCAAAGCCTTCCACATAGCATATGGTGTGGCTTTCCCATGAAGGCTTGAGACAATTTGGTCTCGTACTCCTTCCAACATAATCCTCCTCGCCCTACCACTTTCTTTTTCCATGCATCAAGTAATGCAACATTTGTCGAAGTAGGCTTAGGAACATCATTGTCAATGAATTCCTTCAAGCCATTATCTTCGAGCACCGCCTCCATCCTATCCTTCTAAGAAATGTAGTTTGAGTTTCCCTCGAGTGCATACTCTAGCCGCAAGCCATTGAAAGCCATTTCGATGTTTACTCAACTGTAGCACCAAGAAAATATTTTTTCAAATTCGAATTCTTTCCACCAACAAACTCAGCTCCTGCTTCAAAATTGCAATCTTCTGTGCTCTGATACCATGTAGAAAATTTATAACACAGATCTGATACCATGTAGAAATTTAATACAAAATATGTATTTCCTGGATTCTCCTGATCTAACAATTAGATGCCACTGTTAAATATAGAATCATTTCTACAAAAATTCTTGCGGAATTTAAAAACACGATCTCTAATTGCAATATCAAGAAGAAAGATCAATCACACATAACACAGATGTTTTTACTAGGAAAGCATAAAGCTGAAAACCCGACTATCATATATTATGTATATATCATGGATCATGAAACAATATCATACAAAACTCTAATCCAAGAGCTCTCAGTACAATATATAGTCGTCTCACACTGTCGTACAAAAATTGGCAAATTCATGTGCCAATTTACTACCTCCAAACAACCTGCCTCCACTGCGTAATCCTTGATGGTCAAGAACCTCTGAATGAATTATGCTCGACTGCCTTGACTGCGCAATACTCATAGGCACACCCAATGTGTGTGTGGTTGCATGTGTGCACCCACTAATGTCACAACTAATAGTCAAATTGTCCCTTTCACCTATATCTCAACTGGGTCTCCACTGGATCTGACATGCATGTAGTTAACAATAGTAAATGTTCAATTGCATGTGAGACCACTGATTTTGAATTAATTAATAATTAATTCACTAATCTCTCACTAGTGTATCTTCAGTTACAACTAGCACAACTTAGTTTAACTACTTTACGACTTACATAACTACACATCCAACTCTGTTACAACTTCGAATCACTCAGTTACAACTAAGTCCAATTGCATGTCCCACCAACCAAATTTTGAAATCAAATTTCCTATAGCAAACTGATTTTCCAATTTAGTTAACTATTTCCAAGTGCTCATTGAGAATATATTATTATTCATTTTCCAACTAATATTAAGGGATGATAATAGTCAACATGCATCTATAAATAGACATGCGATCTATAAATAGAACTCGCACACACATCTATAAATAGACCATCATCTATAAATAGAAATTGCTCAACAATATATAAATAGACATCATCTATAAATAGAATTTTCTCATGCATCTATAAATAGACTTCCACCTAAAAATAGCCTGTGTGGGCCCCACCTAGTGTAGGTGCTTAATTTTAACTAGGATCAAGGATGTTGTTTCTGGATGCCAATTTCACTGTTTCTTGTTGCAAAATTCAACACACACAAAATGATGCTTGAAGCATATACTTGCTTCTATTCTTAGCATTTCTTTTTTCTCAAAATGCAGTTATATGAACATATTATTTCTTTACCAAGCAATTTTTAATCCTCTCTCTACAATTTATTATGTCATTTAATGCAAAAAAAACATGACATATGTATTAAGAAATGTACTTTTAATTTTTCATGCCATTAAAACAATTTAATAAAATGCATAATGGAAAATATTCCATGGCCCTATTTGTACATGGCTACAACAACACTGAAACATGTTCTCTTTGACCCAAAATAATTCCCTCCTTCATCATGCTTCTACAAACACATACTCTATATCAATAGACTATGAAACAAATTATCCTTGACCTAAAATAATTCCCTCCTCCATCATTTTTCTACTAGCACGATACTATATACTAAACTACTATGATATGGTAAAAAAACTAAAGTTTTAATCAATGTTGATTATCCCCTACGATTCCTATGTTATGATTCCAATAGTTGTTGTATAGATTACATCTATTTTCTGACACTTCTTTGTGACTAAGGGAAGTTTGGTACCAATTGTAGATCCATATTGAACAACAAATATGTGATTTTCTAGGAACATCTTTCCATACTACCTATTGTTGGCTCGAGTACATGATCATATCTAGAATTATAGCAAGAATGCTATCATATTGTCTCTGCCAACTTTAATCATCATCCTAATGTTCACAAAAACTTAAGAGGTGTTGCATATTATATGTGCAAGCCACAATTTCTTGTCCTTATTGTGCATCTACTTGTGGTAATGATCCTACATAATGAAGGCCAATTGTCACCCTATGTATTACTCTAATGGCCCAAACAAAACGGAGATGAATTCATGGTCTCTGCTCGAAGTCTAATTGTTGGTAATTTTAATCAAAGAATATCCTACTTAATCAGTGACACCTAATTCAACTTGAAAGGAAAACTACATGTAAAGGTCCAAGGAAAGTGTTGCTAATTCTAAATTGCAGAAAATGAAGAATGTTATCAATCTAAGTTATAGGAATTAAAGTAATAATAAAGAATAAACACTCAAAAACCAAATTCAAATAAATACTATCCATTCCATATTTCCCTTCTCCTAAACCTTATTTCTACCTAGTGTCATTGATGGTATTATAGACAAAATGTGCATTATTGTAGAGAAGATATTAAAATTGTGTTGTTTTGCAGGAAGAACCATGGAAGTATAGGAAACTTCTGTTGGAAATTCTAGATTTCTAATTAAAGGGACAATCTTCCTTTCTAATTGTAGTTACTCATAAAAGAACCTAAAATATTCATGTAAAAAACATAAAACTCACTTAAAAAATTAAATGCATTAATAAACCTATCTTCTATAGGAATGTGAAATTATACCATTCACTAATCTGTTGTAACAAAGAAGGAATGTTGAAAACATTTTTAACTAAGAAATAGTTTAAATTAAATGAAATAAGTACACAAGGGTTCCTAGAGCTCCTGTGGGTGGGGCCTTCTCAATATTCCTCGAGACCTTCAAGAAATCAACACTAGATAGATGGGTAACATAAATGTTGCATTAACTTATTGAAATAAGACATACAAAAAATTGATTACTTGATCATAGAGGTACAAACATATAGAGAGGGACAATAATTATAATACCAGGTAGCCTTTAAGGCTAAGCCTCAAGTTATTCTTATAAAAAGAGAAGGGAACAACCTCCTTGATAGGAGGACTTGTTTCCTTTAAAATCCCAAAATTAGGGCTTGATTTATAAGGTATCTCTTAGTGACATAGAAAGGTGCTCCCATTAGCTCAAGCTATTTTAAATGGAGCACAAGAGGCCTTGGGTAGAATTTTTCTATAGGAGGGAAAAATATATTTGAAATCTCTCCCTACTATTAGATAAGAGCATCTTCAAAAGTTCTGTCAAATGATCACTTTATCTGCACAGAAAGCTCAAAAATATTCCAAAGGTATATTCAATTTTTAAACAATCCTAAGTTACACATAATAATCACGCAACTATCATAATGTTTTTCAAGAAAAGGAAAAAACATGCAAAATCGATCAAATTTCATGAAGGATGGGTGTATAAGATGTCAGTTATGTGGGCCCATAATCACCCCCCAACTTGAAATGTTTCACACCTTTGTTTAACCAATATGCAATTCCACTATTGTTAAATATCATCTTATTGTTCTTTGAAATCCTACCTTTCATCCCATGCAATGTACTTGGTCAGTTCCCTATGTTGGTAGAAACCTTTTGACTCCTCTATCTCCTTCCACTCTCTAGCTTCACTTTCATGGATGATATTTTATGAAGGTCTAAATAGGAGTGGAGGGTTGAACCTCAAGCCAACACATTTTGTTTCAACTATTGGAAAGAAATGTTTGTAGAGAGATGTCGTATAAATAACATTTTCTAGGGTGATGGGATCATGAGGCTCCCTGATTTGGAACTTGTAAGGTGGGGCTTTCCACCTCCTTTGGCAAGTTTGGGTAGCCTCATCTTCTAATATCCTATACATGTCTTCAAAATGAGATATGGTTACTTCTTGTCTTTGTTTCCAAATAGGGGCTAGTCGTTGGTCCTTGGATAAAGTGCCATGGGATGCTATGATTCTTCCTTGATCAATTTATTTTACCTTGACCCATATAGGAGTGGAAATTTCTTCTAAAAATAATATAAAAATCAAGGTAAAAGAAATATCTAATTTTGGATGCCACATAAAATAGCCACATATGATTCCAAATTAGATAAAGGAAAACCCCATTGGCATGAAGGTGCTGAGGTTGCATGAGAATTGTACGTTCATGTGGCATGATGATCTAGCCGAGTAAGAAAGTTTGGTTGTTTATGAATTTCACTAATTATGGATCTAGATATTTCAAATTCGAAATATGAAAAAAAATGTGACTAAGTGAAAGGCCATACATCTTGATGTTAGATGCCATGTAGAATGACGAAATCAATGCCACATGGCCATAACTTAAAATAGATTTTGATGACATGTATGGTGTAAAGCAGCAAAGGTGACAAGTGGTTCTAAGCTAGTGTATGGTCAGGGTAGTGCAAATAGATAAGATCATATATAGTAAAGGCCTAATATTCATACATCACAAATTCCATGGATCTGGATATCTAAAACTAAGAAGAAATTATAAATTTAAATAAAAGAAACTTCTAGATTCTAGATATAACATAGGACCGTACACATAAGACTCCATTTTAAATGAAAATAAATCTATCTATCTTGTAAGCATTAAGGTAGAAAGGAAGTTGAGTGGATGGTGAGTGGGAGGTCGTCCTAAGGCTTGCATGCTAAGTTGGTAAGAACACATTAGCATACTATGTCAGAATGCCACAAAAATATGTCACATTAGATTTTCATGTAGGATCCCATGTAAAATATAAGGATACCAAAATATGACCTGGTGCATGAGGTGATCTCGATCCGAGTGTAGATATTTAGAATCTATATAATAAGGCTAGTGAGGAAAATAAATTACTAATAAAAATCTAGATATCCCAATTCTAGATGTCAGGTAAGTGAGGCACATTTATGCAAATAGAGAGAGGTTTGAATCAATATAATACATGTAGAAAGCTAAATATCACATGGTTCCTAGAGGCCATGGTTCCAAATAGGTTCATGACTCTACTACAAAGCTCCAAGTTCAACATCCAACATACGGATACTTGATGGAAATATTGAAGAGGGATGAGCAAAGTTTTGAATATTTAGATGATATAGTGGAAAAGCTATACGATAATAAAATGGAGAGTTCTTTCCTGTTGCCCATAAGGACGAACGAACGGATACTTGACCCTGTTGTACGGAGTTTAAGCCCTAAAGTGTCTTCTCCTTTGCCAAATTCCACTTCATCTCATCATTCCTTTTGTCATTTTATAGACCTAGGATCATTAGAATGACTAAAAATCATAAAAAATACATGCAATGACTAACTTCTTGTAGTTGTGATTTTGTTGTCTTAATGATTTCTAATTGTTTAGCTACGAAATGCGATTTATTAAGCGGGTCTGCGTTAAAGTAGCCATTTGGTGTTTGAACTGTTACGGTGTCATGCAGAAAAGCGTATGGTTAGATTCTAAATCTTTCTCTTGTGTTCACTTGTCATCCACGAAGGTGAGTTAATAGCGGATATGCTTATGCACGTGGTCAAACCAAACGTTGGGGTGGTTTTTTTATAAGGATAAGGACTCTTGATTTTCTTTGACCAAATAATGAGTCCTAAAAAGGAGTTTTAGTTTGATTTTGACTTTAGAATACACTGTACCTGTTTTAACAATATCGGTTATATAATTACTTTTATAAATTTATTTTCATTAATCTGAGAAAGGCAGTTATCTGCACCAATACGCGATACTACGTTTGAAGTATTTTTGATAATAAGAAAACCTTAACTACGTGTTTTATTAAAGACAAACTTCGGGAGTTAAAGGTTTTATGCCAAATTGATGAAGAAGATTTTGCTATCGAGAGGCTACATGCTTTCTGAATAAGTAGCTTTCAATTATGTTTTTATATTTCTTCCTTAAAATGATTTTCGGTTCATATATTTTGTTATCATGTCTGCATTGTTATTTAACTAACGAGATCCTCCTTGATGTTATAGTGATTGTTTTCAAAGTTTTTCCAATATATCTCTATTCAATAGATAGATTTAATTGTGACATCTTTGAGTTACCGACACTTTAGTTTTTGTGCATTTGTTGAAGGTCCTACGTTATCCCTACGGCCATTATTTTCTGTAAACTTTCCTTTATCTTTTCTGTGGAATGGGGTTGATTTAATGCTATGTTGAGTTAATTAGCATTTCTTGTTTTAACGATTAGATAGAAGATCCTCATATTATTCTGAGAACAATCTTTTTCTCCAAAAGCATTCCAATAAATCTCTAAATCTACAGAAAGACTTAATTGTAATATTTTGTGGGTTACTTGTTAGAGATCCTTATTACATTGTGTCTAATCTCCTTAGGTAAACTCTTCTGACAAATCTCTGGCTAATGAGCAGAGATCTAGTTGTAATGTCATAAGTAGTTTTAAATATTCATAGGAGATCCTTAGCATATTATGTGATTTTCTTCTCAAGATATTCAAAATATCTCTATCCTTGTGAATAAGGTCTTTTCATAATATTCTAAGTTGCTATATGTTTTTGAATATCACTCATCATTGAGTTCAATCCTTTCACAATTATTCAACGGACACTCTAACTAAAAGTTGAGTTGAAAGTAATGTCTTGAGTTACATTTCATGTTCATTTTTTAGCTATAGCATCCATGGTTAAAATATATTGTTTTCTCATTTCCTAATTAGGGACGAATTTACAACTAAACTCTGTTTTGAGTCTAAGGATTCCCTTTTTTATTTTCTTTTGACATATATTTGATGTCATCTTACGAACATAGAGTAGCATACTAAAACTTAAACATAACAAAACTCAAAACATCAACAAAATATTTGAAAACAATGAAATAAGAATAAGGATATTTAGGCACATATGGTGCAAATTATACTCATTAGTTTACAATACCAGTGAAATGGGCCCCATGCTATCAATTTGGGACTATTTGAATTGACTAAATGAGTTAAACCATGCAAACCAAGGTTTAAAGTATGAGGGTAATCAAGATCATCCAAATAAATTATTAAAAATCCAAAATCCAAATGCAGCACATTCAAATATAAAGGGAAAAATTTGGGTTATAACATAAAAATACTTATGAAAGGACAAATTCCATAGGATGGGTTCTCATGCATCCTAATACAATAAATGAAAATATGTATAATGAAGCGATAACATTAAACAATCCAATGAATGAACTTTAAATCCACTTAAAAAGGTCCTTCACTAAATTTTCTAAAGAACTAGAAAAAGATAAAAGATAAGGATTAAAAATCAAATGGTAGACATGTAAAATGAACAATATGAATAAAAATGAATTTAGTATCAAATTAGCTTGGTTGACAGAGAAAATTCAAAATTTAATGAAACCTTCATGTTTTGAAAAATATTGGGAGGGGGGGGGGGGGTTGTTGAAAGGCGATAATGATACCAACATAGTAGATAAAGAAAATATCATTGTTAATTATCCCCTTAGTTCACTAGCGAAAACCTAAAATACTTATTCATAGCAATATTAGAAATTGAGCGCAACATCCTTTGAACATGTTCTCAGTTCAGCAGCATACTCTAGTGTGTCTTTAGTTGAAAGATACTCTCCACTAAGCAATAAACATTAGGTAACTAATAAGATCTATCTTTACAGAAGCCATTTGTAAGGTTATTTATTCTTTATATTCTAAACACGGACGATTGAATTTAGAAATAATTAGGAACTTTCACTTTATGTGATTAAAATAGTTTGCTATGTGTGATATCATCTCCCTTTTCATTGACATTACTTCAACAATAGCCTTTAACCTATTTAATTTTCAATGGTATCATACAAGCATGCCCACAACGATAAAGAATACATATTCCTTATAGGATTCTGATGTCTCTTTATTAACCTTAGTGTATCAACTTCCTTGTCATGTAATCACCCTTTTAAGTTTATATGTTGATATTGTCTGCCATAGGTGTATAGGAAGTAAGGTGATACTAGAGTTGTTTTGATGTTCTTGGAAAATTACTCACTTGGAAGGTTGACGGGATTATTCCTATCACCAATCATCCTAGGTATCATCTATTTAATGTGAAGTGGATGAAACTCTAAAAAAAAACTATTGTAAAAAATATAAGGCATGATGTGATAATGTCATAGATATGATTGATTGGAAAGATAGTTGTTCCTACAAGCATTTGAAATCTTAACATAGAAAAGGAAATTATTTAAAAACAATCAATTATGATACTTTTGGTTGTTAATAAGAATTAAAAAGCATAATCTAGCGTTACAGTATCCATTTTACTAAAATCATTTCTACAAAATTTTTCATAGCTATGAAACTAAACAAAAACAAAAAAATGGAAATTTCAAAAATATTAATTATATAAAAAAATCATAAACTAACCACATGACTAAAAATTAAAGAAAAATCCGCAATGCAATAAGAAACAAAATTAATAATCAAACTAAAGATCCCAAAACTATTCATACAAATACAATGACATTAAAATTTGGTAACGAAATTAAAAATATTCATTAAATACAATAATGAGTTAACCATGAAAATTAAAATATTTCAAATTCAAATTTAAAATTTAACCATGAAAATTAAAATATTTCAAATTCAAATTTAAATCGAAACCAGCGCAAAACTAGACCAACAGAAAAATCTTAAGATAGGCACAAAACATGAAAGCAGAAGAATAAAATTGTGCTATATGTTGGAGAAAAAACAATTTAACCTCATTGGCTTCACCATTCAACTAATTCTCACCTTTACTTATGTTTACTTCTCATTTATGCATAGTTTAATTAAGATTTCTCAAGATAAATTAACATATTGAAATTGAGATGTTTATCTATAATATATATATTTTAATTAAAAATCGTACATTACAAACCGAGTTGCGTGTATCAAATGTCTTCGAGGTTTAAGTCATGAATAAATAGAAAATGAAAATTAAGTATTAATTTTGCATTTTTATGAAATAATAAATGAATAATAAAAGTTTTCATAATTATTACTAAGGCTAGATTCTTGTGAATTGTAGACACATTTTTAATAAAACTAAATATATGTTACATGTTTTTTTACGTGTTTAAAAAACATTTGCAAAAAATTTAATATAATTGTGAAAATTTCTCTTTATACGATTTTTAATTGAGCTCACTTTTAGTTTAATTCATAAATATTAATAATAGTTATTGCATCTTACTTTATTGTCTAATTGTGTCAAATTATTTAAGTAGTCAAATCCATTATAATCGGTGCATTGTGAATTAAAAAAACAAAAAAAACAAACATGGACTTCTAATGTGCATATTACATATGTGCATGAATTATAATTTATGAAACCATTAAATATCACATAAAATACCAAAATATTAAAAATAAAATTCATACCACGAAATCTATAAACACCACAAATAAATATCTTGTAGATGAATAAACTATGTCACATTATTTTTATAAATAACATTATATTCTAATCATTGTCTAGCTCCTGCTTTCGGGTCAGGGTTTGCCTCATCAACATGTCTGAAATTTTCACCACAACTCTTTTATCGCGTCTTTGGCCACAAACACGTAATCATTCGAAGTCTGCTTGCCTTCTTGCTTTGTAAAACTTTTTTCAATTTAATTGATTCTTAAGATTTTTAAGTTAGGTTGTGTGTTGGGTTAAATGTATCGCTTTTTCTGAGACTTTTTTATTTGTTGTCATCTTATTAGATTGGAAATTTTTTTAATAACTTGTATTTTACATTAATTTTATATAAACTTTAAATATATTGATTATTGGTAAAAATGCAAAGATAGGTAACACTTTTTGTGAAAATCGAGGGCATAAAACGTTTTTCCTCAATAGTTTAATTTGAACTTTCGAAAATTAGTTCGAACTGAACTCGTTATTAGTTACATTGATGGCGTGCGGCAGTGGAAAGCAGTTTTTGTTGAAGTTGAGAAAATGACAAAAGTTCGGTCGAACTAAAATTTAGTGAAGACCGTTTAAAATAATTAATCCAAGACTCTTATTTTATAAATATATCACTATGGTGACTATGAGTTTTCTTGTTCATCTTGTCTAGCATATTTGTGTTTTGTTCCTTGCTTGTTGTTGTTTTTACCATTTGCACCAAAAGGAGGAGAAGATTTTGTTGATTTCTGATTGAGCATCTATGTCTTGTTCGTTGCTTACTATTGTTTTTCTATCAACGTCTCTTTGTCTTGTTCGTTGATTTTTGTTCATTTGGGTTGCACCATGACAAGGAGGAGTTTTGTTGATTGTAGTTTAACACCATGACAAAGGAGGAGTTTTGTTGATTTGTAGTTGCACCATGACAAGGAGGAGTTTTGTTGATTTGCGGTTGCTGACATAATCTTTGAGAGTAAATTTGTTGATTTTTTATTTATTTTGCGATTTGTAGTTGTTTTTGTTTTTATGGTGTTTTTGTTGTTTTTTTAATTTGATTTTTTTGTTCGCAGAATTTGATTTGTCTTCTCGTCGGGGATATACGAGTTCTTCTGCAAATTTAAACTTTCAGTGTATCATAGGCATGTGAATTTCACAATACCCTTAATTGCCTGATATAAATTCAATTTACGATACATACTTGTGACAGTATATGTGTACATAGTATTTACAACTCTTATACTTTTAATGTCATACAATCCTTGTAAACGAATATCTGATTCACCTTCCTACTGACTTCTTCGGTGCATAATTATAACTAGACACCGAGTAAATTGTTTATTGTGTTGGAAAAATTAAAGATTTTGTTATTTTTGAACATATAGTAAATCCCTTGATATATTGTCATGACTATGTCCAATTTTTTTTAAATATAAGTTTTTATGTATAAATGTACCCGGATCATATAGTTATACCTTTAATATCGTACAATCCTTGTAAAAACGAGAATATTAGATGGCAACCCCTCACAAGAAACTTCTTAAGTACATAAATTATATAACTAGACACAGAAGTAAACTGTTCTGTATGGAAAAACATATTGACATCTTTTCTGGAGAATCAGGGAACATAGGTTGTCTTCATGCTACCTCCAAGTCACTCATTCTCTGGTTATAGATATTTCATTAAAGAACTTTGTAAACATGGGATAAAAAATTTGCGAAAATATAACATAAATATAACATAAAATCGTTCAACGCCCAAAAACTCCAAAAACATAGTCTTTGTATGACAACATATGTCTCTTCGGTTAAAACTTACGATCACAGGCTCCCATACCATTCTGATTCACTTGTCGATTCACCATGCGAAATACGACGATAGATGTCTCTTCGTTAAAACTTACCGATTCGATCTCCCATACCATTTGGGTACGAGAGAGCTTGTATTGCATAACCCCAAAAACTCCACCAGACCCTTCTTCGAATAAATTGTACGCTTGATTTTTTCACGAAGATTATGTTTGAAATGTAAGGAGGTAGGCGGGACCTTAATTTGTTGATGTGATCCATTCGCAATTCTTAGATTTCCAAGGTTTAGCGTGTTTCCTTGTTGAGGTGATCGATCGGTCTTTTGAATCTACCTTGAAACACATTTTCAACGTCTGAGAATTGAGTTGGAAAACCATAGCAAGCCCCACGAGAGCTGGGGACTTCACCCCTTGGGTTTGTTCCCGGATCCTCCCATGTAATAAATCATATAGTAGTAGGTAAAGGGATAACATAAGCTTAAGCTTCACACCCACACAGGTGTTTTGAAGCCCATCGAAATATCCAGGAAGAAAAACATCTTCATTATATCTTCATTTTAATGGGGTCTATCACATGTAGATAAAGACACATTAGCCATGGGGTCTATCATACTTTCGATATATCTCCCATTTTAACCTTATATAGTTAATTGTTTTGAAAATAGATTCTTAATAAAATGAGAAATATTCAATGTAAAACACATGCACATTAACATATAATTGTGATATTTTCCCTTCTTTCCAACTTAGTCCACTCTTCTAGAAATATCCCTTTTAATGAAGCAAATGTATCCTGGTGATCATGATGTTGTTCACCAACAACTACTCCATTTTGAGACTTATATATCTAAAACATGTCATTGAATTTATGCATCTATGTCTTTAAAACTATTTGAAACATTTTATTTAACCGTAAGAATCATTCGATATATCTCCCATTTTAATAGAATCTATCACATTAGAAAAAACACATTAACCATAAAATTTCCCATTGAAACCAAAAGTGTTTTGATACGAAACATAGGTTTTTAACTTTATATAAGTAATTATTTCAAATAGATTCTTAATTTAAAATGAAAAATATTCAATGTAAAACACATATGTTAACATATAATTGTGATACTTTCACTTCTTCCAAAATTAGTGGAAATCCTTTTAGAAAAATCCCTTTTAATGAAGTAGATATATCCACATAGTGATCTAGCGATATTTGTTCACAAACAACTATTCCATTTTGGTTTTATATATCAAAACTATGTCATTGAATTTATGCATCTATACTTTTAAACTACTTGAAACTATTTTATTACACCATAGAATCATTCAATATGTCTCCCATTTTAATGGGGTCTATCAAATTAGAAAAACACATTAGCCATAAAGTTTCCATTGAAACCAAAATTAATTTGATAAAAAACATAGGTTTTAACCTTATATGGTTATTATTTCAAATAGTTTTAATAAAATGAAAAATATTCAATGTAAAAACACATGCACATTAACACATAATTGTGATATTTTTCCCTTCTTTCCAACTTAGTGGACATCCTTCTAGAAAATCACTTTTAATGAAGCAAATATATCCATAGTGATCCAGTATTTTGTTCACAAACAACTCTTCCATTTTCAGCTTGCTATATCTCAAACTATGTCATTGAATTTATGCATCTATATTTTTAAACTACTTGAAACTATTTTATTTACACCATAGGAATCATTTTGATACTATCTACCATTTTAATAGGGTCTATCACATTTTTAGAAAAAAGCTTGTTGTATAAAAGTTTCCCATTAGAGCAGCCAAAATTATTTTAGAGTACAAAACATAGTTTTTTATTGTATATATAGTTAATTGTTTCAAATAGATTTTTATTAAAATGAAAAATGACTAAGTAGCAAGCCACATACATTAACATATAATTGTGATATTTTCCATTTTTTTCCAACTTAGTGGACATCCCTGCTGAAAAATCCCTTTTAATAGACGGATATATCCATAGTGATCCATTGATATTTTGTTTACGAACAACTCTTCCATTTTGAACTTTTATATCTGAAAACTATATAGTTGAATTTATGCACCTATATTTTTAAACTACTTGAAACTATTTTATTACACCATAAGAATCATTTCGATATCTCCCATTTCAATGGGGTTTATCACATTTCGAAAAACACATTAACCATAAAAAGTTTCCCATTGGAAGCAAAAGTAATTTGATACAAAACATGAGTTTTAACCTTATATAGTTAATTGTTTCAAACAGATTTTTAATCAAATAGAGAGTATTCAATATAGAAACACCGCACACATTAATATATAATTGTGATATTTTCCCTTATTTTCCAACTTAGTGGACATATTTCTGAGAAAAATCCCTTTTATTAGGCAGAGATATATCCATAGTGATCCATGATATTTGTTCCACCAACAAATATTTCATTTTGGACTTATATATGTCTCAAAGCTATGCTCATTTAAGTTATGCATCTATATCTTTAAACTACTCAACTATTTTATTACACCACATGCAGATCATTTCGATATATCTCCAATTTCGATGGGGTCTATCACATTTAGAAAAACACATTAGCCATAAGAAAAGTTTCCCATTGAAACCAAAAGTAATTTGATACAAAACATAGGTTTTAACCTTATATAGGTAATTGTTTCAAATATATTTTTAATAAAATGAAAAATATTCAATGTAAAACACATGCACATTAACATATAATTGTGATATTTTCCTTCTTTCCAACTTAGTATGAACATCCCTCTGGAAAAATCCCTTTTAATAGACGAGATATGTCCATAGTGATCATGATATTTGTTTACCAACAACTGTTCATTTTGGACTTATATATCTCAAAACTGTATGTTCGATTTTATGCATCTATATCTTTAAACTACTCAACTGTTTTAATTCACCCGGGGGAATCATTGCGATATGTCTCCCATTTTAATAGGGTCTATCACATTTCGAAAAACACATTAGCCATAAATTTTTCCATTGAAACCAAAAGTGATTTGATACAAAAAATAGAGTTTTTAACCTTATATAGTTAAAGGTATTTCAAATAGATTCTTAATAAAATGAAAAAATATTCAATGTAAAACACATGCATTAATGTATATAATTGTGATATTTTCCCTTCTTTCCAACTTAGTGGACATCCATTATAGAAAAATTCCTTTTAATGAAGCGAGATATATCCCTTAGTGATCATGATATTTTTCTGTGACTATTCCATTTTGGACTTATATATCTCAAAACTATGCTCATTTTTCCCAAAAACATTTTTTTTGGGCACTACTGTGAACACTGTGTGTGGGGAATTTTAAATCGATATGAAACCTAAAGTGGGGGTCCTTTCTACCCATTTTATTCCCACCACTATGCTTAAGAAAAATATATGGTGCATGGGGGTATTCACATAAAGAATATAACACATGCACAGACATCAATAATTGTCCTTAATGTGACCATCGATGTTGCAATGGTTAGAATTATTTCTAATACCCTTGCATGGATGTGTGGTAGCTATTTTATTCTTATCCTTCTATTTCCGGTTCTTATTCCCCTCTTCAAATCTTCTTGGTGCTATTTTTTCTTCAAACCATGAAGTACCATTTATTTTGGCTAGATGGTTTGTAGATAATATGTGTGCACATGGAATACATTATCCTTAGCTTGGAAAGAATCACTTGTTTTTGTAGATGGTTATATAGACCCCATATACTTAAGGGTACATTTGGGATCTTGGGGAAGATATCAATAATATGACCATATTTTTGAACTTAGTACACTATTATACACCCTTATGTCTACATAAAGTAGTGTGAGTGATTCACGGAGCCTCCTACAGTTCATAGGGTATAATTGAGACAGAAATGATGTTAACGTCTACAATTTATATAGGCGAGTTTGTAAAGGGGCAAGGTGGCCTGCGGATCTCATCTTTTATGAAAGGTGACATATCTGGTAAATGCCCCCTACGGTAATCTGCGGAATAGATATAAATAGAAGTTCTTCCTTTTAATATCCATAAAACATAACCACTTTAAGAGCAAACGAGTAACCCATGTGTCATTTCTCCCACTAAATTGTTAGGAAAAGTTTTTAAAAGCACACATGTCATGTTGGCTTTCTCCCATTAAAGCATGTTTTTGTAAAAGTGCATAAATAATTTTACAAACCATGTAAATATCATTCTGTCAAGCTTGCAAAATACAAAAGTTGAACCTAGAAACAAAACAAGACTCTCATAGAATTTTGAACTTCCATAGGATTTTAGTCTTTGTTGTTGAGTGTGCTTCTGAAGTTCTAAAGCGGTGTCATACAAGGGCCGGAGTAGCCTGCGGATCTCATCTTTTCTCAAAGGTGAAATATCTAGTAAATGCCCCTACAATACGATATTTTATATGAGATCTAAATGAAAGTTCTTGTTTTAATGTCCATAAACCTCAACCACTGAAAGGAAACTATGTACATGTGTCATTTTCTCCCATAAATTCTTAGGCAAAGTTTTAAAGCATACATGTCATGTTAGCTTTCTCCCATTAACTTTAAATCATGTTTTTTGTAAGTGCATAAAATAATTTTGCAAACCATGTAAATATAATTATAAAGTTTTAAGGCCTAAAAATTGAACCTAAAGTGGTGAACTCATAAGTTTTGAACTTCCATAGGATTTTAATACGTACGGCCCAGTGTTAACTTCTCTATTGAGTTCTAAAGGTAGATTATGTAAAGGGCAGGTGACCTGCGGATCTCATCTTTCTCGAAGGTCACATATCGAGTAAATGCCCTACGGAGTCCAATCTCTTGTAATAGATCTAAATAGATTTCTTCATTTTAATATCCATAATCCTCGACCACTTTAAGGAAAATTTTGTACATGTGTCATTTTCTCCCATAAATTCTTCGAAGAAGTTTTTAAAGCATACATGTCATGTTGGCTTTCTCCCATTAACTTTAAGCATGTTTTTTGTAAAAGTGCATAAAATAATTTTGTAAGCCATGTCAATGTCATTTCTCTCGAAACTTTGAGCCTAAAAATTGAACACAAGTGGTGAACTCTCATAGGATTTTGAACTTCACGGTTTTAGTATGTCTATTGAGTGTTAACTTCCTACAAGTTCTAAAATGGGAGTACGTAAGGGCAGGGTAGCCTGCGGATCCCCACTTTTCTCAAAGATGACATATGTAGTAAATGCCCCTACGGTCGGTCTGCGCAACAGGATCTAAATAGAAGTTCTTCATTTTCATGTCCATAAACCTCAACCACTCTAGAGAAAGCTGTGTACATGTGTCATTTATCCCTTCTTCCATAAAATTTTAGTCCAAATTTAAGGTATATGTCATTTCTGTTCATTTCTCCACAAACTCATAAGGTGTGACTTTTGACATAACTAGTTGTTTTAGTAGGTGCATAAAATTCATTTCTCCCACAAACTAAGAGCTTCCACTCACATTAATTCTAGATGTGAATTATACAAAAATTTTAAGTCAAACTTTAAGATAAACCATGCACATGTATCATTTATCTCATGATCATGTGTCATTTCTCCCATGCATTGCAATAAATGTCAATTTAATATATATTTTTATTGAATTTGTTTTTTTTCGGGATAAAAAAACCATTAAATATGGTTGAAAAATAGAAACTATGCATGAGTATTTCTTGATATCCCAATCCAAGGAAAACGGTAATTACATATGTGCTTTCCAATATTGCGACTAGCGAAAGTCGTCAAAGGAAAATGAATATACGAGAAGAACAACAAACAACGAGGCATATTATATTGGATTGATAGAAAGCTTGAAAAAAACTGTGGAATATGGATCAAATGGAATTGTAGTTTTCACCAATTCTAAACTTGTGTGACAGGATAGATGGCGTGTACCAAGTTAAGAAGGAGAGGCTAAAATAATTGCATGGAATTAGCAAAGAATATTTTGTTAACCAATTTCAAATTTTTAGTATAAGACATTGTACACATGTGAATAAGATGGTTGATATGTTGCGTGGGGAAATGCCAATTTAGGATTCATATATCAAAGATGAATTAATAGATGAATTAGATGTTGAGATTCAACGAGATGATGAGCTTAGTGAAAAGTAAGCACTTTCTTAAAGTGGGGCACATATGAAACTGTTTTTAGGTGTATATGTATTTTTAGACTTGTGGTGAGCATATTCTATAAGTTAGGGATGCTATTTGTAGATAGTTGGTCAAATGTGGAAAATATATGAGTATATTTTTAGAATATTAGGCGAAGTCTATTTATAGTTTATCGATCTAAAAATAGGTGCATGTGGGTGTTATTAAACCTTGTTGTGGTCAAGAAAATAACATCAACTTATTCTCTTGGAGCACTTTATTTCGGTGAACATATTTGGAAAATCGGTGGGCTGGAAAATTACAAAATTCTGGGGTTATTGGTGGCTCATGCATGGAGAATCAAATTGGGCGGGGTGGAAAAGTTATGACGAGAGTTGGAAGAGTATTTTATAGAGTTATTATTGAGTTTAACTAGGTCAAGTGATTAAACTCGGTGAAACTAGTTGTATTTAGTTTAAATGAAAGAATACACTAGTGAGAGTTAAGTGAATTAATTAGTTAATTAATTCACAACTAATAACTCACTAATAATTGAACACATACAATAGTTAACTACTTGCATGTCGGTTACAGTGGAGCCAGGTGGAGAATGGGTGAAAGGGTGAGATGGACTATAAAGTTGTGACTATAGTGATGCATTCAATAGTTGACACACATTGGGTTTTCAATGAGATTGTACAGTAAAGCAAGGAAGCCAATTCGAATTCATTCGGGGGTCTTCTTGAGCGAGGATTAACGATGGAAGCAAGGCTGTTAGCGGCCAGTGGTGCATAAGTGTAAAATTTATGCATGAGAGTGTGTAATGATTGTTGATTGTATTAAGAAACTTGATATGTTAAGCTTTGTATGGGGTATTACATGATTCCATTGATATACACGTATATTATAGTTGGGAGTTTAGCTTTCGCTTAAAGTTAAAAAATTGTGTTATGTGCGATTGGTTATTCTACATGTGTTTGCGATTGAGTTTTAAATTTACATAGGATTTAACGTTGAAGGATTTTGTATTGTGAAAGATAAATATTGTTGAATCAGGATAATCTAGTAATACATTAGTATTAATAAATTTATACATGGTATAAGAGTAGTATTGATCCACGGAGATTGCAAAATTTGTGAATAAGTGCGGGTTTTGCGGCTGATGGACAACTCGCAATTTAACACGAAATTTCTTGGTGCGGCAATTGAGTATTTCTTGAAATGTATTTCAATGTAAGTTTGTGATTGGAAGTATGCCCTTGAGGGTAGCTTGAATTACATATCCTGGAAGGATAAGATGGAGGTGGTGCTTGAAGATAATGGTGAAGGTTCATCGATAACGATGTTCCTAAGCCCTACTTCTGGCGACTACTGCAGGACTTCATGGAAAAGGTAGCAAAGACGAGAATAATTGGGCGGAAGGTGTGAAGGACCATATTGTGTCAAGCCTTCACCGAAAAGCCCTCCATTTGTGATATGGAAGGATGCGAAAAATATTTTCCAAAAGCGGCGGTGACCGGAAGGAAGTTTGATACTTTGAAAGATAAGCTCGGAAAAATAAAATGGAAAGGTGACGTGTTCCAAAACATCTCACGACGTTTTTCCATTGAAGGGATGGTAGGAAGTGTGGGATTATAGTTGATAGTGATGACTTAGTGACTTGGCTCTCCTTGAGCTGGGGAGTTGGCATAGCTACGAAGACTCGTGGACGAGAGCTGGTATTGGGAGGGCGACTTTGGTTAGATCTTGTGCGAAGGGAGATAAGGTGAAGTACCGAGGGATGGCTCTTCATCGAAGAATGATGAAGAAAGGGTTATTAGCTGACACCAAAGTAAGAAAAGGAAAGAGGGAATAAATCCCATCCAAAAACGGGACTAAGGGAAAAGAACGGATTTGTCCAAAGTGAAGTGTTTTCAACATCACGAACATGGGCATCTCGCCACTATTTGTATAAAAGAAAAAGAAGGTTGCTGGAATGGCTAGAGAGGCCTTAGCCTCGAAATTTGAGGTATTTCTCTTTAATCCCATGCTTGGTTTCAAGCTCAATGGGATAAATTATTGGTATCTTAATAGTGGTGTGTCTTTCCATATGACGGGAGACACGGAGTTGTTTGTTGACTTGGGAGGAAAGGATCTCCAATGCATGTAGAGATGGGCGATGATGGTGAATATAATGCAACTAGCATTGGAACCATTACCTTTGAGAGGGATTAGGGTTAACCATTTTGTTGAAAGATATTTTATGTATGTCCCGGATGCCGAAGAAGAACTTGGTCTAGGTCTGTTGGAAGACAAAGGTTATGATGTTGTTTCGGTGAGGAAAAGCTTTCTGTGACATAAAACAATAGGTCAAACCAAGAGGATAGGGTTCGAGTTAAGAATCTCTACAAGCTAGAAATGAATGGTGCAAAAGCTGCAATGATGGGAAAATGGGAAAGAGTAGTGAGCGGGATGAGGGCAAATTGGCACATGAGATTAGGCCATCTTCACCATGGCGCCTTGAAGATTTTGCAGCATATTTCTCTTGGACTTCCCATGGTGCTCTTGCGTAGTCGAGATTGGTGGGGATTTACTATGGCTAGAGATTTGAGAACCACCTTTCATGAGAAGAAGAAACGGTAGCTTTGGTGGTCACGAGAGAATTCACATAGACGGGTGTGGACCTTTCTCGATTTAGCCTTCAATAGAAAAACACGGTATTATATTATATTTGTTGATGACTATTCTAATGAATGCTAGATCTTCTTCATGCGAGAAGAAACAGAAACATTCTCAGAATTGCAGCAGGTTTAAAAAAGCATTGGTGGAGAAGGTCGGGAATTAGGTAGAAAACTCTATGGAGAGATAATGGTGGTGAATATATCTTAGATAGGTCCCAAATACTTTTGTAGCGAAGAAGGAATTCAAAGAGAACTCATAACACCTCATAACCCACAACAAAATGGGGTCACAGAGAGAGGACAGAACGGAATGATCGTGGGTGTTGCACGAAACTATATTTGCATATTCGGGGGCCTCTTGGGTGCACTTGTTTGCGGAAGCATGCTGTTCTTTACGGTTTATGTGCAAAACCATTGTCCTCATAGAGTACACTGGCATGAGTGCCACCTAAAGAACCTTTTGCGTGGCTTTGATATTTCTCATTTGATGATTTTTGGCTCATCTTTTGTTTACATTCACGTGACAAAGGGAAGCCGGGGGAAGAAGCTGCGTGTTGTAGAAGTTGGGATGTTGCGGGAGTACAAAAAGAAACTGCCCCATAATTATCATGTGTATTTTCCAAACGGTCGGGCCAGCTATGGTGCTACGAGATATAAAATTCAATGAGGTAGAAAGCCATGAAGTTGTTGCTTGAGAGAGCTACACTTGCCGCCTTAGAGGAGGAACTTCTTGTTCCAAAGATGAGCCTCTAGATATGGATCAACCACGGGGAGGAGATTCATGGAGTGGAGGAGTCCACTCATGCTGAGGAACCAGGCATCGGAATAAGAAGAAAAGTGTACCACGGAAAATTTGAGAGTACGAGCTTGATGCGTTAGAGAATGTGAATCCCTACATCACAACACGAGAAAAAAGCAGGTCACACAATTGCAGTTCTGGATACATGGCTCTTATGAGCAAGTGTATCATAAACGGAGAAACATATTTTGAAGAAGCGACGCGAGGAGCCCACATGGGTAGATGCCATGGTGGAGGAGTATGACTCCATTGTCGAAACAATGCTTGGGAGATTGTTCCAAGGCCGGTGGGTAAATACGATGGTAGATTCGAAATGAGATCTGCAGGTAAAACAAGCTGCGGTGGGAGTGACGAAGTATAAGGCGAGATTTTTGCATGAGGCTTCTCACGGATCGAGGGATTGATTATGAAGAAACCTTTGAACACCCTTACGCAGGTATTGTTATTCATAAGGACCATCCTTTCTCTCTCGGTAACGATGAGTTTGGCACATTCGACGGATGGATGTGAAAACACGTTCCTTAATGGGATCATTGAGGAGAGAGTGCTTCGTGGAAACCTTTGAAGGATTTAGATCTTCGGCCAGGTACATGTGTGCGAACTAAAAAATAGCTGTATGGGGTGAAGCAAGCACCACGTGCTTGGTACACAGAGATCTCTGACTATTTCTTTGGACTTGCTTCACCGAGTGGGCGAATGCAAACACAACGCACCAAATTGTGGTGGAGGAGTGAAAGCTTTTGATGATTTAATACTAACGAGTGATGAGTAGTTGATACACTCATGAAAGGAAGATCTTCGAAAAGGAGTTCGAGAAAGAAGGTTTGGGCTTCCTTGTTATTTCCTTCAGATTGGAAATATGGCGAGAAGGAGTGGTACATTTGTATGTCAAAGCAAGTATGCTTGGGAGATACTTGGTAAGTTTCACATGGAGAATGCAAGCCCATGTATACTCCTCTTCCCGAGGAAATTGGAGGAAAGAGGATTCTACATTGGCAAAGGTAATCAGATGCTGCTGTTTATCGACAGGTTAATTGCGTTCGCTCATGTATTTAGTTAATACAAGGCAGGGCATATGCTATGCGGTGAACCAACTTAGTCAAGAGATGGTTAAGCTGTGACTCTTTTGGAAGAAAGCGAGCAAGCATGTCTGAGAGTATCTTAGAGAACTTCGAGTATGGATTATGGTATAGACGGATGGATGAGTGAAGTTGCATGGCTTCACGGATGCATATTGAGTAGGAAGCCCAACGGAACCAAAGAACACATCGAGAGGGTTTTCGGTATCGGATCTACAATTTCTTGGTATAGCGAGAAACAAAGATCCATGGTACTCGATTTAGTGGAAGCGAGAGCCCGCAGCGGTAGTCAAAGGTGCATGTGAGAATATCTGAATGAGAAGATCCTGGTCGGTTTGTTCGGTTCACTTTTAGTTCCCTCACAGGTGAAGTACATTGTGATAATCGGTTGCATTAAACTCTCGATTAATCCCATGTTTCATGATATATATAAACATATTGATATCCCGGTATCATCATATCGAGAGGTTATTATTAACGACGGAAGATCATGTTGCTTAGGTACATTCCTACGGAAGATCGGAATGCAGATATTTTGACGAAAGGCGCTTGGCGAGAAGAGGTCGAATACCCGCCAGAGTGGGATCGGGTTGAAGGATAAACCACTGTCTTGTTGAGAGGGTGTTGAGATTCAACAGATGATGAGCTTGGCGAAAAGTAAACACTTCACTAAGTGGGGGCCGTAGGCTATTTTTAGGTGTGTGTTTTTAGACATGAACGGAAGCAATACATAAGTTGCTTGGAATTCTATTTGTAGGTGGTTGGTCGAATGTGGAAAATATATGAAATTATTTTTAGAATATTGAGGGCGAGTCTATGTGTAGATGGGTGATCTAAAAATAGGTGCATATGGGGTTATTACTAACCCTTAATAATAATAAAGACGGTAAACATCAACTTATTCTCTTGGAGCACTTTATTTCGGTGAACGATTTGGAAAATCGGTGAAACGAGGGTTATTGATGGCGCTCATGGAGAATCGATTAAAGGCGGAAGTGGCAAAGTTATGACGGAGTTGGAAGAGTAGTTTGTAGGTTGTTAATGAGTTTAACTCGATCAAGTGAGTTAAACTCATTTGAGCTAATTGTATCTGGTTTTAAGCCAGAAATATACACTAGTGAGAGTTAAGTAGAAAGATTTAATTAGTTAATTAATTCACAATAATAACCTCACTAACAGGCGAACAAATACGATTAACTACTTGCATGTCGATTCCGATGGGAGACCCGGTGGAGAGATAGGTGAAAAGGGTGATATGGACTATATGTTGTGAGCATAGTGATGCATTCAATGCATCAAGCACACAGTAGGTTTCCAATGAGGATTTCACGGTCAAGCGAGCCAATTCGGAATTCATTAGGGGGTCTTCTTCGGCGGTTGCGCGATGGAGGGCGGTGTCGAGAGCGAAAGTGGTGCATAGATATGCAAGTTTCTGCACGAGTGTGTAATGATTGTTGATTGTCTTTGAGGAAACTTGATGTCTTAATCTTTGTATGATATTATTACATGATTCATTGATATACATAATATATGATAGTTGGGTTTTTAGCTTTAAGATTTCATTAAACATTTTGTATTGTGTGCGTTTGAATTTATTCACATGTGTTTGCAATTGAGTTTTTAAATTTCCGCAAGTTTAACGGTGGAAGGATCCTATATTTAGCGAAGATAAATATTTTTAGATCGGGAGAATACGAGTAATACATCGATATTAATAAATTTCTACATTAGAATTACATACGGGTAGTAACGATGCAAAGATTCATCTCTCGAATGAATTAGTTTGAAGATGCTCTTCTTCAAAAATTCAAGATTCATCTCTCAAAAGATGAATTAGTTTTGAAGATATCTTCTTAAAAAATTCAAGATTCATCTCTCAAGATGAATTAGTGTTGAAACGCTCTCCTTAAAAATTTATTGATGGACATTTGTAACATATCTTGAATGTCTGTGTGTTTTGTAATTTTAAATACGTATTTTTAATAACCATGTGATTTTTCAGTACATACTGATGTTCTCCCACCACACCATGTAAGCGCAACTGGTGAACTGCATTTGCAACAAGTAGTGAACTTCACATTTTTGTAAAATTAAAATGCGGGGATTTCAACATTTTTGTTTAGTGGAGTTTCACATCTTTTTTAATGAAAATGTGTTTCAATTTTATACCAAGTGCTCACCATGTAAAGCGTAATTTGGTGAACTTAACATTTTTATAAGTTTTTGCTTAAATTGAGTTTTCACATGTTCGGTTAGTGCTTTGAAAAGTTGTGTTTTCATAATTTGTGTACACTAAATTACATTAATTTTAAAATTTATTTTAAATTAGTGATTTAAAAAAATAATTGTAAATGTCCACGAAGCAGATATATCGGGGAGGATGAACGACGAGATCAAAGCCATCCCATATATCTACGAGAAATGGGGATCGGGGATCGAGGGATGTTCATGGTATTTAAATATAATCTTAAATCTCTATACATATACATACATGTGTGTACATATGGAATTGATTTTTTATCAACTTTGTGAGTTAAATTAGTTGTTAATAAGTTTCATTTTTTATTTTTTAGGAGCTAAGAGAGGGAAAGTGCTCTGCTCCATCAATGAACATACTTACATGGTTCACTGGTCGTAGTATGGTTCACGAAATTTAGTCGGTGAATATGTACATGTATTTATATGTATGAATGTATTTTTCAATTTATTATAGAATTCATATTTGTTTATAGAGGTTCTCTCCTAGGCTCTCGGGAGTTGGTGGTGGTTCAAATCCCTTAGAGGGCCATCGTGGGTATAGCGGGTTGCGTGAAGGTGGTGATATTTATTTACGAGGCCAATAAACGAGTGGTCATTTTTGGTTCTCGGCAAGGTTGTTGCAGTTCCACCACGGTCTCGGGGGTGGGCGAGATACTGGCCGAGCACATCGAGTGGCCATCAATTTGAATATTTTTATTCAATTTGTACAAATTTGTTGACATGTGTTTTGTAATATACAAAATTTTGCATATATTGATGCGAAGGTGAAAATGATCCAAATGTTGGTAAAAAAAGACGTAGGAGCGAACGCGTAATTCGAAAAGAAGGTTGTCCACCCACCATGACTTATCCGTGACATTTACGATAAACCTTGGGAAGAAACATCGACAGTACCTTAGAAGGTGTCAGCATCTTCATGCAAAATTCAGAGAGATCTTGTGGCTTTGACTCTGTACGAGAGTCGACAAAGCTTGAAATAATTGCCTAGATTGAGCTAACTGATATGTGTGCAAAAGCTTAGGCCAACCACTAATGCTTTTAGGAAGTCATGAGAAAAAGCAAATGATGGGACAGATAAATGGAGGTTGTTAAAAAAAGAGTTACAACAACAATGGAAAAGTCTATGTTTAATTTCAAAGAAGGGCTGAGAAAGAAAGATGTTGAAGGTGCAATATTTCAAGCACCTTGATATAGCTCACTATTTACGCAATGAACACCTTGCAACTTATAGAAGACTCCCATGGAGCAAGCGAGGTTCCCACTTTGTTTTGCAAAATTATTTTATGCAAAATTCTTTTTGAAAATGAAACCCAATTACGGTAAGCCTTCCCTCTAAATTTTTTAATACGGAAGGTCGATTTGTTGTGACCATAGGGGCACTAGGCGTGATCTTTGAGTTGCCTTGTCTGAGAGCCACCATTGGTTAGTCGACCTTTTAGGTAGCCGAAACTTTGTCGAAGGTCGAGAGATGGAAGCCACTTCTCAAATTAGTTGAGAAGGAAGGGATGCCATCATCGGCAAGTATTCCGATGGATTGGGTGGGTCGATGTTTTTCTCGTCGACGAAGAGCAAGTAGAATGCACGCGCTAGTGCCCCATGTATTATGCAAACGAAGAGATTGACAACATGGTGTTGAAGATCTCAAAACATATGAAAAGAATTATCGCAATGGTTGGCATTACACCTAATTGTTCATGAGAAGAAGGCATGGGAATGGTATGGTAATAGTTGGGGTTAAATTATTTTAACACATACATACCAATTTTAATAAACACATATATACATACATTTATTTGTATACATTAATCTATGAAAAAGTATCATTATGTGTTAACACCATTTCCGATTTGTCATGCTTGATAGATAATAAAAATCTTAATATCATATTCGGAGCTTAGAGTTCAAATAATCAAGATCGATCTCACCATCGAAGATATGCTAGCAAATGTTGAAGTGTTTTGTAAACTTGATATTTTTAAAATAAATAATTGCACACATGTACATTTTCATGTATATATATAATAAAATGTTTTACTTGATTCCAATTTCGTCGATGTTTTTGGGATGGTAAGTGCACTTCTTCTTCCTTGGGAGATGTACCCTTCTACTTCGTTAGAATATGTGCCAGATTCACAACAAGTATGGACAATTTTTCACTTTTTAAAATTTATGTTTTCGTTATATATTCCACCTCAAAAAGTTCCATTAAAAAATGAGATATATCTACATCTTGAGTTATTTTAAATTTTTTTGAATTTTAGGTTTTGGAGATTTTATTTTGGAGCCTCTCTTAGGAGATGTACCAAATCCACATGCATAAGTATTCAATTTTTCACTTAAATATATGCTTTAAGTTATAATTTATAAATTGAAGTTTAAGTTTATTTAAAAATTGAGATCTCGATCTTGAGTTATTTTATACTTTTAAAGTTTTGAATTTTAGGTTTGTATAGAGGATTTTTTTCTCCACGCACTCTAGCGATGGAGATAAAGACATCCACACCATTTCAACCATTTGAACAAGTTGTGCTTTATTTTTAATATTATTGAAAAATAAGTTTATATATATACATTCATTTGAATTTTTAATATATATATATATATATATATATATATATATATATATATATATATATATATATATATATATATATATATATATATATATATAAACATACATGTATGTTATACGAGTTTACTGTTGGAGAATGTTCCCGCAGAAGTTGTAGCGAGGAGGAGCAACGAATGGAGGGAACATAAGGGTATTGCATGATTTTTTTTATATTTTGTTTTTTACATGAAGTTCTATATATTCTCACTCAATTTTAAAACATCAAATTTTAATGTTTGTACATGCATTGTGTCACAAAGGTTCCCCATACTTAGGGACCGCTCGTAGATTGAGACTTTCTTTGGGGAAAGACCTACATCATACGTATTTGACAGAGATGATTTCTGGGTTGATTGAGGGTTTCTAGTCTTAAATTTACTTTTTTATATGTTATCTAGTGTAAGTATATATAACTTGATACTTGAAGAAATGCTTACATGAGATCTACAAATTTTGGACATATTTTATGTGAACTACATTTGGTACCATGTGAATATGATATATATGTTTTTAAAACTTAAGTTTTTGGATGGTTTAATTATTTAATAACGAACAATGTTGTGCTATAATTTGTTTAGTTTTTAAAACTTAAGTTTGGATGGTTGAACTACATTTGGCATGTGAAGTAATGTTGTGATCTATATTAATGTTTTGCTTTTGAACTACCATTTGGCATGTGAATTAATGTTGTGTTATAATTTGTTTTGTTTTTAAAAATTAAGTTTTGGATGGTTGAAGCCATTTGGCATGAAGTAATTTTGGGATCTATAATTTTTTGTTAAATTAAAACTTAAGTTTTGGATGGTTGATCTACATTTGGCATGTGATATAACGTTAAATGTTTTTATTGGATAGTTGAACTACAATTGGCATGACATGTGAAGTAATGTTGTGATCTATAATTTTTTGTTGAATTAAAACTTAAGTTTTGGATGGTTGATCTACATTTGGCATGTGATATAATGTTAAATGTTTTTATTGAATGTTGAACTTCTGATTAGCATGGTATGTGAAGTAATGTTGTGATATAATAAAAAAGTTTTTAAAACTCAAGTTTTGGATGGTTGAGCTACATTTGGCATGTGATTATGGCATTATGTTTATTTTTTAAAAAAAATTCAAGTTGTTTTCCAAACAAAAAAATAAAAAATCACATGAATATACATGTACATGTAGAAATGATTTTACACATGTTTGAATATATATGTTAAAACTATTGGAGTACAATACACACACACACACACACACAGATATATATATATACACACACACAATCATAAGATTCTGGGTCTTGTTAGATGTGTTAAAAACAATCATAAAATTTTAAAAATGCAATCTATAATGTATATATATCTAGGTATTTTTCATCAATACACATGTATAGAAAAGCTACTCGATTCAATTCCATTCTAGAATATATATATCCGATCGTGCAACATTTTTTCATCGATGCACATAGAAAATCTATTTGAATAGTTAATTGCTTTCTAAGAACATATATATCCGGTACTTCAACATTTTCATCAGCTCCAATAGAATTAAGCTACTTTTCATCAATGCCTCGATAGAATTTATTTCTACTTCCCGATTAATTTCATTCTAGAACATATATATTCGGTACGTGAAATATTTTTCATCAATGCACATGGGATAGCTACTTGAACAATTAATTGCATTCTAAGAATATATATATTATCAATACGTTAGCATTTTTTCATAAATGCACCTTAGAAAAGCTACTTTTAGTTGATTACGAACTTATCAAACCATTGGAAAAACAGAATTTTGCATGCTATATTTTTCTATAGAATAAAGATCAATTCAGTCCCACAAAAAGAAATTTGAAGTTCTAGAGTCTCTTATACGAAGAATCTTGTTAAAAAACTATACCATGGATGATTTATTTACATTGTGGATATTTTTACGGAAAAACCACGAGAAAAAGCTGGTCACATTTTAGTACATGTATATATACGTTACATGCAACATTTTTCATCAATGCACATGAAAAAACTACTTTCAGTAAATTTCATTCTAGAACATATGTATTGAGTACGTGAAAGCATTTTTCATCAATGCACATAGTAAAACTACTTGAACGATTAATTTCATTCTAGAACATATGTATATATCTCAATACATGCAACATTTTTATCGATGTATGAAAAGCTACTTTCGGTTGATACTAGTGTGCATGTGCGAAAACGATTTTTACATGTGCAAACACTTGCCTGAGATAACATAACAAGACAACTCAATTTTTAGTTGAGTTATGGAAGTTCTAAAACATAATCCAAAGAGAAAGGAAATTGTTGGGAAGTTGATCAAAAAAAATTCTAATGGAATGCCATCTTCAATGATCGTTCATGATCGATTTTGACATTTTCCGATTTCTTAATTTTTTTCTTTTTTTCTGTTTTGTTGAACCTCTATATATTTTATGCGTGCTACACCACACCAGTGACTTATTGACAATTTATGACGGTGGGTTTAGTCTTAGAAGTAAACAAAATCCCCACTTTGATTAGTTTTCTGAAAAAATAACCTTTAGTGTAATAGATCCTCTTTCATATGAAACCTTGATCATTATAGTTTTCTAATAATTTTATTTTTCGTTAGGTGTAATGCATCTAATGATACTTCCAATTTTCATTGTTGTCGGTAGGTACCAATTACAACAAAAACATCTCTGCCACAATAAAACAAACTTATGTATTTAAATTTATTTCTAGATCTTTATCATTTGAAAGAAATTCAAGTAACACCTTCTCTAACAAGATCGGAAACTCAATCACGATCGGATGATATTGTAGTCTCCTCTAATTGTATTTCTTCAAACATACATAAGTAATTTTTCCCTTTTATTTAGCTCTATATATTTTAATATTTTTTATACATTTTTGTTCACAAACATCATTGGATTCTATGTTGTCTATGCAAACATGACGAAAACAAGAATATTTTCTTTTGTCCAGTACGAGCACATTTTCTAGACATCTTTGTTTTAATTGAATGCAATTTTCGAGTCCCTTTTATTGTTTCAACATCATTTCCAATTGATCTATCTCGTACTTCGATCTCGATATGCCAAAAAAACCTTAATATGAAGAAAATTCAAAGAAGAATGTAAATATGATATCAAAAAATAAAATCAAAGATAATAAAATTGTTATAAATGTACCATTGTTTAAAATTAGATATCCGAGAAAAATAAAATTGAATGTACCTTTGCACTTCCTTGATCGGTTAGTCTCATGACTTCTTTGTGATACACCATTGAATAACTTCTTTAGCATCCACGGATCGGCTTGTAGAGGGTTTCATTTGATATCTTGATGCCATTTTATGCATTTCCTACCTTTAGTCATGTTCTCCTTTTCACTTGATGGGTCTCGAAAAATTCCAACAATGTTTTAATGCAAGTTTTCTTATGCAGAACAACACAACGAAATGATCGTGCAGAATTTGAATTGACTTGCGTATCCATACGACCATATCCAATGTCCATTAAGATAAACATTCACATAGCTTTTCAAAGAGTCATAAATCTTTCAAAACGATGTTATACAAACTATGTATCATGTACGATCGTCAACGATATAAATGTGATATTCTCTAATAACATGTCGATTTTCCTTCAGTGCTTTCTATGTAGTCGAAATTTTTATTTTCAACATGTCTATATAGAAATATGGAGCCCGAACGCAGAGACTTAGTTTAGAATGATAGTATTCACTACGAATTTCTTTTTAATGAACAAATATGTGGTTGCAAATTCAATTACGGAAAAAATGGTCCCTGGTGGAAAAGCTTCAAGTTTTTTTTGAATTGAAAATCTTGCCTGCGAGCTCTGCTTGAGAATGCTTGGTGTGTTTATAAATTTACGCCTCAAACTTTCTCAAAAAAATTCTATCACAAAAAATTCCTTCTTCTCGTAATTCAATTATTTTTCGCACTATTTTTATGAATCGATGTGTGGATATATTCATCTCTCTTCCATTCCTTTCATGTTAGAAAATTATTGATCATTTTATATCGGTACGATATTTGTCTTTAAATTTAGTCAAATTTCACAATCATTGCATTTTTACCACCGACATTTCTTCCGTAAAATAGTTCATCACTTTGTCTTTCCATAGAATTTGAGATATGAAATCACGGATAGTGGAAGGAGGAGTGAATCCTTCCAAAATGTTCTACAAAATGAAGATATTGTAATAATATAACTCAATTTCTACATTATAACGACAACAACAAGTGTCGTGTACGGTGATAGGTTTTACATACCATGGTTTTTTGTTGAACAAAAGCAACGATTGAGACATCGAATTTTATGATTCTCTTCTTTGAACTTGTTCGACAACTCTATCTAAGTGGTTTCCAAGAAATTTTTTTCATGTTATTCATGCGAAGTTTTAGGTGCTATTCTTCTTCGCATCATGCTTTATGGTTAGCGGAAACACACAGAATTTTTATTTATTATTCATATATTATCTTTTTAACATTTTCTCCAAGTCTATCTTTGTATGGTTTCCTCTGAAATAGCTCTCCAACAAAGCGAGTTCATCATTTACATCTATTTGCAACCGAAATTTCTGATGTTTGTGCAAGTTTTTTATTGAGGTTCTTAATGCTAGTATGAATTTTACGAAACGATTCTCTTTAGTACTTAATGAAACCATGTATGTCTTTCATTTTCTCTACATATAACTGAAACATTTTCTATCTAGATATTCTAATTAAATTTTCGCACTGCTTTATATTTGTATCACATTTTCCTTCATTTTTTTGTGTCTTTTGGTTGATTTTCGAATACCCGAAAAAGTCGTAGCTTCTTTTAATTTCCTTAATGATAGGAGACCTTTGTAACATTTGGAAACGGGCTTGTCACATTTTCCTTTATGAAGTACGTATAAAAATGCGGTTAATACGATATCGTGTAATATGATCGGCTCTTTTATCTCCATATGGTGTGAGTGTCAACATTTTCTAACATCTCATCATCGACATTGATTTCATCTGTACATATTCTAATGAATATTACATATAATAAGTTTACATATTCAATAAATAACTAAATTAATAAATATATGTATAATTTCAATAATATACAAATTAAATATATATATATATATATATATATATATACCTTGTGATTCAATTTCTTCAGTTGAATTTCTTTCAACATTTTCAACATCTTCAATCCTTGGTTCAATATCTCTTTCACTTTCTCTTTCAAAGTTTTGTATTGCATCATTAATGTTTTGAGGAATATCTCTATCTATTTACATTGCAAAATATTTTTCAAATTAGTTCATCAAATAAAAATTAAGCTTCACATTTTACACTAGGAAAATTTTAAATACATCAAACTCGTAATATTTACATTTACATACCTGCTTCAACTTCTAGATGAGGTTGATTTTCGCCTTCAATATTTGAGAATTCTTCTATATTTCTTTTGCGAGATTGTCTCCTCTCTTCTCTACGTTCCTCAGGGTCTCTTTTTCAATCATAATTTCTCATACAATTCCTTTGATTTCCCATGATAATAGAGTATGAAGTTCAAAAATTTTCCTTCAAAAATTTAGACAAAAACTCAATTAAAAAAGCATCACAAAAGATTTAATTTTAAAAAAACTCATTTTAATTTTGCAAAAACTACATACTTCATTCCAAACACTTCAAAACATCTAAGACAAAAATGTCTTATAAAAATGAAACGAAGCTCAAAATATTTCCTTCCAAGTCCTACAAAAATATTTCATTTAAAAAGTTAGACAAAAACTCGTTTTAAAAAATCATTATAAAAGATTTACTTCAACCCAAAACACGTACTCTAAAAAAATGTCACTTCAAAAAATGCCTCCAAAAAATGTCTGTTGAAAATTAATTCCAACTTCTTAAAAAATGCCACTTTAAAAAATACTTCAAAAAATCCTCTAAAAAAATATCACTTTAAAAAATACTTCCAAAAAATGTCCTTTGAATATTAAGCCTAAAAAGAGTCCTTTCGAAATTAAGCTCAAATCCATACCTTCAAAAAAAATTATGCCCAAAAAAACATCCAAAAAATGTATCATATACCTCCATGAAAATTAAGCCCAAATCCATGCTTCCAAAAAAAAATGAAGCCCAAAAACATCCAAAAAATGTATCACATACCTCCAAGAAATGTCCTTAGAATGTTCCTCCAAGAAAAGTCCTTAAACCCAAAACAATTTTTTGCAAAAATGTTCTTTGAATGTAGCTCCAAGAAAAGTCCTAAAACCCAAAACAATTCTTTGCAAAATCAGACGAAGACCTTTGTAAAATCAGACCAAAAGTGCGAAAATATGCGAAAAATAATGAATGATTTCACGACAATTTATATTGCCGCGAAATGTTTTTTTGGAGGGGCTCCGCAGTATTTTCTGGCCGATGTAAAGTCAAGTAAAAGTTCGGCCGAACTTTTATGTCGTTAGACTTGACAGGCCGTCGGCGCAAAAAAAAATTCGGCCAAACTTTTTTTAAGAGTTCGGCCGAACTAACATGTCAGAAATTACGTAGAGCCAAGATCTGAACACATATCTGCAATTTTGGACTGATTAAACTCCATGAAACATTTTGAATTAACTGTCGAAACCAAGACAAACATTTTCATAATTGAATCTACTTTAAGGAAATATAACTTTTATGGAATTTCATGAATATTTACTAATTTTAATTAATTTTGTAATAAAATGGGTGCAAACAATTTTTGAAGGTCATTATGATTCAGTGAAATCATAATTCTATGTCTTCCAAAATACATTGTAAAAAAAACTGAAAAGATTATGGTGCATTACATTGGTCCGTCGTCTCTAATGGGTAGCTTTTAGTTTTTTATTTTATAACTTATATGTTAAGAAATTTCTTGTGTCGCGAAACATATTCAAAATATGCAGTTTTTTCATATTGGACCAGTTCAAAAAATTATAGTAATTATGATATGCATCCATTGGCTTTGTAAATATGACGAACCCAAAGTAGACTCTGTCTAGATTGTTGTAACACATTTTGTTTCTCAAAAACACAAATTTAAAAAAGAATACAACATTGCGTATTAACATGAATTTTTATGAATCCTTTGATTGTTAAAAAACACACACTCAAAGAAACGCTAATTGACATATCAAATGTGTATAAAAAAATTCCAAAAAATAAGTAATAGAAAGCTAAGCAATTTTCTGACAACTTTTATTCTTATCACAAAATGAAATTCTAAACAGAAAAATTGTTTTAGCTTGCAAAAAGTTGAAGAACCAAAAAAAATGTAAGTTTTTTCTCAAAAAAGGGCAAAAAGTGTAACCCAACTTCACATTTTCACCCTTCACCTCTGTTCTTTTGCTATAATTAGTTCTTAGAATTATTCACACAATTGAACATTAGAAACCATGAAATCTATGACATGATAATATTGTGATTCACATGGGCCAATTGCTCATTTTGATATCTAACTAGTCATTGTATGTCTCATGTTCTAACAAAAAATGAAATGTAAAACAATAAAACTCAATATTCACAATGAAAACATAAAAAATCAACAACTATTCTTAAATGTTATATGCTTAGTTTTCTTATTTCTACTTCAATTTTCTAGAAACTAATTTAGTATCATCCATGCAAACATCAAAGGATCTTGACAAACTTGAAGTACTCTTGATCTTGACAAAATTTAACTAATTTAATAAAAAAATTCTTTACATACACACAATATTCTTTCTTTTCTCAAAACCCCAACCTTTTCCTCATCATGATGAGAGAATTTATACAAAATTTACAAAATACTTAGCTCTACAATATTTGGGATAAAACTCCAATATTAGCAACAAAATAAGATAAATCTACAATCTTTTATAGAAATCATGGGATTGTTTATGAGTCATGATCAATTGAAGTATAAGATTCCTCTAATGGAATCCATTTCTGACTGAATGAAATTATCCTCTACCAGTTGGTTGTTGATGCGAATGATACTACTATCATCTCTCTATAAATCATATCCAATTCTCTATGAAAAACATAAGATATCTATGGTAATTCATTGATGACACTTATTTGATTAGGAAGATTAAAATATTTTTCTAAAAGTTTGAAAATGTTTTGACTCGTTAGATTTGAAAAAGTATAATTGAATTGTGATGTGTCATTCCTATTTTCTTGAAACTTGACCTAATACTCTTCATATGGGATAAGGAATCCTTATCATTCCACAACCTTGATAGACCTTGCAAAAAAATATACTGGAATATATGTTTAAAGCATGATACTCTACCTAACATATAATTTTATTTTCCTATCACGTTCTTTATTAAGCCATCTTTCACAACATAATTTCTAGCTTGAAGGACAAGGCCGACCCTGTTCCATATTAAGAAATAGTACAACTTTATTTCTTTCAAAGATTTGTCTCCTAGATCCTTCTGGAAAATGGAAGCTTGAGTCAAACAATAATTATCCAATTCTATTTCATCTTCAACCTGTGAAAAATAATCCTTAAATATTTTAAGTTTTAGAGTAAGATGATTCCAAATAACATATTTACTATCAATCAAATTGAGCTTCATTGAATTTAATCCTGCCTTTAATTCTTTTTTTTGGGCAAAGCTTCCTCAAGTGCCTTTGTTTTCTATTGATTATCTTTCTCTAGCTTAGTCAGCTCCTCTTTTAATTTTCTGCATTCCATATATTTAACTGTCAAGTTTTCCAATTCTTTGGATAATGCAATATAAATATCAACCCGTGAGAGATGTTCAAACTGTGATTTTGAAAGTGTTTAAACTTCTTGATTTATCTCTTCAATTTTATTTCTCAATGCTCCAATGGTTCCTTTAACATCCTATAATTCTCTTTCCAAGTCTCCTTTTCCTAAAGTATTGTAAGAAGCTCCGAATTTTGAGGATGATCATCATGTGGCATTTTGAGTTTGTATATTTTTCTTCTGGTAAATTTGAAACTTCAACATTACTTGAAGCATCATCATCAAGTTCCATAATCTTTATTTATAATTCATCTTTGTGCAGTTTCAAATATCTATTTTGTGCTTCCTATGACTTCAATTGATTCTCCAATTTCTTCATAGTTGAATGCAATTTTTATTTTGTAGTGGACTCATTAACCAAATATATAAAAATGAGTTGACCTTTTTGTTTGAAAAAATCAATTTTATAAAAAATATTAAATTGATTCATATTCAATTTGAATTGAGTGGTATTAACTCCTCCATGATATTTACTTCCTTTAGGAATATTATTTTTCACTTCAATATTTAAATACATGTCTTTTTTATCTACCATAGTAAGTAAATGAGGAGGGTGTTTACTTTTAAGTTTTTCAACTTTCTCCTATATATCTTGGTAACCTTGTTGTTTTATTTCACTGTAATGGGCTATGATATGATTTTCAACTGATATAGGTCCACTCACTATTGACTGAACATGCTTAAATTTTGTTGAATACTACTCATGAATCTGAATAATAGGCTATGTTGCTGAAGATTTATCCTTTAACTTATCAATTACAAGCATCAAATATTTTTCCTAGGAACATTTTGACCTATTTCTCTTTTCTTCCTCAATGAAATATTCTTCATCTATTTTCATCATATCCTAAGTAAATTTCCTTTTAGCTTCACTTTCAAGCTTGGTTGGGGTAACAATTTCTATCTCTTCTTGTCCTTCCTTTTAAACCCCTTCTAATTGCTTGGTGCGATTTTCTTCATTTCCCAATTGATTTTGATCAACATTTTCAATAATTGATCATTCTAGCTTGTTTGCTAACCTTTCCATTTTTTAACTACCATGATGTTTATATTCAACCCCTTTTAGCTAATTTCTTTTGGCTAAAAGGATACGATGAGGATCATAGTGACATCCTTCATCATATTCAAAATTGAAACAAGCAAGCAATCGATCAATTATCTGTGAATATGCTCTATTATTAACAGTAAAAGCCTCCAATATTATTGGAAATTTTAAAGAGATTGCTAAATTATTGCTTGAGAAATGTATAAAATTTGAATCTAATCTCTGCCTTAATATCTTCAAAGTATAAACCCTAGGATTTAAAAATGAAGGTAGTTTATAGGGTTGAACCTATTCTCCATAAATCCTTATCACTATATAGTGCTTATATAAGAACCAATCTCCTATTATGGACCTTGAACCCAGTTGGAGACATTTCTTTAGCTTTGGGCATACTCTTAGAAATTCTTCTTCATGAATCAATGAACTTGTTAACAAAATTGAAGAAACCATTCAATTTTTTTATAAGAGACAATGATCTGTGAATAACCAAACTTAATCCAAAAGAATTAAGTCCTTTCTGGTTCCAAAACATTGACACTTATCAGTGAATATATCCAAAATTAAGTAGATGAGATAGGCCTGATATCTAAAGCTCCAAGGGGTACTGAAACTTCTCAACTATTCATGAAGCTTATATTATAAATTTATGATAATTGAACTTTACCAACAATGACAAAGGCCATAAAAAATATAGGAAACATTCACTAACGACCTAATCATGATTGAAACCCAAGATTTGACTAATCATGGAGAAAATGATCTCCACTAGTTTAACAAACCACTCATATTTCATAGGGTAGATTAAATATTGTATAGTCTCAAAATTTATAACCCTTTGGACAAATGCAAGTTGTACTTTTGGGGCTAATGATCTGAATATTTGAATGAGAGTTTATTCATTTAATTCTACGACATTTTCATTCATAATATTGGAATACTGTAACCCTAACATCTTGAGAACTGGATTAGTAGTTAAGGAAATGAGGATATTTCAAGTTTTTTTTTGGCACTATTAATCTGATAGAAGAAAAATATTTCTTAAAGCACCATATGACCAATTCAGGGAAATGAAAGACCCGAGGAGCTATACATGATGGTAGACGTGACTCCCAACCTTTATAAATGTTACTAATTTCATGATCCCGCTGACAGAACAATTGAGGGATCTGCTCTTGATTAGTACATGATAAAATTGGGTCATAAACATCCCAGTCTTGGTCCACTAGGTTATTCTGGATAGGGTCAAATATTTTGTGGATGGAGAAAAATTTATTAAAGGATTTCATTCTTTTTACTACTAAAACACTGAGATGGAACATGAAACCAAGCTTGAAAGATGAATTCTTAATGATTTATATGTTTTAACAATATTAATTTTCGCTTGTAATAAAGCCCTTTTCACCTGTAAGAAGATGTAGAACAATGTGCTTTTACCGTGTAAAAATAAATATTTATAAATAAAGTGCTTGGTAAAAATTTAATAGATACCAAATTTTTGTATCCATTGATTTGATCTAGTTGCTAGATCAACGGTGGAAATTGAGTGTGGAGATGAGAAACGGACGATCTTTAACAACATAAGAAAATCCCACACTAAATATTTTAAGAAACATGTGTTTCTTCTCAGTGAGTGTAGGATTTGAATGGTGTTTTATACTTCGAGTCGATTAAAAATCCGCAACATATATTCATCATTGATCTCCAATTTCCCGTGATCTTGACCTTTGAATCATGTAACACAATATGGTACTTTTTCCTTTGGTGATTTGAACTATGCCAGATGCAATAGAGTAAATGACTTATCATTATTTAAATATCCCAGCTCCTCGATGTTATCTTGATGCATAGTGCATATATATATACACACTCCAATGTTGGGCGCCTTGTGTTGGAGTAAATTTTTTCTAAATTTGAGAATGAGTCTAGCAACCCAATATTTTTTATAAAAGAATAATAACCATGTATATGAACCTAATGTATAATAATAGCGTTAAATTTTTTTGACCCCAATTATAATTTTTTTGCAAAAATTTATAAAAGTTTTAATATGTGATAACAAACCCTTAAACCCTCAAACTCTAATCTGTGAAACCTTAAGCCATAAACTATTAATCGCCAATCCCTTAACACAAAATCCTTAATTACCCTACACCCTGTGCACATTCCATATATCTATTATCACCCCTAATTCTTAATCCTAAATCCATAACCATTATAATTACTAACCCCATGATGTCCAAACCTTATCACCCCTAAATTATATAAGACATAACAACTATAATCCCAAGCCCCTATAACCCTTAACACCCACTAATTTTGAACCCTAACGTCTATTATCTAATACAAATTTTAACCATAACTATTATATCCCAAAAAGCATAAACCTATCACCCTCAACTCTTGAAATGTAACAATTATCACTAATAAAATATTATTCATAACAACTATACTTGTTAATTAGTAACATATGATCCATATAAACCTAATCCCATATACAAAAATATTATCTAACTCCTATATGCCCTAGATGGGAATGATGGATGATGACAATGAAATTTCATGATGAATGCTCATGAAACATTGACGATATGAAATTAGACTATGGGGGGATGTCAGGAATCCTTGAGTCTTGAAAACCTCATATACCATCAAGGCATGTGCCTAGTCTAACCATGTCAAATTTCAATGCATAAAATAATAATTTGTAGAAATTTAAACTATGGCCCCACTCACTTTTCATCATGCGGCGTTGGTGGATGACATTGGTGATGGGCACGTTGGAATACGTTCCATGAAATTTCAAGAGAGTTTCGACAAAGATTCCTTAGATGGGAATGAGGAATGATGACAATGAGACTACATGAAGAAAAATGATGCAAACATGGATGATCTCAAATATTATGAAAGGATGACACACATCCTTGAGTCTTGAAACCCTCACATACTGTTAACGCATGTGTCTACTCTTACCATGTCAAATTTTGACGCATACAATAATAGTTTTAAAATTTTCAACTTTCGCCTCATTCATCGCTCATCATGCAACGTCGATAAATGAAATTCGTGATGGGAGAGTTGGAATACGTTCCATGAAATTTCATGATATTTTTGAAAAATATTCCATAGATCGGAATGACAAATAATGACAATGAGTCTACATAATGAACGTTGATGCAAACGTGGACTATCTCAAACATTATGCAATAAAATAAAGCATCCTTTGGTCTTGAAACCCTCGTATACTGTCAAGGCATGTGTCTAGTGTGTAATCATGTCAAATTTTGATGCATACAATAATAGTTTTATGAAAATTTAGCGTTAATAGCACCATTCACTGGTCACTGTGTGGCATTGGTAGATGACATTAGTGATGGGCGTGTTGGAAGATGTTCCATGCCATTTCAAGAGAGTTATGATAAAGAAATAAATCCCCTAAACCCTAAGCCTACATTGATCTTTAAATCCTTAATCCATAATCCCTTAATTAAGTACCCTTAATCCCTCAACCCTAGTTAATCAATAATACCTTAACAAAAAATCCCTAAATCCCCTAACCCCTAATTCATAGACCCTGAAAAACTTAAGCCCTAAACTCTAATCCCTTAATCCATAAACCCATATTCCCTACGAATTTAAACTTTAATCCCTTAAATTATAATCCCTAAGCCATTAACCATTAAACTACATAACCGGTAAGCCAAAAATCCCTTAGCTCTTGACCCTTAATCCATTAAACCCTAACTCCTAATCCGGCCTTAACCCTTAGTCCCTGTACCCTAAATACCTAAATAACATAATCCTCAAAGTGCATATCCACTTAAACCAGAACACCTCAATTAATTAATTATTTAGGCACATTCAATGCTAAATTTGATGTTAAAAAGGGAGAAACTAAGGTGGAAATTTAGGCACAACACGAGAAGCTAAATCCGACACAATTTATGGAATAAATTTTTGGCACAATTCTTGACATGGATTTTGTTGTAATTTCAGTGAATTTTCTGGCATTAAATTATGGCACAATACTTGGTGTTATTTCTGGCGTTAATTTATGGCACAATACTTGATGTTATTTCTGGCGTCATTTTTGACACAATTTCTGGTGCTATTAATGCCTAAACATTTTTTTCAGCGCAAAAAATGCCAAAAATAACACCATGTTGATAAATAGCGCTGATTTTTTCAAAAAATTGGAGAAAAATAAACTAAAACAAAGCTAATCGTAGGGATTTATTGTAGTGAATATTAGGGGTTTTGGAATCCCTTTAAAATCCTTGTTGGTTAAGGATCTAGCTAAGCAAGAAAAACAATTGATACTTCTTCCTTAAGAAACCAAACTTGAAGAATCATTTCTTTCAAATGTAGAAAATTCCTTCTAGTGAGATAGTTCTCGAATAGCACAAAGTTGTTATGGGGCTTTTGGAGGACTAGGTAATTTCTGGTTATAATATTTTTTCACTTCGATTGATAGTCTCAAATCAAAATATTGGATAAAAGTATGCTTGGAGAGGAAGGACACAAAGGAGAAAATTGGTGTCATTAATGTTTATGCTCCAATAACACATGAAGAAAAATGTGAGTTCTAGGACAAATTGATCTCTTTAAAAGAAAAGAAGTGGCATAAAAACATCATCATAGGAGTGGAATTGAATACAATTATTTTATCTACTGAGAAGAGATAAGGAAACATCGTTTGAGACCCCTTTCAAGAAAGAATGGAGGGTGTAATGTCTGAATGTGACCTAATTGATACACCTCTAAAGAAAGGAAAATATACTTGGACAAATAGGAGAAGTATACAGAATCATATCAAAACAAGATTGGATGGATTTGAGATGAACAAGAACTGGCTCCTTAAAGGGTTGGAATGTGCTTATTCAATTATGGCACAAGGCGAATTGGGTCACCAAACAATATCACGAGCATTGGAAAAATCAAAATACTTGGGCCATATTCCATTCAGATATAACCTAATATGGCTAAAAGTGGATGTAGTCTATAATATAATCAGACAAGCCTAACTGACTCTAGTCATAGGATCTCCCTCTTTTGTCTAGGAGTCGGAATAAAATACTGTTAAAAATGTGTTAAGAAGTTGGGTGACGGAAAAATACCAACCTCCAAGATAGAAGAGCCTCAAATTTGTAAAAAAACTCGAGAATAATCAAAGTTTGATAGAAAAATGTTAGGTGGAAAATTGGCATATGGTAAAGGAAAAATAATTGTCCAGGAAAATATTCTCAGTAATCTGGAAAGAGGAAGAATATTAGAGCTTGAAATCAAGAAATGTACATATTCAGGAAGGCGATCAAAATACTACCTTCTTTCATAAGCAGGACAAGGTTAGAGAAATATTAAATAGGGTAAGATAAATCATGCCCGAAGGGAAGCCAAGATTGGCCACTTTTGCTGATATAAATCAAGAGGCATTCCTACATTATCAATCACTCTATTGAGGATAAATAATTTGAGTTGGAAAAAGCATAGGATTTCCTATCATATTTTTTACAATTGTAACAAAATATGGAAATAAACAGTTAATACAAGGTTATAGAAGAAATATGGGCATTGGACCTAGAGAAGGCCCTAGGCCTTGATGGATTCACTATAAGTTTTTATCAAGTCTTTTGGCCGATGATAAAAAAAGACTTGTTGAGAATGCTCAATGGGATAAGAAGGAAAGAAAATATTAGGGGATGTACTAACTCTTCCTTTCTTTCATTAACCCCTAAGGAGAAAAACCCTTTGAATTATCTAGGTTTAGACCTATATCTCACAATGAAACATGTAAAATTATCACAAAAATTATAGCAAACAAATTGAATAATTTTTTTCCAGAGATTATTTCTGAAAATAAAGGGGATTTCTTGAGGCACAAAAAAATTATGGATAACATAATATTGGTATATGAATCTATCCAACCGAGTAAGGAAGCAGGGTAACCTAGATTGGCCATTAATCCTTTCAACTAGGTAAGACACTTCTTTCAATATTTAATTCTTGATAAATTGGGCTTTAGTAGTGAATTCATTTGTTAGATCAAAGATTTTATAAGATTCACTTGGATCGTGCCTTTATAAATGACCATCCCACCCTTTTTTTTGGCCTCTCAGGTTTTTAGAAATTTCTTCCCACTTTCTCCCGTAGTAGCAGAGAGCTTGAGTAGGAATTTATGGAAAGAAAGAATGAAAGGAAAATTACTAGGCTTGAGCATAAATTGAAATGTAAAAGGAGTAAATTACTCCCAATTTGTAGATGATATACTCTTACTGGGAGGGGCCTCCAAAATAATAGTGAGCCATTTTGAATCTCTTCTAAATGTCTATCTAGATCTCTTGGGTGGGCTAGTGAATAAACAAAAAAGTAAACTCTACGGATGGATTTGTTTAAAATAAGTTTTAAGAGAGATATATAGGGAATTATGTTTCCCAATGACAATAGGATGGAACTCATTTAAATAACTTGGAGTAATAATTTCCATGGGAGAATCAAATTGATAGGATTGGGAGGATGTATTGCAAAAATTCAAGAAGAAGAACCAATATTGGGGAGCACAATGGCTAAATGCAACTAGGAAAGTTGTATTGATCAAATAAAAAGGCCTTAGTCTTTTTGATAAATCAGAGGGGGGCTTTTGTCAGATTCTTAATTTCACCCAAATCTGGATGATCTGAAGACTTATTTTTCTAGGTGTGCTATCATCTTCATAAAATATCCATCTATTTCTACAACACCATAAACACCAGTGAAAAATGATGGGAATGTTCCTAAGAAATTTACCTTTTCAAAACCAGTAACTAATACAGTCCTCAGGATTCTCATAGTAAGGATTCTGAAAATTGAAGTGTTTGCTCAAGGTGAGGTGGATCTCCCGAGAAAAAGGACATAGATAAAAAAGGTGGAGATTGTCTTCTATCTCCCTCATGCAAAGTCTACATATCCAGGGTCCTATCTTCCCTTTTCTCTGAAGATTTTTCCAGGTAAAATTTTTATCCTGCCAAATTATCTAGCAAAAAATAATCATTTTTGTCTGTGCATTAACCTTCCAAATTTATAGGAACCAACTGTTTTGATCATATCCAAATTTGACATTCATAATCTCTTTGTAGATTTCACTAGTTCTAATTTGGCCATTTTTTATAGTTCCTTCCCATGTAACTTTGTCTCACAATTTGTATCTCCCCAGACCAAGACACCTCAACGATTTTGTATAATTTCACGACTCAGATTCCATATTACCATGAAGATCTAGTACCATTGTAGGTTTCCATCTCGGAGCATTACCCACCCAATTCTGTATAACCTATCCCATATAGAATAATCATTTTCCATTAAGCTTGGTCACCAGTTCCGTGCTGAGTGTTTGGGCTTACTGAAATCCATAGATATTCGAGTGTCCAATCAGTATTTTCATCCCATCACCAAATATCCAGCATATATTCTCAAAGAAAAGTACTTAGATTTTTATGAATCCTTTCCATATTAGGGACCCCCTTGATACTTTCTCCTAGCCCTTTATATATAGATCTTCCACACCCATGTTTATTAGGTACTTATGTTTTAGAATATCATTCCATATTCCCGGTGTTTGTAAACCTCCCCATAAATTTTTCATTAGAAGAAGCTTACCAAATATCTCCAGGTCTAGGATACCCCAACCCCCTTTATCCTTTAGTTTTGATATCAAATTCCATCAAGCCAGATGATATTTCCCATTATCTCTACCCCCATTCAAGATGAATTTTTCCATGAACCTCCTTATACTGTCAATGATTTTCTTCGGAATGATGAAGAGGTGGGCCCAATACACAATAAATTGTTGTAGTACCACCTATGCCAACACTAATATCCCCCCCTTCGACAACCATTTTAAGGACCATACTCTGATCCTGATTTTATATTTATTCAGTAGAAATAACCAATCATCCACATGATATCTTAAAGGTTTCATGTGAAAGCCTAGATAAGTAAAACCTCTAATGAGGGGGGACATTCGGAAATTGAACAATGTTGCGATATAATGATATATAACATGCTCTCCCTCATCATAATAGATGCATGCCTTTCCTTAATTTTCCACCATCCCAGATTCATTACTAAACTTTTTAAATATGTTATATAGTGCTTCCAAACAACGTTTCAATAACTACGTGAAAATCAAAACATCGTCGACGAAAAAGATATGGGTAATCTCCCTCTGAGAAGTAACCTTAATACCCCTGATCTCCTCCAGGTCCGAACCCCTATTGATTTTTAAACTGAAGGCATCCATCACAAGAATAAATAAGAGTGGAAAGAGGTCAAATCCTTGACACAACCCTCTCCCTGGATTAAAAAATCTGGATGCAGACCCATCAATTAATAGTTCCATTGATGTGTTGCAGACACACCCCATAATCCATTCTAAAACTTCTCTATCCATACCAATCTTATGTAGGATAAGTCTTAAGAGGCCCCAATCCACCCTGTCATAAGATTTGCATAGATCCACCTTCATTACCACAACTTTCAAACTCCATGACTGTATAGTATGCATAATTTCTTGTGTTGCAGCCACGACGTCGTGTATGCTTATGTTCTATAGGAAACTAGATTTTTCTGGAGTGATGGATTTTGATAAAATCTCCTTCATTATGTCAACAACAATCTTAGAAATAATCTTATATAGGGTATTACATAGTGAAATAGGCCTGCGTTCATCAAAGGTCAGAGTGCCTTTTTTCTTTGGAATTAGTTCCAGGAAGGTGGAATTTAACGCACCATGAATCCTGCCCAATGTTCTCACTTATTCCACCATATCAGTTATAACCTAGATGAATTCCTTAGAAAGATGTAGGAAAAAATCCGGGGTAAAACCTTCAGGTCCCAGGCTCTTATCAATAGTGAAAGACTTAAGAACCCCTGCCACCTCATCAATACTGACGCTTCTCTTGAGTCTCTGTATATCCCCTTCCTCATAATCCTCTAGAGACCATAACTGATCCACATACTTAGGTTCCTCATGGGGCTTTATAGTGTCGCGAAAAACTTAACCGCTTCATTCTGAATATTATCCGTGGTGAAGATAGAAATCCCATTAATATTCACCTGCCATATCGCGTTATAATTTTTTCTCCTGGTAGCATATGCATGGAAGTATTTCATGTTTTTATCACCCACCTTTAACCACGTGGGATAGATTTTGAATCTCCAATTCTGTTCTTTGATGAGCAGGATCTTTCTTTTCTCCTTTTCCATGTATTTGGGTCAGAGCCAATAGTCCGGAGACTATTTTCACTCCTCCATTTCTTTTAGGATAAATGTCGTGTTTGCTACTATTTTCTTTAATTTTGTTATCATGTGACTCTTTTTCTACTTCTCCCATTCACCCACAACCCTTTTTAAACCTCGAAGAGTATGTGATAGGTATTCCATAGCTGACATATCAGCACTTCTCTGGTGACTTTTCATGTATTCTCCTACCAAGTTATTAAAATTCGCATCGTCAAGCCACACCCTATTTAATTTAAAAGGGTAGCCTCTTGGTATTTTTTCAAAATTACACTCAAGGGTAATCAACCTGTGATCTGAGATATCGATGTCTTCAACCCTTGCATTGTGACTTCCTATCTGAGAGAGAAGACTGGCCTAAACCAGAAATCTATCGATCCTTTTCCCTATATACTTAGAGCCCTTTCTTCCATTGAACTAGGTACTTATTTATATGGGATTTGGTCTTCTTGCTCCAAAAAGTGAGATCAACCAGATTAACGGTTTACTGCAAAATTCCTATGACACAGAGGTAAAAATAATGAAAAATTTTCCATTTTTCAATTGGAACATTGTTAGACTTCCAAAATTTTGTGGTGGCATGGAAATAAAGGATCCCCAATTTATGAGTCTCTCATTAGGAGCTAAAATCATGTGGAATCTCATCTCAAAATCAAAGGAATGGTGGAAACATGTCTTTCTCTGGAAATGTTTTCATAAGCACAAGCTCCTTAGAGTTGAGAATGAAAATTAGGCAGGGTGCGGTTAAAAAATATGGAAGTTCGACAAGACCACGACTCCCATAATATTGGAAAATCTAAGTTGGAAGTCTTGAAACGATGCACGTATAAATACATGGAAAGATAATACAGCATAAACAATGTTACTGGAAGAAAAAGGGGAAATAATGGAGTTAGCGAATTGGATTAGGCGATGAGGATATCCCAGGATCAAAGATATGTCACAATGGAATAGGAAAGGGTGATGCAAAGGATAGATATGTACATAACTCCTTGCTAATATTCAACCCCAATGAAATAATTTAATAAATTTGTTGAAATATTTTGGTCTAATCAACTCCTGTAAATCTAATCAGTGGTCATGGATGGGAAGACCAAAACAAACATATTAAGTTAAATCTAGATACAATTTGCTTGTAAACAAATTGCAACATCTAGCTTCATCAAAATTGTGGAGAAAAATATTTTTTAGTGATGATCTCCCCAAAATAAACATCTTTTATTGGGTTTTCATTCATGGAATATTTTTGACAACAGAGAATCTAAGGAAGCATAATATTAAGGGGCCTTCAGGATGTGCCATTTGCAAATAAGAAGAAGAAGACACCCTTAATTTATTTAGGAATTCCCCTTCACCTTGGCAGTATGGTAGAAAGAATTATAAAAATTCAGCTCATTTGAAAGCATTCTAGATAGTTGGATCGAAATGTTTTATTTATGGAAAAAAAATCCCTGGTTGAGGAAAGCTTCATAAGTGAGAATGCGATGTTGAATGTCTCTCCCTAACTTATCTGTGTTGGTTTGTTTAGTGCCATTTTCAAAGGAGACAATTCCAACTCAACATCAATCACATTCAATGCTCTGAACCTATTTGAATCCATCACCACTCATGGATACAATTTTTTTGATTTGGAGGATATGTCGTCACAATAAATATATTGGATCAATTTAAGCACATCCCATTTTCATGCTGGAAACTTCAATCTAAAATCAAGCCAATTTCAAATCATTTTGTATAAGAAATTATTTTGAATAATATTCAAACTAGAGATTAAAAAAAATTATCACACTCTGTTTTTTTGATGTGGCAACGAAAGGTAATCTTAGGATGGAAGGAGAGGGAAAATTTATGTTTTTCCCCAACGACCAAAGGGAGATACAATATGCTTGGGGCTTGGGTTTTTCCACCAATAATCAGGTAGAATATTTGGCTTTGTGGAAGGGGCCACATATAACCATTGCTACAAGAATCCTCAGAGTGATGGTATTTGGGGACTCTATGATAGTCATCCAACATGTGAACAAAATTAAGAAAAATTGAACCTCCGTAGTCCCCCTATATTGAAAAGAGTCACATGTCCATTTAGGAACTTTGAAACAATTGATTTTTACCATGTTAACAAACAATTGAATAGAAAGGCAGATTTTTTTGGCTAGTAAAGGAAAAATCATGAATCAAGGTATTCTAGATTAAGATGCTAGCATAATAAAATTCAATTCGTTACCATCACTACAAAAATTATCTCCATGGCAAGGTATGAGGCATAAAAACAAGTGAAAGAATGAAGGATAAATCGCCAGAATATTGGACAACACCATCTACACTCTCATTTATTGGTGCTCTATTAAGAGAAATCAGAATGATTGTCCATCAAAATCGATGAACATGATATGAAAATCCCACTCCATAAAAGCACATTTTCATCACAGGTACAAGACATCAACATGCAGTACATTTGTAGGAACAACCATATTCACAAATATTAGAAAAGGAGTTTGTAGGGAGTCAACATAGATAACTCGACTGGGATAACATTCACAGGTTGTGGAGTTTTAATGCTTGAAATATGGATAGATATCAGGGAAATAATAAATGAGGAATATTTGGAAGACTTCATTACTGGAACATATATGGTCTTAATTTCCATTAAATGACCACCCTGGCCAAGGAGAGCCTAGATACGAGGTTAATTAATATATAAAAGGACCACAATTGTGTCTCAATTACATAGTACGGGAGGAGCTAGCATACAACAAGGAATATCAATTGTGATTCTAGAGCTAGGGATAGGTAGGAGAATGGATATATATATATATATATATATATATATATATAAACTCATATGGTCAAGGAGCAGGATAAAATTAATCATCATTAACAAAGGAAATGGAGTACATTATGACCTTCCTTGATAGACAAAGTGAAGGAGAGGAAAATGAGAAGCAAGCACAATTAGATTTACTACTAAAATGTGAAATGCTGCAAAGAAATTTTGTGAAACTTCAGGAAATTCTTGAAGCATAGGTGGTGATACTAGACCTAAGGATAAAAGAGATGGTTTGAGATATCTATAAAGAAGCAAGGGATACTTCTATAGGCATTGAATTTTCTAAAAACATGGAATGGAAAGGCACACTTGTTCAGGCACACTAAGGGTAGAGAAAAGTGGTTGCACAGGAAAAGAACAATTCTGAAGTTTGGCCGTCCAAGTATGCTAGAAAATATGTTTTTAATGGATTTAGGTACTGCAGATAAATTGTCTTTAGGTGTTTTTTGGAAGTTAATTAGGAGATATCCGTATAAATACATAGTAATTAGGTATAAATACATAGTAAATAGAAAGCACAGTAGGAGAAAAAAAGAATTATTGGAAATGTAAGTTCTTTCAAGTACATGAAACAATTGAAACTGTAAAGGTATTGGTCTTGTAACCAGATCATGTTTATAATATAAAATTTTACTTGTTCTTGAAAAAAAAATCTCTCCCATATTAAGTATACATTTAAATTTTTACACTCATTTACAGTTCCACTACAACATATCATCTATATTGAGTCAACATTTATATTTTTACACTCATTTATGGACACTACAACATCTCCTCCATTCTATGATGTAAACTACTTTAAATGTAATCGAAGAAAAAACTATGACAAAAATTTATTTCTTTACAAAATTCGAATGAGAAATAATATGTTACTCAATATTTTTTCACACTATCGCTACAATCCATTCTTCCTTTACTTTAGCTTGAATATTCTCCTTTTAGGGAGGTAAAATAAAGTTGGATAATTGTAGGTTGATCAAAGAAAAATGACATGGGAATTAATAGACTAAAATTCAGTTTAACTACGACATCCACCAGGACATTCATTTAAAGATTTCTGAAATTAAATCATAGCATGGATTATGGGTAGCTAACCATTGAAAACCCCTAGTTTAACCATAGGATGATATTCCTCATAGCCTCACTTGCAAGTGGATCAATGCTTCACATTATAAATTGATGTTTTTTTTCACTAATGTAACCGTTTTGTTTTGAGTGTAAAATTTAATTTGATTGTGGATTTTGGGAATATTTTAAGATCACGATCAATTTTTTTAACTCTCTTTCTAAATTCAAAATATATTTGAAATCCTTAATCAAGACAATGGAAACTTAATTGTTTTACTTGGTCATATTATCTATGTTTGGCACATACAATACCTCGTTGGAAAGATCTATAGTAGTACTACAATATTTCTCACAACTTATTTCCTACAATTATGGGCTTGCTGCGGACCATAAAAAATTTCCGTTTAGGGGGTCAAAACAGCTCTGAAAGTTCAGGACCTGAAAAACTACTAAAAATAGTAAATGCTATTATAAACAAGGAAAATCATGAAACTGACTAGAGGTCTAGGTGGAATAGGTGGGTAGCAACCAATATCCACCTAAATCAATTATCCTTCCTAGGAGGAAATGGTCCCCATTGCATGCAAATCATCCATGAGGTAAGGAAAGTTTTGTTGAACCTGGTCCTTGGTGAACCAATTGCTCTGGTGAAGGAGTTGGCCTGCTTTGAAAACTTAATATAATTGGATCCTATGTTGGCAGGTGTTAAACACAAGCATGGTGAAACACACACATAGGGAAAGATAGGCGTGAGCTATCTTATTATTAACCATAGATGTGATTTTATAGTACATTAGGTGTGACCCTTGGATTCTGCATTCCAAGGTCACTTGGACTCCTTTTGTGACTGATTACCTTCCACACCTACCCATATAGGATTAGGTGTCCAACATTCCCCCCCTTAATCCGAAGGGGTATGTGTGATTCTAACAAGAGAGTTGTAATAAAAATCTGTAAAGTATGCATGGTTACACTTAGGTTGAATCAAATCTCTGAAATGTTGGCATAAAGAGGTGGTTTAAGGATGACCACCAACACTGGAACACAATGCTTATTGCAGTTCCCGGAACTCTTCCAAATCTGGCAAGAAGCTGAGGTCTTATGCTAGAGGAAGTGTCCCTCATATTTGAAGAGGGAAACCTTCAACCTAGAAGAAGGGAGGTCTACAACCTGTGCTAGTTTAAGGATGAACACCAACACTGGAATGCAACACTTATTGCAATTCCTAGAACTCTACCAAAGCTGGAAAGAAGCTGAAGTCTTCTGCTAGAGGAGGTGTCCCGAATTCTTTGAAGAGGAAGAATATGAACCTCACATAGATGGTTTAAGGCTGTCCACCAACCAAAGGAATGCTCATGGGCATCTGTGTCTTTGGATACAACTCTGAATCTAGAATGACGAATTGTGGCTCAGGCTTGCTTGATGTGACTTTGAAGTTTGTAGATGACCACCATTTTTCCCCCTGTTAGGTACAAGGTGAGATGATGGCTAAAAATCAACTGTAAGATTTTTCAATATTCGAGAATAAGTTCTGACATGCGACTTAAATATCTTCTTGGCTATTGATGCCCATTTCCAAGAAGTGATCCATCTAAGATGAATCTTTGTTCTTGCAGGAGGCTTGTTTCTGAAGCATCTGTGTGAAGAGTGGGTGTGCCGACCACAGTGCTTGCATGGGTGAAGATCAAAACAGTGATCTTTCATATGGCCAACGCGATCACAGTGTTGGAATTTTTCAATTTGTTGTTACAGCTTTGGAAGAGGAGCAGGATCTAGAACAACTGAAGGTAAATTGTCATAAAGAAATCCGACACTCTGAAATTTGATGGGCTTGGAGTAGTCCGAAATATGAAAGCACAAATCCTTGTCATATCCAAGACCAATTCTATGCTTGTTATGGAAAAGCTCTTCCCAAGGTCTAATGATTGGCTTGGGAAGTGCAGACTGAGCTGCTGCATTTGCTTGTAAATCTGCTCTTGTACCAGGAACTGAATTTGAATCGACTGCAACTTTATATTCTTGCTGTTGATGGGAGTCCCTCTCAATTTTCTGAATAGAAATAGGTTTAGAATGATGACTCTTTTTTTGTAACTCATCTTGGTGTAGCTGAGATTCAAGCTGTAAAAAATCAATGTTTTCTTGTGCATTATGCAAACAGGTCTGAATGTGAGAGAGATTTTCCTTGCTAACTATCACTGTATCATGATCAGTGGAGCCTAGTATTAAAGTATTTAATAACTCCAATACTGCATTAATTCTAGCCATTTTCATTGAACAAATCAGGTGAATATCTTGAATTAGATGGCTAAAGTGGTTGTAATGATAAACAAAGATACACTGTTGGACAAAATGCATAGAGAGAATTCTGCACAGTGCCCAAAATACACTCAAAATTGACAATATTACCACCGATCACTTTGAAATGTGCCACAGTTCTTGGTACAATCAAATTCATTCAGTGCATCAACACCAATCCAAGATGGTTGCAACTTATAAATAATATCTTAAGATGTAATACCAAATCCAATAATTGATGGTCTGAAAATACTGGAAGACTTTAAAAAGTTCTAAATTCAATGACTCTAGCCGACCATTCATCAATAAATATGAACACTCCATAACGTGCCAAAACAATATGGCACCCAACTCCTTTTTTTTTTTTTTTTTTTAAGCAACCAATTTCATGCAATACTGGAGAGAATTGCAACAATGTAACCCATATTCCAAAGAGACAATTTTCACCTTCGATGGAGTCTTCCTATGTGAGTCGACGGAGGCTCTTCACAATAAGTATCGTAGAGGTGAAGATAATAATGTTTCTTATCTGGGAAATGAGAATAACTCTCTAGACCATATATGCTTTGATGGTGACTTTCTTAATGGAGCAAGCTTCCCACATGAACATAAAATTAAGAAGCTTTGAGATACCGAAATCCTCGTTGACATTATTATTTATTACAATAGCTCTCTAATACTGCATAATCATGGTAAATATTTCAAGCTAGCAGTCACATACAAACCACCCAACATTACCGGTTCAAAATTTCCGTAGGGACGTGTTTACATCCCCTCTAGGGACCGACTGAGAACCGAGAGTCGAGAGGGACGTGGCGTGGGAGGTTGCGGTGGGCAGCAATAGGTGCAGGAAGGGGGAGGGGCCACGTGGGAGGAGGTAGCGGAGGTGGGATGTGGAGGGGTGCAGGAGGGCGAAGGCAGAGAGGAGAGGGATTGCACATAGGGGAGGGGAAGCGTTGAGGGATGGGGGAGGTAAGGTGAGCCAACGGAGTTGAGCGGATGAAAGGAGGGGAAGGCCGAGGGGCCTGCGTGATATGGGGAGGGATATGGGAAGGGAGGCTGAGGGGAGGATGTTGTGAGATGGTGAGTGCAGTGGGGAGGCGAGACAATGGAGGAGGGAGATCAACGCATAGGCCGAGGGCTGAGTGTAGAGCAACGTTGAGCGCTAGTGATGCAGGGGCATTAGGCAAAGAGAAAAATCCATGTATTTTATTAAACTTAGGGGTTTTTAAGTTTTTAAAGGAGCTGGATTTTTATAAATGATTTGAGTGGGTTTTAGTGATTTTAATTAAATATTGTGAGGAAATTGTAAATATTCTCAAATGTTTGAGAACATGAGTGAGTTGAGAGTGTATAGGGGTTGAGAGATTTTATAAATCTTAATTTAGAGTTGGTTTCCTTAATTTTGGGATAAAATAGAATCCTTAGGGATTAAATAGGATATTTAGGATTTTGTTGAACAAATGCAGGAACTGAAAAAAATCATTTTCAGGACATTTTTTGTATAAAATGTAAGCCTCAATGGCATAAAAGACAGATCTGAGAGGGTGAGGAGTTAGAGTAGAAGCAGGGGTTTTTTCTTGTAAGCCTTCAGGTAGTTTGTAAGAGGGCCATTGATTGAAAATCAGGCTAAGGAAAAAGATTTTTGATGTAAATACTGTGTGTGTCAATGCAAAATTTAATTTTTTGAAGATGATGTTTCATTCCTGAGTTATGTGTGGTGTGAATGAAATGGGTTAAAATATTGATTGATTGTGATTGTTAATTTGGACAAATCTATCCCAGAATGGATCGATTCTGAGGTGGAAGAATTTGAGTTATTAGAGTCTGCGTGAAGAACTAAATTTGTGTCCCTTCAAGCTTCAATGAGTTACAGTTTAAGTCTCTATGTGAAGGCTTAGGTTTCATGAATGCATATTGAACCACGCCTCTCTGTATGAATAAATTACACGCTAATACTGTGTGAAGATATTCTGATCAATTCAAAATTCCACTCTGAAATTGGCATGAATCTGTGTAAAGGACTTATGGGTTCGATTCACAAAATCGATATCGATTTTGTCAAAGCCACGAGACAGTAAATCAGTAAAGGATTTAATCCTATGTGAAGGGTTCAATAGGGTTGATGAAGGTTGATCCATTTGCTGAAGGGTGCAAGTGAATTGACCTCTGACTATTGAGCATGTGTTAAACCCCTATCTGCTGGGATCGAACTCTATTTGTTTAATCCATAGCATCGATTGAATTGGCATCAGTGAGGTTGCATTAAGTAGAAGGCTGAGTTTGAAATAAGCATAAATCCATGGATAGTTAGAATTCTTACTAATTGCAGAGGTATTAAACATGGAAGCAATGGATTTATAGAATGGCAACAATGCCATTAAAACAAGATCTGTCGAGATACACTGAAGGTAGAGTCAAAACGAAACAAAGATTTGATTTAAGCATGAAATGCTAGATGCTTAGTGGAAAAGTCAGATGCACAACCATAAAAAAGACCTTCAAGTTGGAACCATGATTGATGGAACGTTGAGGTGGTTTTGGTGAGATTAACCCAGTGGTTTCGCATAAGCATTCACCTGGTAAGTGGATTTTCTTGAGGGAATGCGATATCATCCGTTAGAGGACGCGTGGCATAAGGCAGTATTTTAAACCATTTTTATCGCGTAATTTTGGAGTGATAGACTTTGGGAGTTAATGAATGTGATTGCCATCCGATTTCAGCCACGGGAGATCCAACGGTATCTACATTTGAAGGTGCGTAGTGGTTAAAGAGGTAAATTAATCGGTGGGCCCAAAAGTTCATTTTAATACTTGCTAGTGCTTTGTATTTTAAACCAAAAGTCAAGCTTTTTAATGATGTATTTACATGGGATAAAGGCATGAAGGGTTTGGTTTAATCGTAGTTGTAATTAATCGAATGGAATGTTTAGATGGGGTCATATTATTATGTGTGAGTTGGTTGGCCCACAGAACCATATTATAAATTGGGTCTTGTACAAGTCATATATATGATGTTGCATAAGCTGTGACACATTAAATATTGGGTTGTGTAAAGCTCGAATGTTGGATTGAAAGGGAAGTTTATATTTGAGTTCATTTGAATTCGAATAGTATGATTTAAATCATAAGGGGAGGTACTCCAATGGTTTGATAACCATTGGTTAAGTAAATAAGCTTCCGCATGAGAATGAAATCTGAGTTGTATTGCTGTGTGGTTTTTACAACCATAAGTGAAATAAGCTTCCGCAATTATTATTGAGTCTGTCCAGATTTAAAATTATTTGGGGAAAAATTGGAAGTGCAGTTTTATATGCACAAGAGAGTGAAGATTGTGGGTTGAGCAGGGTTTGCCCGCCATCAAGTGGTATCAGAGTAGGAAAGGCTCTGTTTGAAGTAAAATATTTTTTTTTTGTAGTTAAATCTGAAGGTGTGATGAGAAAAGAAAGAAGATCAGATTCTAAAATATAATATGAAAAAGTACACAGAATTGTAGTGAACAGACATTTGCAGAAATGAATGGAGAACAAGATCATGCAGGATCTTGCAGGTGAGATAATTTTAAATCTGATTTGAAATTGCAGAATTATGGTTGCAGATAAGATGTGATGGCCATGAACCTGATATTTAGCTAAAGGTTGGATAGGGATAACAAATGCAGTGTTCTTAAGAGAAAGTGAGTTGAGGAGATAGCCTAGAGAGAGTAGAAGAGGGTGCTCAAGAGGTTCCAGACATTGTGAACCAGTGCTTGCCAAAAGACCAAGTCCAGTGAGTGGATTGGTGAGGTAAGTGGTGGCAGGAGAGCTTGCTGTTGCAGAGGCTAGTGCAACTCATGGTGAGTGAGAAGCTCATGGAGAAGATGATCATGAAGGATCAGAGAAGAGGTTCTAAGGAATGCCACAGAGGTAATATGACTGATAGAGAAGAAAAATTGCAGTGATGAAAGTACAACTGGAGGTACTGAAGGAATGGCTGCAAGAAGAGGAAAACCAGAAAGGAGGATGGATCTTTCCACTAAAGGGAAAGAGAGTGATTTGGAAACCAGTACAGATGAAGTGGAGGAAAAGGGAGATTGCCTTATTGAAAGATGAACTCATAGTTCTTGAATCAAAGATGGAATTTGAGGATTCCACATGCAGATCTGTTCAAAGGGAAGTTCTTGAGAAAGCAACCAAGACTGAAAGGTCTTGTGGTTTAAAAGCTAATGAGTTGTATATGTTTTCAGGTACATCGCAAGGAGATGAACAAGCTTTAAAGTTTGTGAAAGAGAGGAAAGGTAATTGAATATGAAATCTTTTCAGATCAATGCTGAGATAGTAAGATCTCATGAGGAAGGCATGAAGACAGAAGAGTCTAATGAGAATATTCAGTAGAATATTGAGGCAAGAGATGAAGGACCAGCTGATGATTGGTCAAAAGCCGGTGAAGGTATGGAAAATTGTGTGAAGTTTCCAAGTTCTACTTCAATTGAAATTGTAGAATTGTATAGAAAATTAGATCTTCAAAGAAGAGAATTGGAGAAGCAGAGGACCTATGCACAGGGTAATTTTCTGAAGAAGTAAGACAGAGAAATTGTCATGAATGACAATCAGAGGATAGAGGATAAAGATAAAAGAACGATTCAGCAAAATTAAGGAGTTCATTTTGGTGAATCACAACAGAGAGACATTCATGAAGCAGATGAAGGGAAAAAGAAGAGACTAGCTGACAGCCTCATGGAGGATGCAAATCAGCATACTGATGTGCTGACAAAGGAGTTGGAAGGAAACTCAGAACAACATACTGATGTGTTGTCAGAGGAGAAAGCCAGTGAAGATTTTCTGAGTTTTGAAAGAGACTTAGAACTGCAGAAAGAAGAATTGGTTACTGGATCATCAATTGAGGCCATTAGGCCTTGTGATTTTAAAATTGACAATTTGTTTATGTTCACAGGTATTGCAGAAGACAATCCATCTCTTGGAGTTGTCTTGAAAGAAGAGGAATTGTTGCATAAAGAAGGTGAGACAGTCATGTCTCATATTCAGAAACTTGTTACAATTGGTGACAAGGAGGAGTTGGCTTGTTTGAATAGCCAAGAGAAGACTGGAGGACAGAATTTTGGAACTATTACAGTGATGGAAAATCACAATTCCATTCTGATGAAGGATGAAGGTACAAAGTTTGAAGAACTTGATGTGATTGCCAAAATCAATCAAGGAGATGAAGCAAAATTACTGAATATTGTCAAGGAAGAAGAGGGATATGCTGAAACTGAATTGCAGCATACTAATGATGTGAAACAAGTACAAATGAAATGGCTAAAATGTTTGCTGGAAACATTTGAACAAGAAGAAGAAATTGCAGACACTAGAGTAAAATTGCCTGAAGCTGTGAAAGAAATAGGAGTAGATACTAGTTTGTCAAATTTAATTATGCTTACTAGTATACTGAATGAGTATGTTACTGCAGGTAGATAATTAAATGATAATTTATTTTCTGAAGATAAATTTGCAGGTGATGAGCAGAATAAAATGGTTGCAGAGGGAGATATCTTAAGAGATATTCAGGAAGTTTGGGAGGTAGCAACAATTAGGGAGACAACAAGAGCAGCAGCTGAAGCAAAATATATGGTGGCTACAACACCAACACTCTTGAAAGTAGTAACAACAGAAAAATCCAAAGCAGCTACAGTAGTAGAAAGTGAAGGCAGCAACAAGAGGCAGAGGAATTTCCAGATAGAAGATAAGCTGGACATAGAAATTGAAAGCATTAGAAGACTGATGATGAAGGTGTCTCAGAAGAAGTAGACAACAACAAGAAAGAAAAATAATTTTAACAAAGGAAAGACAAGGATAGAATATGAAAGCATAGCTGGAGGCAAATTGCAGAACAAGATATGGAAACCTGGAGAAGTGCAGTTGAAGAATAATGCAGCTGTTGGACAGCAGCAAAACAAAGTATGGGATCCAGGAGGTAGAGATTAAAGGCACATGATCAGGAGATCATGATTAATTTTGACCTTGGGAGTCTGATTCAGGGGCATTAGACAAAGAGAAAAATCCATGTATTTTATTAAACTTAGGGGTTTTTAAGATTTTAAAGGAGCTGGATTTTTATAAATGATTTGAGTGGGTTTTAATGATTTTAATTATATATTGTGAGGAAATTGTAAATATTCTCGAATGTTTGAGAACATGAGTGAGTTGAGAGTGTATAGGGGTTGAGAGATTTTATAAATCTTAATTTAGAGTTGGTTTCATTAATTTTGGGATAAAAGGGAATCCTTAGGGATTAAATAAGATATTTAGGATTTTGTTGAACAAATGCAGGAATTGAAAACAAATCAGTTTCAGGACTTTTTTGTATAAAATGTAAGCCTTAATGGCATAAAAGATGAATCTTAGAGGGTGAGAAGTTAGAGTAGAAGTAGGAGTTTTTGCTTGTAAGCCTTCGAAAAGTTTGTAAGAGGGCCATTGATTGAAAATCAGGCCAAGGAAAAAGATTGTTAATGTAAATACTGTGTGTGTCAATGCAAAATTTAATTTTTTGAAGATGATGTTTCATTCTTGAGTTATGTGTGGTGTGAATGAAATGGGTTACAATATTGATTGATTGTGATTGTGAATTTGGACAAATCGATCCCAGAATGGATTGATTCTGAGGTGGAAGAATTTGAGTTATTAGAGTCTGCGTGAAGAACCAAATTTGTGTCCCTTCGAGCTTCAATGAGTTACAGTTTAAAGTCTCTGTGTGAAGGCTTAGGTTTCATGAACGCATATTTAACCACGTCTCTCTATATCTATAAATTACACGCTAATACTATGTGAAGAGATTCTGATCAATTCAGAATTCCACTCTGAAGTTGGCATGAATCTGTGTAAAGGACTTATGGGTTCGATTCACAAAATCGATATCGATTTTGTCAAAGCCACGAGATAGTAAATCAGTAAAGAATTTAATCATGTGTGAAGTGTTTGATAGGGTCGATTAAGGTTGATCCGTTTGTTGAAGGGCGCAAGTGAATTGACCTCTGACTATTAAGCATGTGTTAAACCCTTGTTTTCTGGGATCAGAATCTAGTTGTTTAATCCATAGAGTTGATTGAATCGGCATCAGTGAGGTTGCATTAAGCAGAAGGCCAAGTTTGAAAGAAGCATAGATCCGTGGATAGTTAGAATGCTTACTAATCGCAGAGGTATTAAACATGGAAGCAGTGGATTTATAGAATGGCAACAGTGCCATTAAAACAAGATCTGCTGACACACACTGAAGGTAGAGTCGAAACGAACCAAAGATTTGGTTAAAGCATGAAATGCCAGATGCTTAGTGGAAAATTCAGATGCACAGACTTAAAAATACCTTCATGTTGGAATCGTGATTGATGGAACGTTGAGGCGGTTTTGGTGAGATTGACCCAGTGGTTTCGCGTAAGCATTCACCTGGTAAGTGGATTTGCTTGAGGGAACATGATATCATCCGTTAGAGGACACGTGGCATAAGGCGGTATTTTAAAACCATTTTTATCACGTAATTTTGGAGTGATAGCCTTCGGGAGTTAATGAACACGATTGCCATCCGATTTCAACCACGGGAGATCCAACGGTATCTGCATTTGAAGGTGCGTAGTGGTTAAAGAGGTAAATTAATCGGTGGGCCCGAAAGTTCATTTTAATATCTGCTGGTGCTTTGTATTTTAAACCAAAAGTCAAGCTTTTGAATGATGTATTTACATGGGATAAATGCATGAAGGGTTTGGTTTAATTGTAGTTGTAATTAACCGAATGGAATGTTTAGATGGGGTCGTATTATTATGTGTGAGTTGGTTGGCCTACAGAACCATATTATAAATTGGGTCTTGTACAAGTCATATATATGATGTTGGATAAGCTGTGACACATTAAATATTGAGTTTTGTAAAGCTCAAATGTTGGATTGAAAGGGAAGTTTATATTTGAGTTCATTTTAATTCGAATAGTATGATTTAAATCATAAGGTGAGGTACTCCAATGGTTTGATAACCATTGGTTAAATAAAAAAGCTTCCGCATGAGAATTAAATTTGAGTTGTATTGCTGTGTGGTTTTTACAACCATAAGTGAAATAAGCTTCCACAATTATTATTGAGTCTGTCCTGATTTAAAATTATTTGGGGAAAAATTGGAAGTGCAATTTTATATGCACAAGAGAGTGAAGATTGTTGGTTGAGCGGGGTTTGCCTGCCATCAGCTAGCAATACAGCAGTGTCGAGGAGATGAGCAGAGGCAGAGCGAGCAGTGAGGGGATGATGGGGAGTCATAACATAGGGAGCGCAACGAAGGAGTTGAATGTGTAAGAGGAGGCAACGTACAGGGTTGAAGGGCCGTAGCGAGCCACGGAAGAGGTAGGGGCTGGCGAGGGAGAGGAGGTGAGCTGGCAAGAAGGGAGGTCGGTTGCATTGCCAAGGAGAGCCAGTAGGGAGGACCAAGGTTGAGGAGCCAAGAGTGAGCGCATTACAGTGCCAGTGCATTACAATGTTGAGTCATCGTCGATGGGAGGGCCATTGGTGGCTGTTTCTCCAAAGGTGTTCTCTTCCAAAAAATAACAAGGTATTCTATTAGTCCAACAAAAAAACACGCAGAAGGGTCAGAAGGTATACAAAAAATCTGTGATCCCACTTAGGGCCTTTTTTCACAAAATTCAAGCTCAATGTATCAATTTTCCCTGAAAGACCAGAAGGCTAGCATAACTGGCAGACTCTCTGATCTACAGACTTCAAAATACAGAGAAATGCTCATTCAAATAAATGGGTTTGTCATTTACACAGAGAAACATTCAACAATGTATATATCCAGGGTAGTGAATGCAATTTGGCTTGGACAATAGCTTAGATAGGTCTGAGGGGAGGAGTGTTTATATGTCAGAATGTAGGGTAGCGTGGACAACGTCTTAGATAAAGCAAGGAAAAATGGCATTTCTTGGAGCAGCGACAGAACTAGGCAGAAATCAAAGCTGGAATGTCGTTGACATGAAATACAGAATGGTAGAAATGACATTCAAAGAGAGAGGCCACAAAGGCACAAAACCAACGCAGGGCCCAAATTCGCCCGCTCTGATACCATGTTAAGCACAAGCATGGTGAAACACACACATAGGGAAAGATAGGTGTGAGTTATCTTATTATTAACCATAGATGAGATTTTATAGCACATTAAGTGTGACCCTTGGATTCCGCATTCCAAGGTCACTTGGACTCCTTTTGTGACTATTTGCATACCACACCTACCCATAGAGGATTAGGTGTCCAACAACAGGTGTTCTTGATCTACATTTCCATGATCTGATCAGTTGTGGACTATTCCATGCAGTATGGGTTTAACTCTATTGGTGTGAGTTTTTATATGATTTCAGATGTTTCCAATAATGGTGGAAACTATGGCCGAATGCATTACACATTGAACACTGGGTGCACCAAGGAATGATGGAATGTTGAGCTCAAAGGAATTGTCTCCTACAACCTTGGTGATGGTGTACGACCCATATCAGAGTGGGAAAATCTTGCGGTGGGCCCAGTGAGGTTCTCCTTCTGTAAATGTAGCCAAAATTTTTCACCCACCTAGAAATTTTGTGGCACTCAATGCTGTTCATGTCGCTACTTGTAATTAGAATTGGATCTGTCCAATATGTCATGGACCTACTGGAAGATGTGATGAATGTTCTAAATGAAGCTATTTTCCCTATCAGCTTCGGACTGGACATGATTTGAATCTTCCTCAGTAGCTGCAAATGGTATGGCCACATCAATGGGACATAGTGGTTGGAATCCAAACCCCACCTAAAAGGGGTTGTGGCTAGTTAAGCTATGGAGAGATTTTTTGTAGTTTTGATAGACATAAGGGAGGATTTCATCCCATTTGTGTGGATGCTTCAAGTTTCACATGCATAAAATTTGTACAATCATCCTGTCGATGATATTTTCTTAGCCATCAATTTCGGGGTGGAAAGTCATGGACTTAGTGAGTTGGGTATCCAACATTGACCAGAGGTTTGAACAAAATTTATGTATGAACCTACTGTCCTGATATGAGATAATGGACTGTGGGATCCAAAAGTGTACCCACACTCATTCAAATAAGAGTTTAGTAGTGGCTTATGTTGTGATACTCTTCTTACAAGATGCCAGAATGGGCATCTTGGATAATCTGTCGATGACCACAAAAATGCAGTCGTTGCCATGATTGGTAGAAGGAAGGCCAGACATGTAATCCATGGAGATGGATTCCCAAGGTTGAATAGGAGTAGGTGGTGGAGTATATAGGCCTTGATTCTTGATGGTTGGTTTTGTAATGGCACCAGAAATGCAGGATCTGATGTACTTCCAAACATATTGTTGAAGGTTCAACCAATAGAAATACTTTTTCAACATTGCCACTCTTTTCTCTACCCCGAAATGTCCAATGACCCAACTGTAGTGTGCTTCCAAAATCATCTTGGCACACTTTCTTGAAGGAACACAGAGGTGTCCTAGGTGGCATAACAGTGCATCCTGGAGGTGATAATTTGGAACTTTCTTGTCTCCGAGGAGTGATGGGAACATGCTTTCGAATTTTTGACCGCTCCTGTAAAGATATGGCCATCGCAAAGTCTCGTTCCTAGAAGAGTCAAGAACAATGGTTAACACTATTATAGGCGGTCGGTTGAGGAAGTCTGCAACATTATTCGTGCTGCCCTTCTTATATTTAATGTTCAAATGGAACTGTTGCAGGCATGTTGACCACATGATGGTGTATGGTTGCAGGTGTGTTGTGGTTGGCAGGCCCAATCGCTTCAGGAACTCTTCTGAAATGAAGTTATTTTGGTTCTCATTTTCGACAATGAACTGCAAAAGAGAACCCTTCACCCACATCCGTGAGTGGAAGAGACACTCCCCCTCCTCTGGATCTTTAGGCTCATCCTTCTGGATCTTGGTGGTGGCAATGGTGGCACTGGACTCCGCATTAATAATATGCTTCACTTTGTCATTCCCCTTGCTAGGTTTCGACTCAGAGTCAGAACATGCATTTGATTATGAAGCCTTCAACTCGGCCACAAGTGGCTGCTTGTCTCGACACTCACTCGTGTTGTGAGCGGGGATCTTATGGAACTCACACCACTTTCCTACGTCCTTCTTTGCCTTCGTGGTGTTTCTCTTTGCTTGTGGATTTGATGGGTTGTTTTGGGTTGGCCCGCATTAGGTTTTTCCTTTGTTCTTCGGTTTGGGGATTCCTATATATATAAAGGAGGTTTTTTCATTTGTATTATCTAAGAATTGTTCATTTATGTAATGTAAAGGAGGTTTCCCCCTTGAATTGGCTGATTTCTAAGTCGCTAATCTCTCTATTCTTCTATTTTATTAGGTGGTTTCATAACCAAAATTCTTTACATACAAAATTACATTACATCTAATGCTCACACATCTTCCCTATACTAGGCTATAGAGTGCCTCTCAGCACAATTAAATTTTTAGGTTTCCTATTTTTTATTAAATTCATAACTTTAATAGTTTCAACAAGTGGCTTTCACCATTTGTTCAAATATAGAAATTACCTTCAATTATACCATAAACACCAGATATTTATCTAATGTAATTGATAAATGGTGATAAATGGTACCATAACATTACACTACACTAGATGTAATGTAATTGATATATGGTACCATAACACATTATGGTATAATAACAAATAGATGTAATGTAATCTTTGGAGTTTTTCGATATTCTGAATATCAAATTATATCTATGCTTGTTTTGTTTGAATTATAAAGAGATAAATTAAAATGGAAAATCATTTTTTAACCATATTATAGAGTGAAGAGTAACAACATTTTATCTTCTGAAGTTAGAATGACTTGGCTTGAGAATTTACTGCAGGGATTATGCACAAAACAAATCCTTGCACACAATAATAGAGTGTGTGTTCCTCTTTCAAGAAATCCTCAATTTAATCTTCAATAAATTCTACTTAGACTCAATTTAAAAAAAATATGAAGAGAGAGTCAAACAATACGCACAATAATTGCATAAAATACAACCAGAAATTTACAAATGCAAACCCTTCCTTGGCTTAATATTACAATGATTGGCCTCTCAGCTCTCGCCCTTCACATGAAAACTCACACTAATTCACTCTATCTCTCACTGTATTCCTCACTGTCCTTCATCCTCACACAATCCTCACATTTATACATAATTATGAATTAACTCCAATCCATGATTTGCTCCACCCAAATATCAACCAAAATCTAAAATAGATTTATCCCTTATTTGACTCAACTGAGTTCCATTGAAGGAATTCCTGATCCCTAAATTATCTACCTAACTCAACTCCCTCATCTCAATTATTTAAGAGAATATTTTCAATAATCCTCACACTTAGATATTTCTCTCTTAATTTATTAAAAATGAGCACAATAATTTATAAAATAATTAAAAAGACATCACCTCCCTAATTACACAATGTTTAATAAAAATCAAGCAGGATGCTCCTGCATCAGACTCCCCATGTAGAGAAGTTTCCATAGACTCCTGTCTATGAGGTCTGCCACTTTTCTATAATAATGCAACAGCCATAAGTCTCAATGACTTTCTCCCTCCAGGATTCCAAACCCCGTTCTACCGTTGGTCCTTTAAAGTATCAACTCCATTTTGTAATTCATCACTCACTCTGTCAATCGGATTCCATCGGTCTTTACAACAATTTCTTCTGCCAATTCCTCGGAGTAAATCCTCTTTTTTTGATGCTTTCATCTTCAATTACACTAAACACTCAACTTTTTGAAGTGAAGAATAATCAAGAATTTCTTCTTGATCACAACTATAGTCATTGATTGCTTTTATAGTAGCAAATTTCTCATCCGTTGATGTACCTGCATTCATCAACAAACTGTTAGTTTTAAAAATATAAGACATTTCGGCCTCTTTTGATACTTCAAGCACCAATATCCCATCATAGACTTCCTGGATTTCAGTAGATCTTGTTTTGAATTGTTGGTTGCTTTCATCTTTATCCTGTTGGTTCAATACTTATGTTTCCTTTATGTCTCTAAAGACATAACTTTCTTGCTGCTCCTGATCTTTCATCTCATCTCCAAATACTTTCTGCTCAATTTCTCTGATTTCAAAATCATATTTATTAATGTTTCCTTCTAAATATACAACCATATTATCATTTGAAAAGTTATAACATTCACTCAACTCTCTAAATGTTAAAAACATTTCATCCCTATCATGCACAGTAACTGCAATCTCTTCTGTATCAGGTTCTTCAAGTTTCATCTCCCCTTCAGGTTCCTTAAGCCATCGTTCCAAGAGCTCTATTTCCATGTGAAATCTTTCCATCATTTCATCACAACCTTCATTCCCAGCTTCATTCTTCTTCTTGCAATCTCCCTGAGTTATCATGTTGTCTATATCATCACATTGCAAAATTTTGTCAGCAATTTCATTAAACAAATTCATTTTTTTACCTCCTTGGAATATCACTTTGTCATTTTCATTATGCTTCTGCTCCATAACAACTTCAACTGGCTGTCTTACACCAAACAAGAATTCAGTCTTACACCAAAAAAAAATTCATTTATGATTTCTTCCAGCTGCAACAAATCAGTACCTTCCTCCTCTGAAAGGCATTCTCCATCATACTTCACCTTAAGAGTTTCATTCATCTCTGTGACAATTTCATCAGACTGTCCACCACCTTCTGCACATCCTGAAAACATACACAAACTATGAGATTTAAAAATGCAAGGCTTCATAGCCTCATCTGCTTCTCTTATTAACACATCTTCAAATTATTTTGAAATATTCCAATAGTTCATGAGATCTTTCTCATTGATCTCTTCACCCAGAATTTCACCCTATTCTGGGCCATAAATGGAAACTTCCATTTTCAGCTCAGCCTCTCTGGGTTCTTCACATCTCAATTACACACTCATCATCTGCTCGAGCTTCCTCAACTCTTCTGTCAACTGTATATTTACCTTCTGTTCCCTCTTTGCGTGTAGCCTCTGCCACTTCACTTTCTTCCTCATGGTCCAACCATGTCTCTGGTCTTTATTTATCTGCAACAATTCCATCAACAACTCAAGGTGAACTGTTATCTCAGCTTTCTCCCGCTCATACTCTTCATCAGTCGACTGCTTACATATGCCATTTAGCTTGGCATTTTCCTTCTTCTTTCTTCTGCTTCGGTCATTCTCAGAACCTCTGAAATGACTATCACCAGTCATCTTCTCCTCCTTTGTGAACTTCATCTGTTCACGTGTGTACTTCATTCGAATCCTCTTTTCAGCAAGCCTCCATATTTTCCATTCAGCAATACAAGCTCTCTTCTTGTGCTTGATCACTTTCAGTTCTCTATCTTGGAATCATTTCTGGCAACTCTCTTGCTCCACTTTGCTGCAACACAACAACTGCAGTATTTCATGTGTTATAATGAACAAACTCTTTGGGTGTCGGGTTCCGCTGATCATGCACCCAATTACATTCAAATCTTTGACTTGATTTAAGACTGTTTGACTCCAGAATTTACATCAACTCTTTATCTTGGATGAAAAATACACCCTCTTGTACAATAGCTCAATCTTGACTCAGGCTATCCAAATTTTCATTCGACCTTAACATCTGTTTGACTTCAAGGCTTGACCCAATAAATACAATAGTGGATATTTTGACTCTAACTCAAGTTATACAACATACCAATGAACATCCACCCTTATTACATTTTCTCGATGTAAAATATTCACTGTCTCTCATACTCCATTCTTAAGAAAATATCACAAGTCACCAATTACATCATCTCCCTTTATCACTTCACATGATACTTTAGCCTTTAAATCGAAATGCAATCCATTTTTCCCAAGATTTATTTTATGGTGAAAATAAATAAACCATTCAATTTTCAACATTCAAAAATGCCTTTCTGAATTATCATAACTTATGCTCCCATCAAGGTTATTTAATAAACCTTCTCTTTGAAATTTCAACTCACTAGATTTCACTCTTATGTGCCATCTTTATCACTGTGAATATTTGCATGCCCTTCATACCATAACCTCTTCAGCACGCTATAGGAACTAGACACTTCAAACCGAAAGATTCCAAGCAATGGTTGAATCTTATGAGCGAGTAAACCTTCACTTGGGCCATAATGCAGCGCAATGGACCAACACTGTATTTAATTTTCATCCTAATTTTTAGATAGCTTCAAAGTATTATTTACTCAATTTGGGATCTGAATTCATTGATTTGTCTCTTGGCTTCCACCCAGCTGGGAAAACTTCATCGAGGTTATCCTGAACATATTGAAGAGCTTGTAATGTACGCAAAATTTCGTCTACACTACGACCAATGGCTAGATTGTTGATTGTGGAGTGTTGAATCACACCCTCCTTGTCAATAATAAATAGTCCTCGTAATGCTATTCCCTAATATGCAATCAAAACATTGTAGGATTTTGAAATACCCTTCGTAACATCAGATATAAGAGGATATTTCAAATGACCAAGACCGCCAGCTTTCCTATCAATTTGAACCTAAGCAAGGTGAGAAAACAAACTATCAATAGAAACACCAAGAATTTTGGTGTTCAACTTCTCAAACTTAGAATACCTATCACTGAAAGCAGTGATTTCTATGGGGAAGACAAAAGTGAAGTCAAAGGATAAAAAAATATAATAACATATTTATTCCGAATGTATTCAGACAACTTTTAAAGAGTTCACGCCGCAACACAAACATAAATCTTCATCACATTCTGCATCACCCAGTACCGCAAATGCATTTCGTAAGAATATTTTACCATGCCAGTTTCGTGATCCATTTCCGGAATTTCCTCCAGCAACCCATTTAAAGGATGCTTCAACTAATTGTGCACTTGAAGAAGTCACCAGTTTGTGGAGAGGTCGCATACAACAGTATGAAAAATATTGATTCCACTATAGGTATGTTGCTGTTGAAGAAAAATCGCTTTAGGCTCCACTGTAATACATACTTAGGAGTTCCAAATGCACAGGATTTCAAAAATTTAGTTCACAACGCCTTCCCTACATGACTTGCAGCGGTATTGCTTGCTTGTTTGCAGGGTGAGGATGGCATGGCAGTACTATTATAAATGGATCACAGTCAACAATATCATTTCTTCATGGGCTCTATATCATGCTATGAAACAACCTTATAAAATTCAAACGATTTATCCCTCAGGATGGAATTGTCTTGCCTGTTGCTGGGCTGTTTTTTTTTCTTCTATTCGTTACCAGAATTGAAATTCAAAACTGAATGATGCATAGGTGTAAAGTTCTATTTGGCATTTCATCAAATCAATTTTAATTCGACTAAAAACACAGAGACTTTCTTACCATATTTAGGTGATAGGTTGGGATCATAAGGAGTCCATAAAGTGTCCAGCGGCAAGCCCTCTTGGCATCTAGGTGTAGCCAAGGTTTACCTTTACCACTCCAATGCAACATACTGACAGGTCCAGGGTGAAGATCTCGTCAAAGGCCTTGCAAATTAATTCTGCCTAAACCGTGCTGACTCCAATGATGATTGAATTGCTTAACCAAACCAACAAATACCAGTAAAACGTATTTCTTCATCCGAGTTCATTCAATTAGGACATTATTACGCAGAACCATATTTTGATCCTTCACACATGCAGATCTCAAGCATACAAATATTAATGAAATTTGAAAATATGAGGAGAGAGACCCCCAGGCTATCCACAACAGTTCCCATTTTTCCTTACGACATTATCTCCACAACTCCAGTGCCGCATTCAACATTGATTGCCTCTCAGAAACACTAGAACCGCACATATAAGACTGCTAACGCAGACTTGCTTGCTGGAATGTTAACATAAGTATGAATTCGGAATGGGCGTTGTATACATATCTCTGCTAACACAGTATTGAATACTAGCCACACACCATATTTCCATGGTGACAACATCTAACTGCTCATGCGATCTCAACAGAAATTAGAACCACACATACCAGAACACAGTATCCAGACCATGCTAGCCGCACTCCATGGTTCCACGGTGACTGCGTCTACACACATCTATGGATTTTACACTTGATAGCCATGACAACTTATAGTGATAGCCTTTCACCTATGATAGCTATCTCCAGCCTTCGATTCTAAGGGAAATCACACCTTCCACTTACACTTCGTCCAATCTGAAGTTATCTTTGCTATTGTCACTTTTTTTTTGAACGCACCAACGTTCCTACATTCACACACTCATATACGACATATATATAATTGCAGAGATTAAATTCACTCACTCATCTCTTGTCCGTGGCTGCACAGATTAATGTGATCTTTGGCTTTGATACCAAATGATGCAGGGATTCTGCACAAAATAGATCCTTGTGCACAATAACATAGTGTGTGTTCCTCTTACAAGAAATCCTCAATTTAATCTTCAATAAAGTCTACTTAGACTCAATTTAAAACACATATGAAGAGAGATCCAAACAGTACAAAAAATAATTGCATAAAATACAACCAGAAATTTACAAATGCAAACCCTTCCTTGGCTGAATATTACAATGATTGGCCTCTCAGCTCTCGCCCTTCACATGAACTCTCACACTAATTCTCTCTATCTCTCACTGTATTCCTCACTATCCTTCATCCTCACACAATCCTCGCATTTATACATAATTATGAATTAAATTCAATCCATGATTTTCTCCACACAAATATCAACAAAAATCTAAAATAGATTTATCCCTTATTTGACTCAACTGAGTTCCATTGAAGGAATTCTTGATCCCTAAATTATCTACCTAACTCAACTCCCTCATATTCTCAATTATTTAAGAGAATATTTACAATAATCCTCAAACTTAGATATTTCTCTCTTAATTTATTAAAAATGATCATAATAATTTATAAAGTAATTAAAAAGACATCACCCCCCGAATTACACAATGTTTTATTAAAAATCAAGCAGGATGCTCCTACATCAGAATTGCCAATTGATGGGAATGATGCTGCTATCATCTCTCTATACATAGTATCCAATTATCTGTGAAAAAAATAAGATATATGTGGTAATTAATTGATGACTCTTATTATTTGATTAAGAAGATTAAAATATTTTTCTAAAAGGTCAAAAATGTTTTGACCTGTTAGATTAGAAGAAGTATCATTGAAATGTGATGTGCCATTCCTCTTTTCTTGAAACTTGACCTGATACTCTTCATCTGAGATAAGGACTCCTTGATCATTCCACAACCTTGATAGACCCCGCACAAAAATATACTAGAATATATGTTTAAAGCATGATACTCTACCTAACATATAATTTTCTTTTCCTATCACGTTCTTTGTTAAGCCATCTTTCGCAACATAATTTCTAGCTTGAAGGACAAGGTCGACCCTGTTCCGTATTCTTGAAAAAAAATAAACAATATGTGGTCCTTGTGTTAAGAAATATTGCAACATTTATTTCTTTTAAAGGTTTGTCTCCTAGATCCTTCTTAAAAATGGAATATTGAGTCAAACAATAATTTTCCAATTCTTTTTCATCTTCAACCTGTGAAAAATAATCCTTAAATATTTTAAGTTTTAGAGTAAGATGATTCCAAATAACATATTTAGTATTAATAAAATTGAGCTTCATTGAATTTAATCCCGCCTTTAATTCTTTTTTTTAGGAAAAGCTTCCTCAAGTGTCTTTGTTTTCTATTCATTATCTTTCTCTAATTTAGTCAGCTCCTCTGTTAATTTTCTGCATTCCATATATTTAATTGTCATGTTTTCCAATTCTTTGGATAATCCAATATCGATATTAACCCATGAGAGATGTTCAAACTGTGATTTTGAAAGTGTTTGAACTTCTTGATTTAACTCTTCAATTTTATTTCTCAATATTCCAATGGTTCCTTTAACATCCTATAATTCTCTTTCCAAATCTCCTTTTCCTAAAGTATTGTAAGAAGATCTGGAGTTTGAGGATGAGCATCATGTGGCATTTTGAGTTTTTTCTTTGGGATTTGGATTATTGTATCTTTTTCTTCTGGTAAATTTTAACTTCAACATTACTTGAAGCATCATCATCAAGTTCCATAATATTTATTTAAAATTCATCTTTGTGCAATTTCAAAGATTTGTTTTGTGTTTCCTATGACTTCAATTGATTCTCCAATTTCTTCACAGTTGAATTCAATTTTTATTTTGTAGTGGACTCAATAACCAAATCTGTAAAAATGAGTTGACCTTCTTGTTTGAAAAAATCAATTTTATAAAAAATATTAAATTGATTCATATTCAATTTGAACTGAGTGGTATTAACTCCATGATATTTACTTCCTTTAGGAATATGATTTTTCACTTGAATATTTAAATACATGCCTTTTTTATCTACCATAGTAAGTAAATGAGGAGGGTGTTTACTTTTAAGTTTTTCAATTTTCTCTTGTATATCCTAGTAACCTTGTTGTTTTATTTCACTGTAATAGGCCATGATATGATTTTCGACTGATATAGGTCCACTCTCTATTTACTAAACAACCTTAAATTTTTTTGAATACTGCTCATGAATCTGAATAATAGGCTATGTTGTAGAATATTTATCCTTTAACTTATCAACTACAAGAATCAAATATTTTTCCTGGGAACATTTTGACCTATTTCTCTTTTCTTCCTCAATGCCATCTTCTTCATCTATCTACATCATATGATAAGTAAATTTCCTTTTAGATTGACTTTAAAGCTTGGTTGGGGTAACTATTTCTGTCTCTTCTTGTCCTTCCTTTTAAACTCCTAATTTCTTGGAGCAATTTTCTTCATTTCCCAATTGATTTTGATTAACATTTTCAACAGCTGATCATTCTAGCTTGTTTGCTAACCTTTCTAGTTTTGTACTACCGTGATGTTTATATTCAACCCTTTTTATCTTATTTCTTTTGGCTAAAAGGATATGACGAGGATTATAGTGACATACTTCATCATATTCATAATTGAAACAAGCAATAAATCGACCAATCATCTGTAAATATGATCTATTCTTAATATTAAAAGGCCCCACTGTTATTGGAAATTTGAAAGACATTACTAAATTCTTTCTTGAGAAATGTATAAAATTTTAATCTAATATCGGCATTAATATCTCCAAAGTATAAACCCTAGGATTTAAAAATGAAGGTAGTTTATAGGGTTGAACCTCTTCTCCATAAATCCTTATCACTATTTTTATAGGTCAATTTGGATAGCATCCCCCATGACTTGGTCAAAATGGACATCATCCCTAGGACCAATGAAATAGGGTCTATCATCCCTTCATATTTTAGTTGCTATATGCCCTAAAAGAAGAAAAATTCATTCATGGCTTCTATTGTGATATTTCCAAGGTTTGAAGTATATGTTATATCACTTATTGAATCACCAACATAGCCTATAAAGGGAATAACTACGTTGCAATGAAAAATCCTCCATTCAAGGGTGAACTGCAATGCACTTCCTGACATTCAAGAGTGCATTGGACACCTGGGAGCGAAATTATCATTGTTCTGGAAATATCAACATGGCCAGTGCCTTCTGGAAGAGTCCATATGTGTCAAAAATTGAATCCAAGTGTTCATATAACACCTTTGAACTTGGGAACATGTCTTTCCTATTATTAGAAAGTCATTCATTGAGAAACTACCATTAGTTTCCCTATAAATTGAGCACTCATTCTAGTGCTAGGGAAGGAAGAAATTTGTTAAAGAAATGTTGTTGGATTCTCATTTGAGAGAGTGAAAGTATTTATATTTTGTTGGTATTATGTTGAATGTGGTGAGGCTAGGATGAAGCTGGAGCTGGTGGCAACAAATTGATCATTGGTTGCAACCTCCCCCTTCTACTCTTTAATCAAGATTGTTGTTCATTTTCCCATATATATGTCTCTATATGTCTCTATTTATTATGCAATGGACTCTTGATTGATATATATACTTCACATCTAATCGATTTGAATGAGTAAGATAAGTATATATCTGTATATTGCATGTTGTTTTCTGTTCTTTGTTTGAGTTTGTAGGAATCAATCTGGCGATCCAAGTTGGATTGAGAGCGATAACCACAACGATAGAAGGAGAAGGAGAAGTGCTTGGATCACAAGTAGGTTCTTTCACCATTTTGTATATCTTCTTATTTTAGAGAAAGTGATAGTAAATTCTTTCCTCTGTTGTTCTAATTGACTAGCACCACACTTAGGGAATTTGGTTTATCCATAGATCACAATTCCGCATAACAAATTGGCGACTCCACTGGGGAGTATCCTATCATTCTTGGTGTTTTTTCCTCTGCTTATCCTCATCAGTAGCATCTACTTTCAGTTATTAGACATTTGAATGAAAGAATTGCATTATAAGTGTGTTATGTAGCTTGATTTTTCAATCCCTTTTGCGTCCAACGCATTGTTGGTCAAGACAAAATGCACTGTCTCCCACTCAGGGGTGCACTGTAACGCACTGTCTCCCACTCAGGGGTGCACTGTAACGCACTGTCTCCCACTCAGGGGTGCACTGTAACGCACTGTCTCCTCTTAGAGACTGTGTTGCCCCCTTAGCCAACCAAATTCCATATAAATTTTTCATTTCTATCATTCTCATCCATTTTTTTGCTATATTCTCAATTGTCTGATACCTCTTAGAGACCAATAAACTTACATGATTCTTCCTCCTTTGAAAAGTAAATTTTTTCAATGTCTCTATAGTGTTTTTATTTATCATTGGAAAATAAAATTCAAAGTATTTTATTTATGCATTAGATCCATTTGATTTTGTAAAGGAAATTTTTGTTTCATTCTTCATTTCCTGTAGGAAAAATTGTAGTTCCATTCTTCATTTTTCTTAAAAGAGAAATTGTTGTTAAATTCCTCGTTTCTCAAAGAAGAAAACACTTGTTTTATTGATTTGATGCATATAGTTTCATTTCTTGCATTCACATTAAGGGGGTTGAAAAGAAAAACATGCATGTGCATATAGTGAATTGTGTGTGTTCCATAGGAACAAGTTAGGAAAGCTGCATTTTAGTTTGTGCTCTTTGTTGTTTGCTCTAAAACTGATTGCTCTTTCCCTTAGTAGGTAGGATTTTCATTGAAAAAGCTAAATTGAAAATTTTTCTTATCATTTTAGTTTGCATTTTTAGGAATTTCCATCACATAACGTAGTTAACCTCAAAGACAAACTTCTAAACAAGATAAACATAAAATTTACATCAATTTACCTAAGAAAGCATTGGAACATTAACGATAAAATTTAGAAGGTCTAGGCTAGAGACATGTTTTGGCGTTGTTAAACATAGTAGCTATCGTTAACTTGTCTGTGATACATTTCGAGTGTGATACCTCACTCCACGTATGTAAGTATATTGGAGCTCTTCCACGTACCTTCGGGTATATAGGGCAGTGTTCTAGTACGAAAATTATAAGGGGGTGATATCACTGTGTGGTTTCGCATTAGACATTGCTAATATGAAATTGGGACTACACGTACCTTCGGGTCTATTTGGGAGGACAAGTTTAGGTTTCTATCCATCCATAGTGAACCAAGTCAGTCACATTGTAATTTGTGATACACTGAACACAACATTCAGGGAGTTTGCCTGCCTGTATTTCTTGGTTCACGAGGAGGTATTCTGCAGTTCACAATTACTTGGTAAACCTTTTGCCTAGAATTACCCTTTTATTTTTTTTATTTTTTTTAGGTCATAAAATAAATCATTCATCATGGAAGAAGAACATCCCTTTCCCCTTCGTTCGCGTAGAATAACACTAAAACCAACTTTACCACCGAAAGCCATTTCCGGTCGGCGAAGGCAACATTGTTCTACTGAAATGAGTACTATCAGTACCTCTAGTGTGACATCATTCTCATATATACTAGAGTCTTCTCGAGTTGTTTCTATAAATCCTAGTTCATCTACTGTTTTCGAGACAGAGTCCTCACAACTACTTGTGGTCACAATCCATCCAATCAGTGAGACCATATGTTGGCTGGATAAATCAATCTTGCGAACAAGACCGATCTCCCTAGTATCAGAAGATATTCTAGAAACAAACAGAAAATTAAATTTATCTTTCTCTAGATATATTACGATTTATAAATAAATGCTACAAAGGTGTTACAATCCTACCTTAGATCCAACGCTTGTTTGTAGTAGTCGTCCTTCAGTCGCGCGAAAGAGTTATCTTCGAAGATCTGCAATCACAAAAAAAAAACATCAAATAGCACCTGCATAACATATATTCATAAATCATATCTATTATGGTGATCAAGGAATCCATAAAATAAACAATCAATTGACAGCTTATTGAGAAAACCAAACTTATTTGTATTAACTTTGAATAGTAAGAAGAACCTTACAACCTTTTCAGCCTTGATGTTGAACAGGTCTTCATGGGGTCCGAAGCAGGAATCTCCTTTACTCTGACAAGCCTTGAACTCTTCCAACCGAGACACATAGAGGTATGTAATCTTTCCTCACAAAATCTCAGGTAAAGGAGTCTAAGTTCCAACAACACTTTACCTCAAATAACACTAAAGCTTGAACTCCTCAAAATGTATTGTTAGTTAACCCTTTGAGGTTGCCCTATGCCTCTTTTTATAGTGAAAGAGAGGAAGTTACAGTTCCACCTATGAAGGGATATAATCATCCTTCAAAGGGATAAGCTCCTCACATCAAGGGGTTAGCTCCTTAAGGCATGGAATACATGAGCCTAAAAAGAGCGGTCTTGCCACTGCAAGATTTCTTCCAGAAGCTTCTAGAAATGACTGAAAGTGAGCTTTTTAGAGTTTACTTGTGCCCTTTTTACCTTTTATAGGGGTCCACACCCTTAACACAGAGAAAGTGCGGTCAGGTATGCAGGAGACATGACCATTAGGTGCGGGACCATAGGTAAGACAAAGAGAAAGTGCGATACCAGAGTTTTAGAGACTTTTGAGAGCTTTTCTCTTATTTAAAGGCTTGATATGAGGAACTGATGTTTTTAGACTTGAAAAGGAGGAAATTATGAGTGATAATGATCTCATACAGATAGGAGAATGTCAAGGTGACAATTTTCAGTGCAACACCATACCTCCCGAACCCGACGTTGTTCAACTGGAAGTTGATCCAGAACTTGTCGTTCTTTTACCAAAACATCTAAATCCTGAATTTGAATAACCATAAGTTTTTCCTGTATCGGTTACCGCAAAATATATTGTAGCCATTGAGTCTCCCATATCGTGCAGTAAACCACCTGAAATATACTTCGGGCCTGATGACGAAATCCTTCCACCTGGTTTGATTTCGATTGAAGAAATTTCACAAGACGAAACGCCTTCGGCTCCAACCCATTTTGGATCAGAGTTGTATATTTATATATATATATATTATTTGCAGTAATGTACGATCAGTCGATACATACGGTCGCACATGCAAACATCATGAGCCAACATATTCGGCTGGACTATCTATTCCAGTTGTGACATCACCTACTCTTGCTACCCCTTCGATGTTCACAACATCACCAGAGTCGCATCTATATGGTGACCCTTTTGTCCCACATGGTTACCAATATTTATCTGGAACCCTCTCTATTACATCGTCATACCCATGGACTTCACCAATGTCATCATTTGGTATTCTATTTGGTACATCTCTAATGAGTACTGAATGGTTTGATCCTTTATATACATCATCAAGAAAATATCAATTTTGTCCATCTGGGTATATTCCATCCAGTAAAATTTCAACTAGACTCTCGCCATTTGGAGAACAATATTTTCCATCTTATTATACTCCTCATGCTAGGAGGAAACCTATGGTCACCCGTTTTGACAGTACTCCATCTTTATTTGGTCATCCTAATGTTGGAATGACTGTTTGTTAGTGGCAACCCACTCTACCCATCCAACCACGAATGGTTGTACACTCATATCAACTGGTTCAACCTGTTGGACCCACATATAATCCACTTGTTAATACATATTTACCACTATTATAGGCTCAAATTGTTGTACCTCAACCATCTTAGGTGAATCCTTCCACCCAATACCCTCAAGTATTGGGCCCTCAGAATCCAACTCCCTCGGCTGGTTTTCAACAACCACCTGTATCCAGAATTAGTTATTCACAAGCTGGATTACCATATTATGGGATGTCGCAGCCAGAACTGGGTTATACCTATTCACAACTGAATCCAAGATATTCTAGTTTGGGTTATAATCTTGGTGGACAGACTCCTTGGTAGCCACATGCACAAATGCAAGAACCCTCTTTTCAATAAGAAGCGTACCCAGGTTTTGGTCAACATAATCCTTAAGATTTTTCTTATAAAAACAACCCCTATCTGGGTTTCCAACAACATATTCCTTATGATGGTGCTCAAAGGCCTGTTGCCCAAGAAATTCCATCATACCCCAACTATGCTCAACCTAACTTAAATCGGCAGTTTTCCTTTTTCAAAACTTTAGAGTTACCAGATTTAAAATGACTTACCAATGATCCAATCAACTATTCTCCTTGGTGGCTGGTGATACCTCCTAAATTACCCTCAAATATTCCTAAGTTCAATGGAAACCCTGGGGAAGGCCCGTCGACGCATGTTATGACTTATCATTTGTGGTGTTCATCCAACTCCCTAAATGATGACTCTATTCGACTACGTCTTTTCCAGCGTACACTCACTGGTCCGACCGCGAAATGGTACATTGAGTTACCAAGAGCTTCATTTGATAATTTCACTACCCTAGAGACTGATTTTTTGACCCACTTCCAGTTACCCATACGATATGAAACTGGAACAGATTCTTGACCAATTTTAAATAGATTAACACTACTCACATTTATGATCATATTCATGAGTGGCATTGTCTTCGTAGAATGGTCAAGACATTTGTTCTCGATCATCTCCTTGTTGAGTGGTTCATTAAGTCCATGTTACCATATATAACTAAGGATGTGGCTAAGGGTGGCTTCATCACTGAAGATTAGGCCATTGCTCGTGCCCAGTACTTAGATTTTATTTATACTCACTTTGGCATGCTCTACGAGAAAATTGCTAATGCACCGCGATCTAATTTTACTGTTTCTCCTCCATTCAAGGACGGTCATGCCAGCGATAGTATGATCGGTACTGCAAGAACTCATCACTCTACTGCATCTGATCTTGCACCTTCTTCTGAAATTCATGCCGTGTCATATGACAAAGCCAAAAGTGACAAGCAACCCGGAAGTAAGAAAAAGGGGAAATCAAAGAAAAAAAAAACTTTTCCTGCAGGAACGATCATCTGATCAACAAACTAGAAATCAAAAACCTTGTTACCTTTGTATAATCTGTAGTGAGGAGCATTTTGTTCGGGATTTTCCTCACCGCGCTGAAGTATCAAAATTGATTAAGACCTCACATGCATCTATTGTGTTGACAGATCCATTTATGAATCCAGACACAAATTCGGTTGCTATGGATCCAACTTCTAGTTCCCAAGTGCTTATGATGTCTGTCACGAAGCCATAGAATGATATTTTGGTGTCAATGCATAATAAATATTACGATAGTCAGGCTACTGATAAACCTACTACCTCGACCATGAATCCATCCATAGAATCGATACCGCCAACTGCTATTCTAGAATTGACAATAAAGCCACTGAAGGGAGTCTTTCATAAATCGACATTTAATACTCGAGCCTGAGCTGCTCAATTTTATAATATAGTTGAAGATGTGGCTTAATCCCCTTTAGGTATTTCAGCACTTGACGTGCTTCAACATTGTCCCTCCAAGAAGCAGACTTTGTTGTCGGTAATTGGTGGAATCGATCCAACAGATTCCAATCTTGTAGTCTTTAATCATACGGGCTATGTGCCACAATTACCAGTAGAATTGGCATTCTCCATCCAAGTAAATGTTCTCAATCACCTAGTTCATCATACTATTATTGATGAGGGAGCATTTATGTGCATTATGTCTATAAAATACCGGAAGTCACTAGGCTCGCTGCACCTATCTCAATCACCTACGAGGTTGAAAGATTTTGATGGAAATACATATAAGCCTTGTGGTATCATCAATAACCTACATGTTGAACTAGGGGGGAAAAAAATAAATGTTGAAGTTGAGGTCGTTGACGGACCCCTTGATTACAACATTTTACTCTGAAGGGCATGGATATATGCTATGGATGTTATCGTCTCTACATATTTTATAATGATCGCCTTTCCACATAAAGGTGTTATCATAGTCATAAATCAACTCTCCTTCTTTGCCTCCAGTTCCCAGGTAACTTGAAGTGTTCCGTTAGTTCACACACCCAAAATTGCACTTCAGAACATTGGTGTGGGACTCTTAAAGGATTCCTCCCTCATGGGAACCTTTGCATTGCCACTGCCTATGAAATGGGAAAAAATTGTAAACATAGAGACCTACTACATGATATCTTCCACTGCATCTAGCTTAAGGAAGATTACGGGTGATTCTGAAGTTGTTACATTGGATGAATTTCTGCCGCCCAACCCAATTGAGCTGGCATAGCAATCTATCTACATGGCTTGGGCAGAAAATTCGAAATCGTTTGGGTTGATCGTTAATTAGATTTTGGTACTCCATCTGATCCTTTTTCATCCACTTTCTTGACATATGAGAATATTGTGGAATGCATGAAACCAGAATGAGAACCATGGGAAGATCACCATCATCTCTCCCATCTTCAGGATTACGAAGAAGATAATATTATTGAACTATATCACCCATCGATCAAAACATTATTTTCAAATTCTTTTCCTATTAATGCAATTGAATCCGAGCGAAATTTATCAAATATTGAAGAAACCATTTCTATCAATATTTCTACTAAACCTGACGTTGTAGAAAACATTCATGTCGGCATTTCCTATTATCCATCAGAACTCGAAACTTATTTCTCTCTCTTTCTTGAATTATGTGACGTATTTTCTTGGTCTTATGAGGAAATTCCAAGCATAGATACTAGTATCGTTGAACACACTATTAACATGTACCCTGATGTCAAACTGGTACGTAAACATCTTTGTCCTGCTCATCTGAAGAAGGCCGCTAAAATTAAAGTAGAAGTTGAAAATTTTTTGCGTGCTGGTTTCATTTACCCTATTCCACTTACTGAGTGGGTTTCTAACATTGTTCCTATTATTAAGAAAAAAGGGACAATCAGAGTGTGTGTCGATTTTCGGGATGTCAATCTTGCTTGTCCAAAAGACAACTATCCTACTCCCTTTATCGACCAAATTATTGACGATTATGCTGGATGCAAAACCTTTTCGTTCATGGATGGATTTTCTGGCTACAATCAAATCAATATCTGCCCAGAGGACCAATATAAGACAATATTCATCTATCCTTGGGGCACATTCGCTTATCATTAAACTCCCATTTGGTATAAAGAACGATGGGGAAACCTTTTAGAGAGCAATGGATTATGCTTTCAATGAAATCAAGCACATTGTTCAACCTTATCTAGATGATTTACCCACGCATTCACAAAACCAGATTGATCACCCGATGCATTTGAGAGCTATCTTTCTACGCCGTCGACACTTCAAAATATGCCTCAATCCACATAAATGTGTGTTTTGTGTTGGTTCTGGTCACTTACTAGGATTCATCATCTCAAAAGAGAGAATTCGAATTGACCCATTGAAGGTCCAGGACATTCTTGATTTTCCTGCGCCATCAAATTTGCTTCAGTTATAGAAACTTCAGGGAAAGGCTAACTTCCTAAGGAGGTTCATACCCAACTAGACTAAAATGGCTAAAGTATTTACTCGGATCTTGAAAAAGGGGATTCCCTTCAATTGGGATAATGTTGCGCAAGATTCTTTTGATGCTGTCAAGGATACACTTGTCTGGGCGTCATTAATGTATCCCCCTAATTATCAAAGTGATTATTTCTTATATATCATCGCATCTGATATGACCATTGCTATGGTATTGGTCCAAGAAGAAGATGGGATAGAAAATATGATATATTATTTTAGTCTTAATCTCAATGATACAAAAGTGAAATATTCATACGTCGAAAAGCTCACCTTGGTGGTCGTTCAAGCTTTCCAAATATTTCGCCACTATATCCTGTTCCGGAAGAACATTGTTATTTTTTATTGCAACCCCATGACTTAAATTTTATCACGTCAATTGCTGGGGGATAAATATTCAAAATGAATTGTCATTTTACAAGATTTTTATTTGGAATTCATCAAATCTAAATCAAAGAAGTATTTAGTTCTAGCCGAGCTTCTCTGTGACCTTCCCTCTGATAGTACTGCTACAACATTAGAACCATCTATTCCTAACGAGTCTCTATTTCTGATCAGATAATTTGATCCTTGGTATGGGGATTTTATAATTTATCTCCAGACCCATACTTTTCGGCCTGATACCTCTCGCTTTGAACAACGACGTATTCAATGCCAAGGAAAATATTATCTGATCACCGACGGTACACTTTATCGTCATGGTGTCGATATAATTATAAGGAGGTGCCTCACTCATGAGGAGGCCGAAAAAGGTTTTAAATGATTGTCATGCTGGGGATTTTGGTGGACACTTGTCTGGATACAGTACCATGCAAGAGATACTCCACGTCAGTTACTTTTGGTCTACCATATTTTGCGTCTGCATCCTCGTGGTTAGAATTTGTCATGTGTGCCAGATTTTTGATTGAAAATTCCGCAAACTACCAGTGTCGATGCATCCTGTTATTGATGTGGGACCATTTTATAAATGGGGCATTGAATTCATGACTTGCAACCATTGTTTGTTCGGGGGGCATGGTTATATTATTGTCGCAATAGACTAATTTACCATGTGGGCCGAAGTGATGCCTACATTCAAAAACACAGGCGAAACAACTAGATTATTTTTTTTAATCATGTCATTTCACAATTTGGTGTTCCACAGGCCATAGTCACAGATCATGGTAAGCATTTCTGCAATCACATGATGAATGAATTGACTTCCAAATTAGGACTGTCGCATCATAGTTCTATTCCTTATTATCCAAAATCAAATGGACAAGTTGAGGCTATTAACAAAATTCTAAAACGAATGCTTCAACAAATGATAGGATTTCATAAACGAAATTGGAATTTGATCCTGTACTTGGCTTTGTGCATGTACAAAACCTCGGTGAGAAATGCAATCAGATTTACCCCCTTTCAATTGGTATATGGTCTGGAAGCTATCTTGCCTATCCAATGTGAAATACTGTCATTAAAACTTGCAATTGACTTGTTACCTGACACCTCTTCTGAAGAAGCGCGTCTTTTTAACCTCATCCATCTTGATGAAACGCGTCGTGAAGCCACATTGGCCAACGAAGTGCATAAGAGATGTATAAAGGCGCAATACGATAAGCATGTCCAACCTCACATCTTCTCTGAGGGTCACCTGGTCCTTCTTTATGATCAAGAAGATTATGTAATAGGTACATGGAAATTTGAGCCATTACAACATGGCCCCTATATTGTCAAAAGAGTTCTTGCTAAGGGTGCCTACGAGTTGGTAGATTACGATGGAATTCCATTAGCGCAACCTCGAAATGGGTTGTATCTCAAACGTTACTATGCTTAAAGATGAGCATAGTAAATTGTTTTATTATATTGTATGTATGTTGTTGATTTTAATTTAATGTCTTAGTCTATTTTTCTAGAGTTTTGTTGAAGTTAGTAATCCGATTTACATTTCATCGCATGTTTTTGAATCTTTGGAACCATTTGTTGGATATGCTGATGGTGTTAGTCATAGTACGCAAAATATATCTTCTGCAGCGGGGGCCATTTTCGCTCCGAATGACAAGTTAGTGAGTTTTCAAGGGATTTGTATCGGTCAATATACAAACAATATCGCTGATTATAACGTGTTGATCGAACTTCTCTTTGATGCCATTTCATTTGGTATTAACCGCATCATCATTAGGTTAGAATCACAACTTGTGGTACTGCAACTTGCTAGTGTTTATACTATCAGAAATCCAACATTGCATCGTATGTTCGTAAGAGTTCGACTTTTGGAAAGACACTTTGATTTCATTCAATATCAACACATTTTCAGAAACTTGAACACATTAACTGATGGTTTAGCAAATTATGTTATAAACATACATTTACAACACATGTAAAGACATATTTTATATACACATCACATAATTGAATAGGATTGTGCAATAAACATAGAAAAACACTGAAAAAAATAGATAGATAGTTATATGTTTTACAAAATTTGTGCCCAAGACACATTGGTCACCTGACCTCAAAATGTACGAAAAATGTCAAAAGTAAACTAGTGATGCTCGTGATAATTGCTACTGATCTAGCTATCCTACGCAATAACCGCATCCAACTGTTAGAAATGCCAATAGTATGGTGCTACAGTCTCATGGGTAACTCTTTGATTCGGCAATTTGGAATCCCGAGAGTCAATCCCTATATGTGTTGCTGTAGCTCAGCAAGATTCTTAGCCATATCCAAATCCTGAAGGACTGCTCTCCTGAAAACCCTCTCTGCTGCCTCATCTGCTCTATGCTCTGGCTGTCCCACTGGTCGAACTTGACCTACCTCTGCATACATCAAAACTTTAGTGAAGTCTTGGGAAACATAAAAATACAAAAATATGTATAAACCTTAGAAAAATAAAAAAAAATGGTCAAAACATTCTTACCAATTGCACCCCATTGAGTTCCGTCTGGTAAATCCAAATCTCGATCTCCTCGGAAGTCGATGCCTGCATATGTATAATCATCAATGGAGACCATCTGTCGCCTGAACCAGGTGAGGAATGCATTTGAGAACACGATGGTCGATTGACCAGCATGTCTAGCCATCATTTCTACCCATCTCTGCATCCTTGGATCTCTAGGGCCAGATATACCCAGTGTCACATGCTGGGGCTGCATCAATGGAATCCAATCTAAGGCAAAAGAAATCAGGATCGAACCATAGTTGAAATTATTCTTCCTTCCTCCCTTTTCCTTGGTCAGCTGTTATTTCATCTGAAAGAGGACAGCTTCAGCACAGTTGAAAACTATTGGTTCCAAGCCCTCTAGTGCATACTACATATAAGATTTGTTTGCTACGTGTAGTATATTGGTACCAACAAGATTTGTGATAGTGAATAGTATGGTCCTCAATGGCAAGTAACATACACCATGGATGTTTATTTTCCCATCCTTACTAGGTCCAGTCCCTGGATTGCAATACTGCAATATATAATCTTTCACTGTCTCTCCTCTAAGAGCAGACCCTAAAAGAGAAATGGGCAGACCTCTCCTTGATAATCCCGTGAGAAAATAAATATCCTCCACTAATATTGGGACCACTTTGTCCCCAATGTGAAATTTTTCCATCCCTGGATCCCATGAATGAACAAGGAACTCCAATAGTTCCATATCTTGCCTCATACCCGATAGTCTAAATTACTTTAGCAACCCGCAGTCTCTGAGGGCTATTACCGTACTCGGATCGTTTAGAGCAATCATATTCTGTTCCTCATGTACTCTTTCCCTCCATGTAATCATCATTTTGGTCCGATGAATACCTGAAACACAACCATAAGACTCATAAGGATCCATTTCATGCAAAAAACTTGGCAAAATTTGGGCACACTGCAAGAAACAAAAATGGAAATTGTGTCTAACGCACCGTAGGTCAAGGGACAGTGTGTTGCAAGTGTACTTGGCCTTCACTTCTAGTGCACTGCAACACACCTTTCGACATTCAAGGGTGCGTTTCCCTATGAGAAAAGTAAATTTACCCTAAGGGGCTGAAAACCCTAAAAAATTGCAATAAAATGAAACATAAATGCTACTGAAGGAAAGATAAGGTTCATAGCTCTAACCTAGATCAAACAACGAGGAAAATCATCCACAGAATCTATCGCAATCAACTACTGAAGTTTGGGGCAAAAACTGGTTCAGAGCTCCAAAATTCAAAATGGTAACTTTCAAATGGTAAAAATGAGCGGTAAACTCTTTTAATTAGTCATTTGATTATTTCAAAATCATATTTAATGCTGCGACTATGGTTTTTATTCATTTTTTTGTTATGAAACAGGTATTTTTAATCCATTTGATGTTGTTCTTAAGAATTTTTATAGCTAACATACCAGATTAGTTGTGCACAATTATTGAAGAATGATTTGACCACAAAGCATACTTTTATCCCTATTTTTCAAGCTTTGATAAAAATGAAAAAAGACTTGAAGTGCACTTTTATCTCTTTTTTGAGCTTCGATAACTAAGAAAAAGGAACCCTTGGAGTCATCTTTTAGCTCTTTTCAGACTCCGATAATGTGAAAATATTTCCGAGCACTTGTGTTTTCGAGCTCGTAAAAGTAAATGAAACAACATCTAATTAGTATAAGTTTAACCCTTTTCCAGACTGAGATAGATTATTTACGAAAAAGCAAAACCTTAGTCGAACATGGCTAGAAGGTTCTCTAAGGTATCATTTTACACTTTTTCGGACTTGAGCAACAAATTTACGAAAAAGGACTCATGGAGTTTTATTTTTTCCTCTTTTTCAAAATCTCTAAATATGAAAAAGGACCGGGTTGTCACTCATTAGGTTCGTTAAAACATAAAATATCAATGAGCTTGTCGATGATGGCAAGAATTGAGTTTCATTTATCACTAGACTCATTAAATTAATAAATAGCGATGCATTCGCCTGAAGGGTTGAATTATATATCAAGCATATGTTATCCTCCTCAAGCTTGTTAAAAAATAAATAGGTATTGGTAGACAAATGACGGGGGAAAATTTTGGAAAGAGAATATAACACCTTATGGTAGCAGGTCACTCTTGAACATGACACTTTCACTCCATCATTGTGACTTTTGGGTTTGGTAATATTCTTAACGGTTCATTCGTACCTATGGTTCATCATACCTTCACTTCAATTTTGGGTCAATGTTGCCAACTCATCTCAGTGTTGCCAATATGTTCAAGAGAAGTCATCCAGTGAATACTCATCCTTTTGCAATACTCATAAACCTTCATTTTCATGAGAGTCATCCCTGAACATTGCTATATCAAGTCACATTTTGTCTTCGAAATCATAAACTCCCATTTCGCAATAAAGAGGCTTCCTGTTGACATCAGCTCATCATCTAGGAAGTTTACTTAGAAAAATCATCTTCCAGTACCATGAGGCTTGTTACATCATCAACAAATTTCTCACTTCAGGGCCTTTGAACGAAATATTTTGTTTGGCATTCGACATCAAATCATCTGTTCACGCCTTACAAATTGTATTACAGTACCTTGAGATCGATTAACATCAATGGTGGTTCTCTCGCATTTGTAAATAGCTCACATCATTGGCTGGTAATCAAACGATGTCTTACCATGTTTGACTACAAATCATATATTCACATTGCTAGATTTGTACCTGAATGGTCAAGTGAACGAGATAAGAAGACCCCATATCTGGTTTCATCCATCTGGACTGTGATTTTAGGATGGTTGTACACATCATATGTACGATGGATTTACATATAGATTGTCATCCGAACATGGGCCTATATCTGTAGGCATGTCTGTATTGGGCAACATTCCAATGTAGACAACTTTATGAACTATGTACATGTTATTAGATAGTTTATGTGCTGAGCATGGGAATTCCTCCTTCAGTGATTCGTGATCAAGATGAAAATATCATGATGTAATGTATTTTAAGACTGATGCAGGTCACCACTCCACTTCAGTTCCAGCTCATCACATCGTAAAGCATCTCATCCAAATATTATTATTATTATTTTTACTTCATGCTTTAGGCAGCAGCTATTATAGGTCAATTTGGGCATCATCCACCATGACCTGGTCAAACTGGACATAATCCCTAGGACCAATGAAATAGAGTCTATCATCCCCTCATATTTCAGTTGCTATATGCCCTAAGAGAAGAACAATTCATTCATGGCTTATATTATGAGATTTAAAAGGTTTGAAGTATATGTTATATCACTTATTGACTCACCAACATAGCCTCTAAAGGGAGTAACTATGTTGCAATGCAAAGTCCTCCATTCAAGGGTGCACTGCAATGCACTTCTTGACATTCAAGAGTGCGTTGGACACCTGGGAGTGGAATTATCATTATTATAGGAATCTCCACATGGCTAGTGCCTTCTAGAAGAGTCCATATGTGTCAAAATTTGAATCCAAGTGTCCATCTAACACCTCTGAACTTGGGAACATGTCTTTCCTATTATTAGAATGTCAGTCATTGAGAAACTACAATCAGTTTCCTTATAAATTGAGCACTCATTCTAGTGCTAGGGAAGGAAGAAATTTGGTAAAGAAATGTTGTTGGATTCTCATTTGAGAGAGGGAAAGTAATGATATGATGTTGGTATGATGTTGGATGTGATGAGGCTGGGATGAAGCTGGAGCTAGTGGCAAAAAATCTATAATTGGTTGTAACCCCCCCCTTCTACTCTTTAATAAATATTGATGTTCATTTTCCCATATATATTTCTCTATATGTATTTATTTCTTATGCAATGGACTCTTGAATGATATATCTATTTCACATCTAATCTATTTGATTGAGTAAGATAAGTAGATATCTATATATTTCATGTTGTTTGTTGTTCTTTATTTGTGTTTTTAGGCATCAATCTGGCAATATTATTTGGATTGAGAGCGACAACAATAGGGACAAAGGGAGAAGGAGAAGAAATTGGATCACAAGTAGGTTCTTTCACCATTCTGTATATCTGCTTATTTTAGAGAAAGTGATAGTAAATTATTTCAACTGTTGTTCTAGGTAACTAGCACCACACTTAGGGAATTTGGTTTATCCATAGATCACAATTCCACATAACAAATATATATTCCTTATATAAGAACCAATCTCCCATTATGGACCTTGAACCTAGTTGGAGACATTTCTTCAGCTTTGGGCATACTTTTGGATATTCTTCTTCATGAATCAATAAATACAACTTGGATATGAACTTGTTAACAAAATTGAAGAAGCCATTCAATTTGTTTATAAGAGACAATGCTCTGTGAATCACTGAACTTACTCCAAAAGAAGTAATTCCTTTCCGGTTCCAAAACATGTTGAAAATTATCAGTGAATTTATCCAAAATTAAGTAGATGAGATAGGCTTGATATCTAAAGCTCCAAGGGGTACTGAAACTTCTCAACTATTCATGAAGCTTCTACTATAAATTTAGGATAATTGAACTTTACCAAAAATGACAAAGACCGTAAAAAATCTAGGAAAAATTCACTGGCGATGTAATGATGATTGAAACCCAATATTTGATTAATCATGGAGAAAATGATCTCCACTAGTTTAAAAAACCACTCATATTTCATAGGTAGATTAAATATTGTATATAAGTCTCAAAATTTATAACACTTTTGACAAATGTAAGTTGTACTTCTGGGGCTAATGATATGAAGATTTGAATGAGAGTTTATTCATTTAATTCTACGGTGTTTTCATTTATAAGACTGGAATACTATAACCCTAACATCTTGAGAACTGGATTATTTGTTAAGGAAATGAGGATATTTGAAGTTTTTTTTTGGCACTATTGATCTGACAGAATAAAAATAGTTCTTAGATCATCATATGACCAATTCAGAGAAATAAAAGACCCAGGGAACTATACACAATGGTAGACATGACTCCCAAACTTTATAAACTTTAGACCCGGGGATCTGCTCTCGATTAGTAAATGAAAAAATTGGGTCATAAACATCCAAATCTTTGTCCACCAGGTTATTCTAGATAGGGTCAAATATTTTGTGGATGGAGAAAATTTTATTAAAGGATTCCATTCTTTCGACTGCTAAAACACTGAGACGGAATATGAAACCAAGCTCGAAAGTTTGATTCTTACTGACTTATATGTTTTAACAATATTCATTTTTTCCTGTAATAAATCCCTTTTCACCTGTAAGAAAATGTAGAAAAATTTGTTTTTACTGGGTAAAATTAAATCTTTATAAATAAAGTGCTTAGTAAGAATTTAATAGATACCAAATTTTTGTATCCATTGATTTGATCTAATTGCTAGATCAATGGTGGAAATTGAGTGTAGAGATGAGAAATGGGCGATCTTTAACACCATAAGAAAATCCCCACAATAAATTTTTTAAGTAACACTTGTTTCTTCTGGTGAGTGTAGGATTTGAATGGTGTTTTATACTTCGAGTCGATTAAAAATCTGCAACACATATTCATCGTTGATCTCCAATTTCCTGCAAGCTTGACGTGTGAATCATGTAACACAATATGGTACTTTTTCCTTTGGTGCTTTGAACTATCCCACATGAAATAGAGTAAATGACTTATCATTATTTAAATATCCCAGCTCCTGGATGTTATCTTGATGCATAGTTCATATATATATACACATTCCAATGTTGGGCGCCTTGTGTTGGTTTCTATTCACATCAGACATGTGATGCTTTGTATGTGTTGGAGTAAAATTTTTCTAAATTGAAGATTGAGTCTAGAAACCCAATAATTTTTATAAAAATAAATATAACCATGTATATGAACCCAATGTATAATAATATCCTTCAAAAAATTTGATCCCAATTATATTTTTTTTGCAAAAATTTATAAAATTTTTAATATGTGATAACAAAACCTTAAACCCTTAAGTCCTGATCTGTGAAACCTTAAGCCACAAAATATTAATTGCTAATCCCTTAACACAAAATCCTTAATTACCCTACACCCCGTTCACATTCCCTATAACTATTATCACTCCTAATTCTTAATCCTAAATCCATAACCATTATAATTACTAATCCCATGATGTCCAAAAATTATCACCCCTAAATTGTATAAGACATAAAAACTATAATCCCAACCCCTATAACCCTTAACACCTACTAATTTTGACCCCTAACGTCTATCATCTAATACAGATTGTAACCATAACCATTATATCCCAAAAAGCATAACCCTATCACCCTTAACTCTTGAAATGTAACCATTATCACTAATAGAATCTTAGTCATAACAACTATACTTGTTAATTAGTAACATATATGATCCATATAAACCTAATCCCATATAAAAACATATTATATAACACGTATATGCCCTAGATGGGAATGATTAAATGATGACAATGAAATTGCATGATGAATGTTGATGTAAATGTTTATGGCATGAAATTAGACTATGGGGGGATGTCAAGAATCATTGAGTCTTAAAACCTTCACATACCGTCAAGGCTTGTGCCTAGTCTAACCATGTCAAATCTCAATGCAAACAAGAATAATTTTTAGAAATTTCAACTATGGCCCCATTCACTGCTCATCATGCGGCATCAGTGAATGACATTGGTGATGGGCGCATTGGAATACGTTCCATGAAATTTCAAGAGAGTTTCGACAAAGATTCCTTAGATGGGAATGAGGAATGATGACAATGAGACTACATGAAGAACATTGATGCAAACATGGAGGATCTCAAATATTATGCGAGGATGACACACATCCTTGAGTCTTGAAACCCTCACATACCTTCAATGCATATGTCTACTCTTACCATGTCAAATTTTGACGCATACAAGAATATTTTGAAGAAATTTCAGCTGTTGCCTCATTCATCACTCATCATGCGATGTCGATGGATGAAATTGGTGATGGGAGAGTTGGAAGATTTTCCATGAAATTTCATGAGAGTTTCGATAAGATTCCATAGATGGGAATGACAAATAATGACAATGACACCACATAATGAACATTGATGCAAACGTGGACTATCTCAAACATTATGTAGTAAAATCAAACATCCTTTAGTCTTGAAACCCTCGTATATTGTCAAGGCATGTTTCTAGTCTATAACCATGTCAAATTTCGATGCATACAATAATAGTTTGAATAAATTTTAGCATTAATGGCCTCGTTCACTGGTCACCGTGTGGCATCGGTAGATGACATTAGTGATAGGTGTGTTGGAAGATGTTCCATGCCATGTCAAGATAGTTATGATAAAGCCATAAATCCCCTAAACCCTAAGCCTACATTTACCTTTAAATCCTTAAGCCCTAATCCATAAATTAAGTACCCTTAATCCCTCAACCCTAGTTAATCAATAATCCCTTAACGCAAAAGCCCTAAATCCCCTAACCCCTAAGCCATAGACCCTTAAAAAATTAAGCCCTAAAATCTAATCCCTTAATCCATAAACCCCTATGCCCTAAGCATTTAAAATTTAATCCCTTATCTTGTAAACCCTAAGCCATTAACCATTAAACTACATAACCCGTAAGCGACAAAGCCCTTACCTTTTGACCCTTAATTCATTAAACCATAACTCCTAATCCCTTAACCCTTAATTCATGTACCCCAAATACCTAAATACCATAATCCTCAAGGCGCCTATTCACTTAAACCATAACACCTCAATTAATTAATTATTTAGGAACATTCAACGCTAAATTTGATGTTAAAAAGGGAGAAACCAAGGTGGAAATTTAGGCGCAACAAGACGAGCTAAATTTGACACAATTTATGGAATAAATTTGTGGCACGATTCCTTACACGATTTTTTTCATAATTTTAGTGCATTTTCTGGCATTAATTTATGGCACAATACTTGGTGTTATTTCTGGCATTATTTTTGACATAATTTCTGGTTCTATTAATGCCTAAAAAATTTTTCCAGTACAAAAAGTGCCAAAAATAACACCATATTGATATATAGCGTTGAATTTTTCAAAAAATTGGAGAAAAATAAACTAAAACAATCCTTGGAAGCAAAAAATGTAGAAAAAAACATAGCTAATCATAGGGATATATTGTAGTGAATATTAGGGGTTTTGGAAGCCCTTTAAAATTGTTGTTGGTTAAGGATATAGTTAAGCAAGAAAAACCATTGCTACTTCTTCTTGAAGAAACCAAACTTGAAGAATCATTTCTTTCAAATGTAGAAAATTCCTTCTAGTGAGATAGTTCTGGAATAACACAAAGTTGTTATGGGGCTTTTGGAGGACCAAGTAATTTCTGGTTAGAATATTTTTTCACTTCGATTGATAGTCTCAAATAAAAATATTGGATAAAAGAAAGCTTGGGAAGGAAGGACACAAAGGAGAAATTTGGTGTCATTAATGTTTATGCTCAAGTAACACATGGAGAAAAATGTGAGTTCTGGGACACATTGATCTCTTTAAAAGAAAATAAGTGGCATAACAACATCATCGTAGGAGTGGAATTGAATACAATTATTTTATCTACTGAGAAGAGACAGGGAAATATCATCTGAGATCCATTTTAAGAAATAATGGAGGATCTAATGTCTGAATGGGACCTAATAATACACCTCTAAAGAAAGGAAAATATACTTGGCAAATAGAAGGAGTAGAGAGAATCAGATCAAAGAAGGTTGGATGGATTTCATATGAACAAGAACTGGCTCCTTAAAGGGTTGGAATTTTCTTATTCAATCCTGGCACAAGGTGAATCAGGTCACTGACCAATATCCCTAGCATTGGAAAAATCAAAATACTTGGGCCATATTCCATTCAAATATAACCTAAGATGGATAAAAGTGGATGTAGTCTATAATATAATCAGAAAAGCCTGGCTGACCCTAGTCATACGATCTCTCTCTTTTGTCTAGGAGTCAAAATCAAAGATGGTTAAACATGTGTTAAGAAGTTAGGTGATGAAAAATACCAACCCCCAATATAGAAGAGACTCAAATTCGTAATACAACTCGAGAATAATCAAAGTTTGATAGAAAAATGTTAGGTGGAAAATTGGCATATAGGAAAGGAAAAAGAATTGACCAGGAAAATATACTCAGTAATCTGGAAAGAGGAGGAATATTAGAGCTTGAAATCAAGAAGCGTATGGATTTAGGAAGGCGATCAAAATACTACCTTCTTTCATAAGCAGGAAAAGATAAGAGAAATGTTAAATAGGGTAAGATAAATCATGCCTGAAGGGAAGAAAAGATTGGCCACTTTTGCTGATATAAATCAAGAGGCATTCCTACATTTTGAATCACTCTATTGAGGATAGATAATTTCAGTTGGAAAAAGAATAGGAGTTCCTATCATATATTTTTACAGTTGTAACAAAATATGGAAATAAATAGTTAATACGAGGTTATGGAAGATATATGGGCATTGGACCTAAAGAAGGCCCTAGGCCCCGATGGATTCACTATAAGTTTTTATCAGAAATTTTGATTGATGATAAAAAAGGACTTTTCAAGAATGCTTAATGGGACGAGAAGGAAAGAAAATATTAGGGGATGTACTAACTCGTCATTTCTTTCATTAACCCCTAAGGAGACAAACCCTTTGAATTTATCTAGGTTCAAACTTATATCTCACAATGCAACATATAAAATTATCACAAAAATTATTGCAAAAAAATTGAATAATATTTTTCTAGAGATTATTTCTAAAAATAAAGGGGATTTCATGAAGCACAAAAAAATTCTAGATAACATAATATTGGTACATGAATCTATTCACCCGAGTAAGGAAGCAGGGTAACCTAGACTGGTCATTAACCCTTTCAACCAGGTACGACACTTCTTTTAATATTTAATTCTTGATAAATTGGGCTTTAGTAGTGACTTGATTTGTTATATCAAAGATTTTATAGGATTCCCTTGGATCGTGCCTTTGATAAATGACCATACCACCCTTTTTTCGTGGCCTCTGGGGTTTTTAGAAATTTCTCCCCCCTTTCTCTTGTATTATATATCATAGTAGCATAGATCTTGAGTAGGAATTTATGGAAAGCAATACTGAAAGGAAAATTACTAGGCTTGAGCATAAATTGAAATGTAAAAGGAGTAAATCACTCCCAATTTGTAGATGGTACACTATTACTCAGAGCGCTCTCCAAAATAATAGTGAGCCATTTTAAATCTCTTCTAAATGTCTATCTAGATCTCTCGGGTGGACTAGTGAATAAACGAAAAATTCAACTCTACGGATGGATCTGTTCAAAATAAGTTTTAATAGAGATATGTAGGGAATTATATTTCCCAGAAACAATAGGATGGAACTCATTTAAATATCTTGGAGTAATAATTTCTATGGGAGAATCAAATGCATAGGATTGGGAGGATTTCTTGCAAAAATTCAAAAAGAAGAACCAATATTGGGGAGCACAACTGGCTAAATGCAACTAGGAAATTTGTATTGATCAAATCAATGTTATCCTTATTAATTTTTTTTTTTCAGTGGAAAAAAATTCTGGTTTATATTAAGTACCAAGACAAAATCATATAGGTAAATCATTTCAAATACATTCAGATATGATTTCAAAAAGATGTGATTCATTTTCCAGCATATTTGACATTAACATTGATGTATACTACAAATACCTTTCAAAAACTTGTGCCAAACATTTTCCTTCATACACATATTCTCCTTTATCCATATAGAAATCCCCTTAGAGTCCTGCTGTCTTCCTTCAATATTGGTCTTCGCATTCAGCCTCTATCGAGTAAAAAAAACCTAGAAGTTATAAAAGAACATGTTTCTTCAACACTTTTCTTCTCTATCCATTTGGATTGCCCCACATTGTCGCATTGTCCAGCCTCAGTATTGATCATCATCCTCTGCTCTATATCCAAAGACAAAAACATAGTGTGTGCCATGGTCCTAATGTTATATGATGTCCACCAACCGTGAAATACAAAAAGAAGTATCCCTGCCATTAGATCAATTAGAAAAATTTGACAACATCGCTCACCCCATTTCCTGATGCATCAGTTAATTCATAATGCATCTCACCAAATTTTCCATTCAGACCCTTCTTAGACAATCGATCCACCTGAGTATTATTCTCCTGATAAATGTGTTTAAAAGTAATGGATGAGAAGGATCTACTTAGATCTTTAATTATATCAAGCCAAGCAGCAAGGTGTCTAGGATTCAATGAAGTCCCTTTGTTCATGTGATCCATGAGGACTTGGGAATCCCCAAAAACCCACAACTTATCCAAGTATAATTGATTTGATAACCATAGAAAACCACACATTGCCAGCATCTCATCCCTAAAATTTGTACCTAACCCACCATACCAATGGATTTTATAATGACATATAGGAGATATCATCAACCATGCTCCGCAGCCACATCTCATATTCTGTGACGCCCCATCAAAAAGCCCGCAGGATAGTGGATTTCAAAAGGCCTTAGTCTTTTCGATAAGTTAGAGGGGGGATTCTTTCGGATTCTTAATTTTCCCCAAATATGGATGATCTGAAGACTGATTTTTCCAGGTGTGCTATCTTGTTCATCAAATATCCATCTATTTCTGCAACACCATAAGCACCAATGAAAAGTGATGGGAATGTTCCTAATAAATTTACCTTTTCGTAACTAACAACTAATATAGTCCTCAGGATTATCATAATCAGGATTATGAAAATTGAAGCATTTTCTCAGGGTGAGGTGGATCTCCCGAGCAAAAGGATAGAGATAAAAAGGTGGAGATTGTCTTCTATCTCCCTCATGCAAAGTATGCATATCCCGGGCCCTATATGCCCTTTTCTCTAGAGATTTGTCCAGGTAAGATTTTTATCTTGCCAAATTAGCCAAAATAAAATAATCATTTTTGTCTGTGCATTAACCCTCCAAATTTCTAGGAACTAACTGTTTTGATCATATCCAAATTTGACATTCATAAGCTCTTTGTAGGTTTCACTAATTCTAATATGGCCATTTTTTATAGTTCCTTCCCATGTAACTTTGTCTCTTGATCTGTATCTCCTCAGACCAAGACACCTCAACAATTCCATATAATTTAACCATTTAGATTCCATATTATCATGAATATCCAGTACCACTGCAGGTTTCCATCTCAGAGCATCACCCACCCAATCCTGTATAACATGTCCCATATAGAATAATCCTTTTCCATTAATCTTGGTCACCGGTTCCGTGCTGAGTGTTTGGGCTTGTGGAAATCCACGTGTACTCGGGTGTCCAATCAATATTTTCCTCCCATCACCAAATATCCGACGTATATTCTCAGAGAAAAGTACCTTGATTTTCATGAATCCTTTCCATATTATGGACCCCCTTGATACTTTCTCCCAACCCTTTATAAATAGATCTTGCACACCCATGTTTCTTAGGTACTTATGTTTTAAAATATCATTCCATATTCCCAGTGTTTGTAAACCTCTCCATAAAGATTTCATTAGAAGCGCCTTACCAAATATCTCCAGGTCTAGGATACCCAAACCCCCTTTATCCTTTGGTTTTCATATCAAGTCCCATCGAGCCAGATGATATTTCCCATTCTCTATAACTCCATTCCAGATGAATTTTTCCATGAACCTCCTTATACTGTCAATTATTTTCTTCGGAATGATGAAGAGGTGGGTCCAATACATAGTAAATTATTGTAGTACTGCCTGTGCCAACACTAATATCCCCCCCTTCGACAACCATTTTAAGGACCATCTTTTGATCCTGATTTTATATTTATTCACCAGCCATAACCAATCATCCACCCAATATCTTAAGAGTTTCATGTGAAAGCCTAGATAAGTAAAACCTCCAATGAGGGGGGATATTTGGAAATTGAAAAATGTTCTGATATAATCATATATAACCCAATCTCACTCAGCATAATATATGCATGAATTTCCTTTATTTTCTAGCATCCCAGATGCATTACTGAACTTTTTAAATATGTCATATAGTGCTTCCCAACAATGTTTCAATAACTTACCGAAGATTAAAATATCGTTGACAAAAAAGATGTGGGTAATCTCCCTATGAGCGGTAAGCTTAATACCCCTGATCTCCCCCAGGTCTGCAACCCTCCTAATTTTTAAATTGAAGGCATCCATCATAAGAATAAATAAGAGTGGCGAGAGGGCGCATCCCTGAAGCAACCCTCTCCCTGGATTAAAAAATCTAGATGTAGACCCATTAATTAATATTTCCATTGATGTGTTGCAGACACACCCCATAATCCATTCTACAGATTCTCTATCCATACCAATATTATATAGGATAAGTCTTAAAAATCCCCAATCCACCCTATCATAAGCTTTTCTTAGAACCACCTTCATTACCGCAGCTTTCAAATTTCGTGACTGTATAATATGCCTAATTTATTGTGTTGTAGCCACAATGTTGTGTATGCTTATGTTCTGTAGGAAACCAAATTGTTCTGGAGTGAAGAATTTTGATAAAACCTCCTTCATTCTCTCAACAACAATCTTAGAAATAATATTATATAGGGTATTACACAGTGAAATAGGCATGTCTTAATGAAAGGTCAGAGTTCCTTTTTTCTTTCGAATTAGTGCCAGGAAGGTGGAATTAAACGCACCATGAATCTTGCCCGATGATCTCGCTTCTTCCACCATATTAGTTATGTCTTGGATGAGTTCCTCAAAAAAATGTAGGAAAAAATCCTATGTCCAAACATCAGGTCCCGAGCTCTTATCAACAGTGAAAGACTTAAGCACCCCTGTGACCTCATCAATACTGAAACTTCTCTTAAGTCTGTGTATATTCCCTTTCTCGAAAATCCTAGGATAATCCTCTAGAGACCATAACTGATCCACATTCTCAGGTTACTCATGGGCCTTATACAGTGTCATGAAAAAATTAACCGCTTCATTCTTAATATTCTCTGTGGTGAAGTGAGAAATCCCATTAATATTCACCTGCCATATTGAAATATAATTTTTTCTCTCAGTGGCATATGCATGGAAGAATTTTTTTTTTTTATCGCCCACCTTTAACAACGTGGCATGACTTTCCAATCTCCAAGTCTGTTCTTCAATGAGAAGGATATTTATTTTCTCCTCTTCCATGTATCTGAGTCGGAGCTAGTAGTCTGGAGACTGTTTTCCCTCCATTTCCTTTAGGATCAGTGCCGTGTCTACTACTATTTTCTTTAATTTTGTTATCATGTGACTCTTTTGTTGCTTCTCCCATTCACGCAAAACCCTTTTTAAACCCCAAAGAGTATGTGACATGTATTCCATAACTGACATGTCATCACTTCTCTGGTGATTTTTCATGTATTCTCTTACCAAGTTATTAAAATTTTCATTGTCAAGCCACACCCTATTGAATTTAAAAGGGTAACCTCCCAGTATTTTTTAAAAATGCCACTCAAGGGTAATCGACCTGTGATCTGAGATGACGATGTCTTTAGCCCTTGCACTGTGACTTCTCATCTGAGATAGAAGGCTAAACTAAACCATAAATATGTCGTTCCTTTTCACTATATACTCATATCCATTTCTTCCATTGAACCAGGTACTTCTTTATATAGGATTTGGTCTTCTTGCTCCAAAAAGTGAGATCAACCAGATTGAGGGTTTATTGAAAAATTCCCGTGACATGGAGGTAAAAATAATGAAAAAATTTCCATTTAGTAATTGGAACATTATTAGGCTTCCAAAATTTTGTGGTGTCTTGGAAATAAAGGATCACCAATTTATGAATCTATCGTTAGGAGCTAAAATCTTGTGGAATCTCATCTCAGAATCAAAGGAATGGTGGAAACATGCCTTTCTCTAGAAATTTTTTCATAAGCACAAGCTCCTTAGAGCCGAGAATGAAAATTAGGTAGGGTGAGGTTCAGAAATATGGAAATTCTACAAGACCATGACTCCCATAATCTTGGAAAATCTAAGTTGGAAGTCTTGAAACGATGCACGTATAAATATGTGGAAAGATAATATACCATCAACAATGTTACTATAATAAAACAAGGAAATAGTGGAGTTAGTGAATTGGATTAGGCGATAAGGATAACCAAGGATCAAAGATATCTTACAATGGAATAGGAAAGGGCGATGCAAAGGCTAGATATGTACATAAATCCCTGCTAATATTCAACCCCAATGAAATATTTTAATAAAATTGTTGAAAGCTTTAGGTATAATCAACTCTTGTAAATCTAATCAGTGCTCATGGATGGGAAGAGAAAAACAAACATATTAAGTTAAATCTAGATACAATTTTCTTGTAAAAAAATTGCAGCATCGACCTTCATCAAAATTGTGGAGAAAAATATTTCGTAGTGATGATATCACCAAAATAAACATCTTTTGTTGTGTTTTGGTTCATGGATTTTTTTTGACAACAGAGAATATAAGGAAGCGGAATATTAAGGGCCCTTAAAGATGTGCCATTTGCAAATAAGAAGAAGAAGATACCCCTAGTTTATTTAGGAATTCCCCTTCACCTTGGCAGTATGGTAGAAAGCATTAGAAAAATTTAGCTCCTTTGAAAGCACTCTAGATAGTTGGATTGGAATGTTTGATTTATGGAAAAAAAAATTCCTAGTTGAGGAAAGCTTCATAAGTGAGAATGCGATGTTGAATGTCTCTCCCTAACTTATCTGTGTTGGTTTTTTTAGTGCCATTTTTAAAGGAGACAATTCTAACTCAACATCAATCACATTCAATGCTCTGAACCTATTATTTGAATCCATCACCACTGATGGATACAAAAATTTTGATGTGGAGGATATGTCTTCACAAGGAATATATTGGGTCAATTTAATCACAGCCCATTTTCATGCTGGAAACTTCAATCTAAAATCAAGACACATTCAAATCGTTTTGTATAAGAAAGTATTTTGAATAATCTTCAAACTAGAGATTGAAAAAAAATATCACACTGTTTTTTTGATGGGGCATTGAAAGGTAATCTCAGGATGGAAGGAGAGGGACAAGTTATTTTTTTCCCAGACGACCAAAGGGAGATACAATATGCTTCGGGCTTGGTTTTTTCCACCAATAACCAAGTAGAATATTTGGATTTGTGGCAGGGGCCGCATATAACCATTGCTACAAGAATCCTTAGAGTGATGGTATTTTGGGACTCTACGATAGTCATCGAACGTCTGAACTAACTTAAAAAAAATTAAACCTTCGTAGTCCCCCTATATTGAAAAGAGTCACATATCCATTTAGGAACTTTGAAACAATTGATTTTTACCATGTCAACAAGCAATTGAATAGAAAGGCATATTTTTTTGGCTAATAAAGGCGAAATCATGAATCAAGGTATTCTAGATTAAGATGCTAGCATAAAAAAATTCAATTCATTACCATCACTACAAACATCATCTACATGGTGAGGTATGAGGCATAAAAACAAGTGAACGAAGGAAGGATAAATCGCTAGAATATTGGACGACACCATCTACACTCTCATTTAGTGGTGCTCTATTAAGAGAAACCAGAATGATTTTCCATCAAAATCGATGAACATCATTTGAAAATCCCACTCCATAAAATCACGTGTTCATCACAGGTACAAGACATCAACATGCAATACATCTGGAGGAACAACCATATTCACAAATATTGGAAAAGGAGTTTGTAGGAAGTCAACATAAATAACTTGACTGGGATAACATGCACACACTGTGGACTTTTAAAGCAGGAAATATGGAGAGATATTAGGGCAATAATCAGTGAGGAATATTTGGAAGACTCCATCAATGCAGCATATGTGGTCTTAATTTCCATTATTTGGCCACCCGGCCGAGGAGAGCCTAGATATGAGGTTAGTTAATATATAAAAGGACCACAACTATGTCTCAATTACATAGTACAAGGGGAGCTAGCAGACAACAAGGAATATCAATTGTGATTCTAGAGCTAGGGGCAGGTAGGAGAATGGATATATATATATATATAAACTCATATGGTCAAGGATCAAGATAAAATGAATCATCATTAAAAAAGTAAATGGAGTACATTATGACCATGCTTAACAGACAAAGTGAAGGAGAGGCAAATGAGAAGCAAGAACAATTAGCTTTACTACTAAAATGTGAGATGCTAAAAAGAAAATTTGAGAAACTTCAAGAAATTCTCGAAGCAAAGGTGGTGATACTAGAGCTAAGGATAAAAAATATGGATCAAGATATCTATAAAGAAGCAAGGGATACTTCTATAGGCATTGAATATTCTAAAAGCATGGAATGTAAAGGCACACTTGTTCATGCACACTAAGAGAAGAGAAAAGTGGTTGCACAGGCAAAGAACAATTCTGAAGTTGGGTCGTCTAAGTATGCTAGAAAATATGTTTTCAGTGGATTTATGTACTGTAGTTAAATTTTGTCTTTAGATGTTTTTTGGAAGTTAATTAGGAGATATCTGTATAAATACATAGTAAATAGAAAGCACGGTAGGAGAAAAAATAATTATTGGAAATGAAAGTTCTTTCAATTAGATGAAACAAATGAAACTATAAAGGTATTGGTCTTGTAACCAGATTACGTTATAATATAAAATTTTACTTGTTTTTGAAAAAAACATCTCTCCCATATTAAATATACATTTAAATGTTTATACTCATTTACAATTCCACTACAACATATCCTCTATATTGAGTCAACATGTATATTTTTACACTCATTTATGGACACTACAACATATCCTCGTTCTATGATGTAAACTAATTTTTATGTAATAGAAGAAAAAACTCTGACAAAAAATAATTTATTTCTTTACAAAATTTGAATGAGAAATAATTTGTTACTCGATATTTTTGCACACTATCGCTACAAACCATTCTTCCTTTACTCTAGCCTGAATCTTCTCCTTTTAGGGAGGTAAGATAGAGTTGGATAAATGTAGGTTGATCAAAGAAAAATTACATGGAAATTAATAGACTAAAATTTAGTTTAACCACGACATCCACCAGGAAAATCATTTAAAACTTTCTGAAATTAAATCATAGCATGGATTATGGGTAGCTAACCATTGAAAACCACTAGTTTAACCATAGTCCCATATTTCTCATAGCCTCACTTGCAAGTGGATCAATGCTTCACATTATATATTGATGTTTTTTTTTCACTGATGTAATCGTTGTGTTTTGTGTGTCAAATTTAATTTGATTGTGGATTTTGGGAATATTTTGAGATCACGATCATTTTTTTAACTCTCTTCTAAATTCAAAATATTTTTGAAATCCTTAATCAAGACAATGCCAACTTACTTTTTTTGGAAAAAATATTTAATAATAAGCATCCTGTCTGGATCTACCTCTACAAGCTTTACAACTTACATGACGTCAATGATGAATTGGTAAATAATGTGTCAGGCATAGCCTTGTGATTGATGCATGAAGCCCATTTCAAAATATTTTAACTTCAGTGCCACCTTGTGTCAAATACAAATTTCCCGATTGTAAAGGGATCACAACAGATCCAAAAACACTGCGGCCTATTTTAAAAACCAAATGGGGAACATGAAGCGTTGTGGAAGATACATGTTAGGTATAAAGTGGCACATTGTTTTGATAGTTTTATATCCAATTTTCAATTAAAATAAGAATTATAACCGTTAGAAAAATATATTGGGAAACTCTTTCTTTTTGAATGTTGGTTGTATTGAGTGCTTCTTACTAGGGAATCTCTTTTCCCCAAGGAAAAATCGTAATTTCCATTAATAAATAGTGAAAATTACATGTTGTAGATGTTGTATCGCATATAAAAAAAGTAAATGAATGTTGATCACTCAACAATCATATGAAATGTGAATGCATATAATTCCCATACTTATGGTCACCTAATGTAACAATCTACCTAAATATAGATATATACAATAAAATCATCCAATAAAAAAATAGTCTAGTCAAAATCTGCTATCATAATTCCATCAACTATATATGTATGATATTTCCACTATCCAAAGAAAAATAAAAAAAAATTTCACCCGAGATCTGCATCTGCCTAGAAGATCATCAAAAGGAGGATGACAGAACTGATAATGCTCTAGACCATTATGTTCAGTTATCTTCCAATTACCACATGTATGTTGCACACCTTCTTTGGAAATCTGATTGAAAAGTGAGTTCCTTTCCCTGTAAATGTGTTTACAAGAAACATTATCGAACAAAGCCTTGAACATCTTGATTTCATCTAATATATTCTTGAGTGTGTGAGTGTGACAAATAGAAACTTGGTTGAACTAGTCAATAACCACTTTTGAGTCACCAAAGACCTTTAGTTGCTGACAACCATTTTCTAATGAAAATAGAAGAAGTAACTTAGGACTGACCAGATCAACAAAATTTTTTTGTAACCAAACCCAATCCAAACATCAATTTGAAGTAATGTGTATTGCTGAAGCATAGAACAACATCCCCACCACACCTTCCATTTTCAGCTGATCCATAAAAATAAGCCCATGTCATAGGTTGATGAATGGATTCTGCTGAGACTATATGGGTGTTGATTCATATACCCCAACAAATGAGCAATGGAATGTTCCATATTTTTTTAGGGTAGGCCTCATCCCACCATTTCTTCCACGCTTCATTAAATGTTTCTCCCTGCCACTTGATGCAAACATCCAGAGAATGATAGATTGAATTCTAGATCTGTGTGGCAGTAGGTGATCCAAATCATGCATAAACACAATAGAATACATATATAAACATAACATAGGGATGTAGCAAAAATAAAACTTCATTTAATTAATATCAAAGCGCTGAAATATGCTTACATAAAAAATGGAAATAAATTAGCTCGGGTGATGGTAGCTTAACTCTAAGAAGATATGTGGCAACTGCATGCCTCTAAACTGTCTTAAAATGAGGCTCAAGGGCCTTTTCACTACTGAACAACAAAGGAAAACCCTAAAAAACCAAAACCATAACCCTAAGAGATGGAACACCAAGAGTTTGTGGGCCCCATAGGGGTTAGTTGGGAAGCGAAATTCCTAGGGTTATTAATTGGTCATATTATCTATGTTTGGTGCATACGATACCTTGTTGGAAATATCTATAGGAGTAATACAATATTTTTCATAGTTCATTTCCTATAGATATGGGCCTACTGCGGACCTTAAAAAACATCGCTTAGGGGGTCAAAACCACTCTGAAAGTTCATGACCTGAAAAAATACTAAAAATAGTAAACGTTGTTATAAACAAGGAAACTCATGAAACTGACTAGAGGTCTAGGTGGAATAGGTGGCTGTAAACGAATATCCACTTGAATCAATCCTCCCTTCCTAGTAGGAAATGGTCTGCATTGCATGCAAATCCTCCATGAGGTAAGGAAACTTTTGTTGAACCTGGTCCTTGGTGAACCACTTGCCTTGGTGAAGGAGTTGGCCTACTTTGACAACTTGATATAATTGGATCCTATGTTGGTAGGTGTTCTTAATCTACATTTCCATGATATGATCAGTTGTGGATTGTTCCATGTAATATGGGTTTAACTCCATTGGTGTGAGTTGTTCTATGATGTCAGATGCGTCTAGGAATGGTGGAATGTATGGTCGAATGCATTACACATTGAACACTAGGCGCACCAAGGAATGATGGAATGTTGAGATTGAAGAAATTGTCTCCTACAACCTTAGTGATGGTGTACAACCCATATCGGAGTGGGAAAAGCTTGCGGTGGGACCTAGTGAGGTGCTCCTTCTGTAAATGTAGCTAAACTTTGTCACCCACCTGGAACTTTTGTGGCACCCGATGCTGATCATGTCGCTGCTTGTAATTAGCATTGGATTTTTCCAATATGTCATGGACCTACTGGAAGATATGATGAATGTTCTAAATGATGCTATTTTCTTTGTCAACTTAGGACTGGACTTGATCTGAATCTTCTTGAGTAGCTGCAAATGGTATGGCCACATCAATGGGACATAGTGGTAGGAATCCCAACCCCACCTGAAAGGGGTTCATGTGTCTAGTTAAGCTATGGAGATATTTGTGATAGTTTTGATAGACATAAGGGAGGCTTTCATCCCATTCGTGTGGATGCTTCGAGTTTTACATGCATAAAATGTGTACAATCATGGCGTTGACGATATTTTCTTAGCCATCAGTTTGGGGGTGGAAAATCATGGACTTAGTGAGTTTAGTATCCAACATCGACCAGAGGCTTGACCAAAATTTACTTTGGAACCTATTGTCCTGATATGAGATAATGGATTGTGGGATACCAAAGTGTACCCACACTCGTTTAAAGAAGAATTTAGTAGTGGCTTCTGATGTGATACTCTTCTTTCAAGCCGCCATAATGGGCATCTTAGAGAATCGGTCGATGACCACAAAAATGAAGTCGTTGCCATGATTGGTAGAAGGAAGGCCTAACATGTAATCCATGGATATGGATTCCTAAGGTCGAATAGGAGTAGGAAATGGAGTATATAGGCCTTGCTTCTTAATGGTTGGTTTTGCAATGGCACAAGAAATGCAAGATCCGATGTACTTCCCAACATCTTGTCAAAGGTTCAACCAATAGAAATACTTTCGCAACATTTCCACTATTTTCTCTACCCCGAAATGTCCAACAACCTAGCTATAGTGTGTTTCCCAAATCATCTTGGCGCACTTTCTTGAAGGAACATAGAGGTGTCCTTGGTGGCATAATAGTGCATCCTGGGGCTGATAATTTGGAACTTGCTTGCCCCCCAGGAGTGTTTGGTATGTGTTTTCGTATTTTTGACTACTCCTGTAAAGATATGGCCATCGCAAAGTCTCGTTCCCACAAGAGTAAAGTACAATGGTTAGCTCCATGATAGGCAGTCAGTTGAGGAAGTCTGCAACATTATTGGTGTTTCCACTCTTATACTTAATGTTCAAATGGAACTGTTGCAGGCATGTGGACCATTTCTGATGGCGATCATTCTACAACTTCCCTTGTGTTCATATGAACTACAGGGGTTGGTGGTCTGTTTGGATGATTGTTTCCTTCCCTAGAATGAATTGATTCCATTTTCAATAGATTTGCATAATGGAATCTCTTTTTCATATGTGGGATACTTTCGGACTATGTCGGAAAGTGTCTCCCTATGATATGCCATTGGATGCCCATGCTCAATAAAAAATGCACCAATAACATAATCAAAGGCATCTGCCTCAATCTCAAATGGTTTTTGCAGGTCTACTAATGTGACCACTGGTGTAGATTTGAGGCGATGCTTCAACTAGGTGAACACCTTCTGTTGGGATTCAGACTAAAATAAATTTTCTTTCTCTCCTCCCTTGGTGACTTGACTTAAAGGCCAAGCGATATGAGATAGACCCAACACGAACCTGCGATAGAAATTGGAAAGACCTAGAAAGTTGCAAACCTCTGATAGAGTGGTTGGGACTAACCAATCCAGAATGAATTGTATCTTGGCGAGGTCCACATGCACACCCCACTCATCAATGATGTACCCTATATATTGAATTGGGGTCATACCAAAAGTGCATTTCTCCAAATTGGCACGAAACTTGTGTTGCCATAGCATTTGGAGGACCCGTCGAATATGGTGGAGGTGCTCTTCCCAACTCTAGCTAAAGATTGCAATTTCATCCCGATACACCACCATGAATTAGTTGGTGAAGTGTCACAAGATGTCATCCATCAGCCTCATGAAGGTTTCAAGTGAATTCATTTACCCGAAAGGCATGACCAGCTATTCGAAATGACCCTCCTTTGATTTTAAGGTAGTCTTCCACACATCAAAGGGTTCGATTGGTACTTAGTGCTAGTTGGACTTCAATTAAATCTTGCTGAAATATTCCCCCCCTTTGAGCTGGTCCAGAATGTCACCAATCTATGGGATTAGATACCTATTCTAGACAATGATCTTGTTGAACACTTGATAGTCAATACAAATTTTCCAGGTCCCATCCTTCTTCTGTACCAACACGATCAGGCTCCCATAGAGTGATGAACTTGGCCTTATGTGACCTTTCTACAGTAGCTCCTGAATATGCCTCTTGATTTCATCATTATCTAGAACAGAGCGTCGATAGATTGGTCCATTGGGTAGTGGCGTGCCCAAGTTCATATTAAGGGACTGCTTGACCTGACAGTGTAGAGGTACCCATGTAGGTGAGGTGAATATGTCCCTGTAATCGTCCACAACCTTTTCCATATGTTGTTGCCAAGCGGAGGAGCCTTGTCTCGAGGTTGTGACCACAATCTCCTTCTTTCCATGAGGGAGATTCATAAGGAAAAAAAAATTCCCAGTATGGGAAATTGTCTTTTCACAATGATTAAAGAGATGATGATAGGTGGTGCTACCTCCGATATCCTGTACAACTTATTGCCCAAAGTAAAAAAAACAATTTGAGGCCTAGAATCATGCAAAACATATCGCTTCCACAAGTATGGTTGGCCTAATAATGCATAAAAAAATTCAAGAGGAGCAACATCACACAATACCTCATCTGTGAAGGGCTCGATGTTGTAGGGGAGGCGACACTGCTGGCTAACACACATATCTCATCCTTGGTGAATCCACATGATGGTGTATGGTTGCAGGTGTGTTGTGGTTGGCAGGCCCAACTGTTTCATGACCTATTTTGAAATGAGGTTCTTATGGTTCTCGCTATCGACGATGAACTACAATAGAGAACCCTTCACCCGCATCTATGAGTGGAAGAGACGCTCCCCCTCCTTTGGATCTTCAGGCTCATCCTTCTGGATCTTGGTGGTGGAAATGGTGGCACTGGACTCCACATCAATAATATGCTTCCCTTTTTCATTAACCTTGCCAGGTTCTGACTCAGAGTCAGAACATGCATTTGATTTGGAAGCCTTCAGCTCGGCCACAAGTGGCTGCTTGGTTCGACACTCACTCGTGTTGTGAGTGGGACTCTTATGTAACTCACACCACTTTCCTATGTCCTTATTTGCCTTAATGGTGTTTCTATTTTCTTGTGGCTTCGATGGGTTTTCTTGGGTTGCCCCGCCTTGGGTTTTTCCTTTGTTCTTCGGTTTGGGGGTGCCTTTCCCTTGCTTAAGATTCACAAATCCAAAGTCTCACTTCGTATTTTTAAAATTCTGCTCGATCTTGAAATCATATCGAAAGGTGAAACTAGGAGAGGAGATGTGTAGGAACTCCATTTTGTCCTGGATGAACTTATGTAAAAAACTGTGGTACTTGAGTAACAAATGCTGCTCAGAATCCTTGATACCCAACTTCATGCGAAGGGCATGAAAACCGTTTGTGAAATCTGACACATCTTGGTCCCTTCCCTGCCGCAGCATGGTCCACTTTATGTATTTATATTCATAGCTCCCGATAGGGTAATATTGTTCCTTCATGGTGTCTCAGAAATAATTCCAAGTGGGTGCGGCTTAAAACAATGAGGATTCCCTCTCGTCCTTTTTCTCATAGTAGGTTTCCCACTAGTCCTTGACATGGGGGGCGAATTTGAGAAGTGAAAAAGTAATCTTATCCCAATTGGAAAAGTCATGAAATGAAAACTATCCTTCCATCAGATTTAACCATCTATCTATGACGTCTGCATCTATCTGTCATTTAAATATGGGAATGTAAAAAGTAACTTGTACCTTAAAAGGAGTGGCACTCGAGATTGACTTTTGGAGGAAGATGTGTCGCCTGTGGGTAGCCATCGAAAGATTTAGGAAAAATTATCCATCATCGTGTTCCTCTATTTCTAGAGGGCCTCCTCGAGAAATATTTTGAAAGGATCTCCTGCTCCCTCGTCTTTCTTTTCTTCCTCCATGGGAGGCCGTCTTGGTTTGCGAGGTTGATCTTGCAAAGGTTCAACCAGTTCGAGCCCTAACTCCTTATACCTCGACCTCGTTGGGGACATGAAAAGAAAAACAAAGAAAGAGAAGATCGCTCTTTTATCACTAATACATACTTATGCAAGAGCGCAATAGAATACATATATAAATAGAAACAAAAATATGCATTAGAAATAAAACTTCATTTCATTATTATTAAAGAACTGAAATATGCTTACATACAGAATGGAAATAAACAAGCTTGAGCGATTGTAGCTTATCTCTAAGAAGAGATGTGGCTGCTAAATGCCTCTGAACTGTGTTATAATGAGGCTCAAGGGTATTTGTATTATTTAACAATAAGGGAAAACCATAATGAACCAAAAACCTAACCCGAGGAGATGGAACACCAAGAGTTTTTGGGCCCCATTGGGGTTAGTTGGGCAAACAACTTCCCAATGTCGTAACTTGGTCCTATTTTCTTTGTTTGGCACATGTGATACCTTGTTGGAAAGATATCTTCGAGTAATACAAGATTTTCCATAGGACCTTACTTATGTTTATGGTGATGCTGTAGAACTAAAAAAAACACCATTTAGGGGGTCAAAACTGCTCCGGAAGTTTCAGACCCAGAAAATTAATAAAATAGTAAATGATGTTATAAAAAAGGAAAACGATGAAACCAACTGGAGTTCTAGGTTTAATAGGTGGGTGGTCACCAATATCCACCCGGAGAATTAGGACACGCCTTAAACAAATGATTTATTGATTCCTCACCTTTGTTACATAATACACACCATGAAGGACCCTTAAATGGTCTATTTTTAAGATTATTTTTGGTAGGAATTTTATTTGAGGGCAGACGTCATAATAATAATTTGTATTTTTGTGGACTCTTCATTTTCCATATGAGCATCCACAACCATAATAGATCCTCTGGTTCTTTAGCAACATAAGCATTTAAGTAACCTTTTTTTGGTGTATACACTCCCTTCTTCGAGTGAATCAAAAGTAACTCATCATCACTATCCTGAATCTTGACATGTGAGGTTCATAAGGCATTTGTGTAGTCATTCCAAGCCTGGTGCCATTGAGCTGGTGAATTTAATGTCTGAGCTGATAACCAACACTTACCCCAGATGGAAGAATTTTCTTGATCCACTACTTGATTAAGTGTTCTCTTATCAAGCACAACCAATAATGTCAATAAATTAGGAGGAAGAATGTTCTTATCACCTCTCCTAGACCATGGGTTGATCCTTATCCAAACATGCTCACTCGAACCAATTCTCCATGCAAGGCCCGACCCAATGAAAATTATGGAGTCTATCATAAATTTCCAAATCATCGATATATTTTCTCTGCCCTTGTTTTGTAGACAAATTTGTTCTTCCACAGAGAGCGGGTAAATATATTTTCTTGCTACCACCTCTGTCCAAAGACTGACAACGGTTATTAATCGCCATCCAAATTTGGCTATGAGGGCTTGTGAAAAACATGATAATTTTTTTAAGCCCCATCCTCCCCACTTTTTGGGTAGAGCAATTTGATTCCACCTAACCCATGCAAATAATTTTGTTCTTTCGATCCCCACCATAAAAAACTACATCAACTTCTTTTGATAATATTCATAATACCCTTGGAAATCCAAGATAAAGACATCCAAAAAACAAGAATGGCTTCGAGAAGATATTTGATAAGAACAAGCCTTCCTCAATGAGATAACCAATTGTGACTCCAAACTTTTAGTATTTTCTCAATTTTCACTAGTAACCATATCCAATCTTCTTTTTTATAATCATTCGGTTTCAGATGAAAACCCATATACTTAAGCCCTTCATCAAAAGATATTGATTAGAAGGAGAATTGACTTAAAGCACAAGTCAATTCATTCCTAGAACAACCAGTTGCATATAGGGTAGATGCTTGATGATTTGTCTCCATACCCATGGCCTTGCAAAATAAACTAACCACCTATTTAAAAGCAACAATATCCCTATAAGAACCATCAAGAAAAATGAAAACATCATAATAAATGAGTGTATGAGTCAGAAAAATATCCTAGGTTATTAGAGCACCCTTCAAATTACCTCTTCAAGAAATCTCCTTATGAGTAATGCTTGTATTAATGCTCCTTAATATAAGTAAAATATAAATAGTTTAGAGACTCTACATATTTTAAATAATGGTAAATTTTGGGCATCAAACTTCCCAAATCGGTAAACAAATAATACTAATTCAACTACAAAGAGGATTCCCAGAGCTCTCGGAGGTCAAATTCCAGCCACAAAGAGATTTTTTTTAAATGGAAAAGTTTTTTCTAATAATTTTTTATAAAATATTAAATTTATTTTAAATTAAAATTATAATTTGATAATAACATAATAGTGATAAAAAAATTAAAAATTATTAATAAATTTGTGAATTTAAATCATTGAATCAATTATAATTTAACTTCTTTCACCAAGTGAATCGACTTTGCAGGTAGGCCTCCAATGACCCAACCTCGAGAGCGTGGAATAAGGAACACTCAAGCCTGCTTACGACTTAGAAGACAAGAGTGAGAATAAAAGGGTTAACCACATTTTGTATTAATGCAAACTTGCCATTCCTACAACATTGTACTTGTACTGGATGAGTCCACCTATTCATCAAGTGATTTATTCATACTATTGGATGATGTAGGTTAGAATCAGGTTTGGGATTTCAAGAAAAGATTTTGAGAGTTTTACAAATAATAATCATATTGTTGTCATTATTTATAAATAAGATAAGCAAGGAAAGTGAAAATGATTTGTCATTTATATTTGTGAATAAAAGACATTATTTGTTTGTTATGTTGATTATAGATTAATGATTTGTCATTTATATTTGAGAGTAAAAGACATTATTTTTATATTGATGGCAGATTTTGTAAATAAGGACATTTTTATATTGATGACAAATCTCATTTTTATGTTCAATTGTAAATTTGAAATAAAAATATTTTGAACCTTTTGTAAATAAGAATATTTTGTAAATTTGTAAATGAAAAATATTCTTATATAGATTTTGTTAGAGTAAAGTTAACCATAGTAAAGTTAACAATTAACTTAACTTTCTTCATAGTAAGTTAAAATTCGAGATTCAACTGGAACTATCCGTATTAGTTGAGAGCATAATTCACAATCAACATAAACTTAGGTTTCTTTCACTCTTAAGCTTGGATTTCGACTTTGACAGAGATTCGGTGACTGTATGCGAATATGAGCACCTACTGTTATATGAAAGAATGGTTCCCAGGGCACGATATTTGATGGGTAGAGCACACCAGGTTTGTTCTTATCCTTTTGTCCACCTTGGTGTGTGCATGTTTCACTTTACCATTGATACGTTCACGCTGGTGCGTGCACGTTTCATTTCACGCTGGTGCGTGCACGTTTCATTTTAGTGATGATAGGCTACACTTTTACATGGAAGAACGGTTTTCAAGGTATTTGATGTGAGATTTTACTATTGACATGTTCCCTTTGTGCCTTCGCGCTTGTCAAATTTTACTATCTTTTATTGTGTATATGTCATATGGTGTGCATGGGACATTTCACTATTGATAAAGCTCGACTTTTATGTGAAATAGTGGATCCCATGGTAATTGATTCCTCTTCTATTTGTTTTTTTTGGAAATATTTTATAATTTAATAGATATAAGATATGTTAGATATTTGATTGGTGTTGTTTATTTAGGTGGAGTAATTGTCTGAAACAATTAAAAGTGGTTAGAATTTGAACAAAAATATTTCAAAAAATTTCACAATAGGAGTGTTTGAATCTTGTTTTTTTCTTTTTTTTTTTATAAAAATTTTGGGGCACAAAATCTTAAAGTTTGACAACTGTAACCTCGATTTCCAAAAATTCCTATGAGATTTTATCAAAAACTTGCTTGAATTTCCATGATTTTCAAAGAAAATTTGTAAGTTGGTTAGATTACCTTTTTTATTTTTTTAGTATTGGATTTTTTTTTTTCATTTATATTTGGTTTGATACTGTCCTCATTTCAATTTATGGTCCTTGAAAATGGGTGAAGTGTTCATCTCAATGAGGTCACAGAGTACTCTAAAAAGCTTTCAACATCATATTCTTAACTATGAAAATTTACATGCTAAAATCGATTTATTGTCAATCAGATTTTGGAATATGTTTAAAATTAGTAATCCAAATAAAGATGCCCATATTTCACAAACATGTAAAGAGATAATATATATATATATATATATATATATATATATATATATATATATAGGGAGAGAGAGAAAGAGAGAGGGGGGTTAGAAATGTTGTAATTGTAAATTTGAGTTATTTAGTCTATACATTTAAGTGTTTAAAACTTTTTACCTTATTAAATTTATTTATGCATTATAAAATATAATTTAAAAGTTGAAAATTTGAATTATATTATCAAATTTTGGTGAAATATATGTTTAAATTTATAATTTGGTTATTGATAAAATATTTTAATATAAATTAATATTGAGATATAGTTAAAAATATGTTAATAATATAAAACTATAACATACACCGATAACTTCACATGGAAATGCAAGGAGTTAAATTTTTTTATACAAGTTACCCACAAGTACCCACTAATCCTCATATCTTCATATCTTGGTGGCATGGATGTACCTACAATGGACCATCGTACATTGGATTCATCCTGCAGCTCACACTCATTTGCATGAACCATAATCATTCACCTACAATGGACCATCATTCATCGGATCATCCTACAGCTCACACTCATCTGCATGAACCATAATCATTTACCTGCCACCATGTTAAGCATAATATTTCCTTCGTACAAGTCACCATCATTCCCTGCTAATTTTGCCTTCAATGTATACATTGATGTCAAGATTCATGAAGTATTAATCAATCATTTCATAAATCTATACTAGAGAAGCTTCTTCCTCTACTCATGTATATTCATGACATGAAAGTAAAATACCTTGACATTCTCCCTTTAACAACACATACTGCATATGTGCTAGTTATAAGTCATCACATTAACTAATGTTTCCCTCGCATAAGCACATATTCCTGCAAGACAATAGCTACATCTCCCAATCTTGTCTTTAAAAGAAATTGATACATCATTTACGATATTTGTGCATGCGATTTACATAAATTTAATCAAAATAACTAACCCTTAAGCTATTACTTTTTGGTGCATGGAAGGAAAGCTAACATAACAAATGTTTCTCCCATGCATGAAAATGCATACAGATTCCAAAAGAGTCTTCCCAAAGGAATGCTTACACAACGGAGCACATAGCTTCCATCACGAGTATTCCCAAAGGAATACTTAACACAAGAGAACATGCAAACACATATTTCCTTTTCCAGGAAATATAACATAATAGACATGCAAAGACATAGTTTCTTTTCCATAAAACTAATGGAATAAAGCATAAGAATACATGTCTTATTCTCCAAATATAATACCAACATTACCCATATATATATATATTTCAGGGAAACCAAAACATTACTGTAGTTTTTGTATATGTAATTTATCTTCTTTCACAAAGAATATTTTCCAATGTAGGATAACAAAACATATTATCATTTCCCATATACAAATGTATATTCTTTTCAATGAAATCTAATACAAAAATTGCATGAATATAAATGATCTTATTTCAAAAGGAAATAACATAAACTAACATAATAGTTTTGTTAGCATAAATGTACTCATATATTTTCCTAAGGATTAAGTTAGCTCCTTATTTCTTTTATCCATGCAAAGAACATACCTCTATAACACAATGGCTATTCTTGGTGCATGCCAAAACAGATAACTCTCCCTTTTTGAGCATAGATTTTCCTTTAATGTAGGCAACACATATTCTCTTCTTAGAATTCTATCATCATGAAATACTACTTTAAGGAAAAAGATTAACATAATACCAATCTTTTCAAGAGATTATTATTTTTAAGAAAATTAACATAGTAACTTTCCTTATGTCTTTTACCATGGCATATTACTAAGAACAATATCTTTCTAAAAGATTAACATAACAATATTTTCAATAACTGACATAGATTATGTCTTTTACCATGGTAATTCACTAAGATCAATATCTTTCTAAGAGATTAGCATAATACCAATCTTTTGAACACATTATTCTTTTCAAGAAAATTAACATAGTAACTTTCATTATATATACATATATAAAGACGAGCTAAGTTACTTGTCTTTTACTATTGTAGATAAATATATTTTCTTTCTAAAAATTCAATATAATTATTATCTTTATCTACGCATAATAAAATATATTTCTTTACTAAGAAAGATAACATAGGTTCTATATACAAAAATTAAAGAATTATTTTCCCAGAAAACGAATTAACTTATCTTTTCAAAGCCAAAATTTAATATAATTATTATCTTTATCTACGCAAAATAAAATATCTTCCTTTACTAAGAAATATAACAAAATTCTATATACAAAAATTAAAGAATTATTTCCCCAGAAAAAGAATTAACTTATCTTTTCAAAGCCTGAGTTCTTGGTAACGTTTTCCTTAGCATTATTTGCATATGTCAAGATATTAATGCATAGAATCCATCTAATCATGATTATAATCTCTCACTTGGAGAGTCCATCACTTTCTCATTTGCGATCTAAACCCAAGAGCAGGAGCAAGTCCAAGGCCAGCAACACCCTACGACGACAGCAAACGATAGCCACAACATCGATAACCACAAGCCATAATAATGATAAAGGAAGCAAGGCAATCATCCTGCCCTTCGAAACTCAGTGCTACTGTCATAACCATCTGTAACAATTTTCCTACTCCGTAATATTTCATTTCTATTGGTTAAGAGCTTAACAGTTGCAACTGCACCTAACCCTAACAAACTCATGTCTTAGTTTCCTGAAAACCAATTCTTTAAAATATTTAACTTGGTAAATATATTAAGCTTTTATGGTATGCATGTTAGATACTCACCCCCTTAAGAGAACACTGTCCTCGGTGTGCTTCTCTCACTGAAACTTAAACTTATACTCATGATATAATAATATAAACAACCCAAAGAGGGTCCTTCCCTTTCACAATGAAACACTTTCTTTTCCTTAAATTCCATTGATTGAAACAATAATGTTTTATCCATAGTCATAAGCATGTATAGCTCAAAAAAATTTCCATTTCCATTTTTAACTACTTATCCATTATTGAATTCATAAAAATATAGAAAAATCTATATAGCAACTTACCATTACTTACCAATTACTATTGGAAGTAATGATGACTTTTACACAAGCTCTCTGAGATTGGTTGAATAACCCATCAACACTCCATGGAAAGAGCCTGTAACATATGACTAACAAATTCAATCACATTAGTCACATAGTTTCAATCAAATTAAATACTTGCAACTATAAAACATTCATGCAATATCAAGAGATGTTTTAATCAGAGTACTTCCACAAGTACTCAGAGAGCACCAACCCTCTAATCAATGCATCACATGCATACTCTCTTAGCTCTTGCTAAAGACATCCACACAGTACTTCAAAAAGTACTAAGAGAGCACCTAGCTCTCTAATCGTACCAATGGTCAATCAATGAACCATGGGCATATCCTAGCCTCTGATAAGACATTCAAACAAATTAGTAATAAAATAAATGAACTTATACATTCAATAATTCATTTTCTAAGTGCTAAGATCCTTTCCTCTTAATATCTACATAAGATATTTACACAATCATATAAAAGTTCATTTTAATATAACACATAACTTATTACTTAACTTGTTCCGCTATGAGAACCACAATGGTAAAGAAAATGCTCCTCCCAGCCCATGGGAGTTAGTTTCTATAACTAAATCGAGTCATTTTCACATCTAGACAATCATTTGCCAAAAGACCATTCTAGGTCAAGTATGGATTCCTGTTGGCAACATCATGCCTATTCCTCTGACAATGTCCTATCTATGAGGAATTTTGGGCCACCTCCAATAGGCTCCAAAATCAATAGAGTTGCCTCAGGTTTTTCCCCTTCACCATCTTGGACAACTCTCTTCCCTACTGAGATCATATATCTCTAAGGAGAGGAAATCCAGGTAGGTAAGTGCCATCAACCCCTCTGGGCAAGCAACCACCATCAACCTAAGGCCTTCTAGCCTTTCACTATTGTTGACAGCTGTCTGGCATGTTAAATTTCTCTTTTAGCATTGTTTCCCATAGTAAATTACATAATGAACTATGTACACATTAATTGTAAATTTGAGTTATTTAGTCTATACATTTAAGTATCCAAAACTTTTTACCTTATTAAATTTATTTATGCATTATAAAATATAATTTAAAAAATGAAAATTTGAATTATATTATCAAATTTTGGTGAAATATATGTTTAAATTTATAATTTGGTTATTGATAAAATATTTTAATATAAATTAATATTGAGATATACTTAAAAATATGTTAATAATATATAACTGTAACATACATCGATAACTTCACATGGAAATGCAAGGAGATAAATTTTTTTATACAAGTTACCCACAAGTACCCACTAATCCTCATATCTTCATATCTTGGTGGCATGGTTGTACCTACAATGGACCATCGTACATTGGATTCATTTTGCAGCTCACACTCATTTGCATGAACCATAATCATTTACCTACAATGGACCATCATACATCAGATCATCCTGCAGCTCACACTCATCTGCATGAACTATAATCATTTACCTGCCACCATGTTAAGCATAATATTTCTGTACAAGTCACCATCATTACCTGCTAATTTTGCCTTCAATGTATACATTGATGTCAATATTCATGAAGTATTAATCAATCATTTCATAAATCTATACTAGAGAAGCTTCTTCCTCTACTCATGTATATACTAGAGAAGCTTCTTCCTCTACTCATGTATATTCATGACATGAAAGTAAAATACCTTGACATTCTCCCTTTAACAACACATACTGCATATGTGCTAGTTATAATTCATCACATTAACTAATGTTTCCCTTGCATAAGCACATATTCCTGCAACAGAATAGATACATCTCCCAATCTTGTCTTTAAAAGAAACTGATACATCAGTTACAATATTTGTGCATGCGATTTACATAAATTTAATCAAAATAACTAACCCTTAAGCTATTACATTTTGGTGCATGGAAGGAAAGCTAACATAACAAATGTTTCTCCAATGCATGAAAATGCATATAGATTCCAAAAGAGTCTTCCCAAAGGAATGCTTACACAACGGAGAACATAGCTTCCATCACGAGTCTTCCCAAAGGAATACTTAACACAAGAGAACATGCAAACACATATTTCCTTTTCCAGGAAATATAACATAATAGGCATGCAAAGAAATAGTTTCTTTTCCATAAAACTAATGGAATAAAGCATAAGAATACATGTCTTATTCTCCAAATATAATACCAACATTACCTATATATATATATATATTTCAAGGAAACCAAAACATTACTTTAGTTTTTGTATATGTAATTCATCTTCTTTCACAAAGAATATTTTCCAAAGTAGGATAACAAAACATATTATCATTTCCCACATACAAATGTATATTCTTTTCAATGAAATCTAATACAAATATTGCATGAATATACATGATCCTATTTCAAAAGAAAATAACATAAGCTAACATAATAGTTTTCTTAGCATAAAGGTACTCAGATATTTTCCTAAGGATTAAGTTAGCTCCTTATTTCTTTTATCCATGCAAAGAACATACCTCTATAACACAATGGCTATTCTGGATGCATGCCAAAACATATAACTCTCCCTTTTTTAGCATGCAAGAGATATAGCTTTTCCTTTAATTTAGGCAACACATATTCTCTTCTTAGAATTCTATCATCATGAAATACTACTTTAAAGAAAAAGATTAACATAATACCAATATTTTCAAGAGATTATTATTTTTAAGAAAATTAACATAGTAACTTTCCTTATATCTTTTACCATGGTATATTACTAAGAACAATATCTTTCTAAAAGATTAACATAACAATATTTTCAATAACTAACATAGATTATGTCTTTTACCATGGTAATTCACTAAGATCAATATCTTTCTAAGAGATTAGCATAATACCAATCTTTTGAACAAATTATTCTTTTTAAGAAAATTAACATAGTAACTTTCATTATATATACATATATAAAGACGAACTAAGTTACTTGTCTTTTACTGTTGTAGATAGATATATTTTTTTTTCTAAAAATTTAATATAATTTTTATCTTTATCTACGCACAATAAAATATCTTTCTTTACTAAGAAAGAAAACATAAGTTCTGTATACAAAAATTAAAGAATTATTTTCCCAGAAAACGAATTAACTTATCTTTTCAAAGCCAAAATTAATATAATTATTATCTTTATCTACGCACAATAAAATATATTTTTTTACTAAGAAAGATAACATAAGTTCTGTATAAAAAAATTAAAGAATTATTTTCCCAGAAAACGAATTAACTTATCTTTTCAAAGCCTGAGTTCTTGGTAACGTTTTCCTTAGCATTCTTTGCATCTGTCAAGATATTAATGCATAGAATCCATCTAATCATGATTATAATCTCTCACTTGGAGAGTCCATCACTTTTTCATTTGCGATCTAAACCCAAGAGCAGGAGCAAGTCCAAGGCCAACAACACCCTACGATGACAGCAAACGATAGCCATAACATCGATAACCACAAGCCATAATAATGATAAAGGAAGCAAAGCAATCATCCTGCCCTTCAAAACTCAGTGCTACTGTCATAACCATCCGTAAAAATTTTCCTTCTCCGTAATATTTCGTTTCTATCGGTTAAGAGCTTAGTAGTTGCAACTGCACCTAACCCTAACGAACTCATTACTCAGTTTCCTGAAAACAAATTCTTTAAAATATTTAACCTGGTAAATATATTAAGCTTTTATGGTATGCATGTTACACACTCCCCCCTTAAGAGAACACCGTCCTCGGTGTGCTTCTCTCACTGAAACTTAAACTTATACTCATGATATAATAATATAAACAACCCAAAGGGGGTCCTTCCCTTTCACAATGAAACACTTTCTTTTCCTTAAATTCCATTAATTGAAACAATAATGTTTCATCCATAGTCATAAGCATGTATAGCTCAAAAAAATTTCCATTTCCATTTTTAACTACTTATCCATTATTGAATTCATAAAAATATAGAAAAATCTATATACCGACTTACCATTACTTACCAATTACTATTGGAAGTAATGATGGCTTTTACACAAGCTCTCTGAGATTGGTTGAATAACCCATCAACACTCCATGGAAAGAGCCTGTAATGTATGACTAAAAAATTCAATCACATTAGTCACATAGTTTCAATCAAATGAAATACTTGCAACTATCAAACATTCATGCAATATCAAGAGATGTTTTAATCAAATTACTTCCACAAGTACTCAGAGAGCACCAACCCTCTAATCAATGCATCACGTGCACACTCTCTTAGCTCTTGCTAAATACATCCACACAGTACTTCAAAAAGTACTGAGAGAGCACCTAGCTCTCTAATCGTACTAATGGTCAATCAATGCACCATGGGCATATGCTAGCCTTTGCTAAGACATTCAAAGAAATTAGTAATAAAATAAATGAACTTATACATTCAGTAATTCATTTTCCGAGCACTAAGATCCTTTCCTCTTAATATCTACATAAGATATTTACACAATCATATAAAAATTCATTTTAATATAACACATAACTTATTACTTAACTTGTTCTGCTATGAGAATCACAATGGTAAAGAAAATACTCCTCCGAGCCCATGGGAGTTAGTTTGGATAACCAAATCGAGTCATTTTCATATCTAGACAGTGATTTGACAAAAGACCATTCTAGGTCAAGTATGGATTCCTATTGGCAACATCATGCCTATTCCTCTGATAGCGTTCTGTCTACGAGGAATTTTGGGTCACCTCCAACAGGCTCCAAAATCAATAGAGTTGCCTCAGGTTTTTCCCCTTCACCATCTTGGCCAACTCTCTTCCCTACTTAGATTATATATCTCTAGGGAGAGGAAATTCGGGTAGGTAAGTGCCATCAACCCTTCTGGGTAGGCAACCACCATCAACCCAAGGCGTTCTAGCCTTTCACAATTGTTGACAACTGTCTAGCATGTTAAATTTCTTGTTTAGCATTGTTTCCCATAGTAAATTACATAATGAACTATGTACACATTATACAAAAAAAAACTTTATGTACATCATACATCATACTTCCCCTTAACATGGGTCTAATGATATCTAGATTAACAGGAAACATGATTAACATACATTTGTTGTACATTATTATATTCCAAATAACAAAATCATGCACATTATAACATGATACTTTATCAACTACCATTGCAATTTTCACGACAATATTTTTACTTTCACACGTTTCCTGTTGCCATTAAGCTACCCATGCTTACTATAAGCAATAAAGCTAATTGTAAATATACATTCTCTTAAGCACACATTATCTTATGCAATCATTTTAATTTCCTGCATACGATGTTGTCATGCATACAAGTATATATAAATATTCATTAATGCGTATGTGTCAATTACGATTAGGGTATGAGTGCAAACATTTCCAATTCCCATAATTTTCTGTTACCAATAGACTGACACACGAAATAATTACCATAATTACTTGTTCACAACTTTCAAATAGCTTTAGTCAAAATCGATTCGTGCATATAACTTTCATTAGTTAGTCATTCATAACTAATCAATACTATTGATAATCTTAATGCATCCTTGACATGACTCAATTCAAAAACTAGTCATTCAATGCCACTAATAATCTTAATGCATCCATGACGACTCATTCAAAAACTAGTCATTCAACTAGTCATTATAGTCAAGTCTCACTACTTGACTCATTATGTATTTTTAACATCTAAAATGCTTCAATCAATTTAATTTTTAAAACATTCTATCACCCTTTTCAAGGACTTTCCTCATCTTTTGCATTCATGCATTAGTTTCACACACCATCACTATACACATTCATCTTTTTCAAGTAGTGCATGGTAACTTTAGTTATGTTTTCTAAATGTATGAGTAATATGTCATATAACCACTGTTAATAAACGACTCTCACTTTCACTAGTGAGTACTCAGGTTTTTCATAAATACAGAAAAGGTTTTATTGTCTTTCATCCTCAACAGGATTCCAATTTTATGAAAACCATTTTTCAACAACATGTATTACTCATTACTCTTTAATGTAGTTATAAAAATGAATCACATATCTCATGTCAAGAGTAGAACACTGCACATATCATTCAATATGTAGATTGCTAGAATCATATATCAACCAATATGTAGATTTCTAGAATCATACCTTAATTGATGTCCATTAGTAGCATTCTTCAATTTATTTTCGCTTAAAAAATCCCAAAGGTGCTAGTGCTGCAACCTTTAGCTCTGATACCACTTGTAACATACACCGATAACTTCACATGGAAATGCAACGAGTTAAATTTTTTTATACAAGTTATCCACAGGTAACTATTCAAATCACTATTAAATATTCCTTACACATCATTAGTTAGAATGTTCACTAGTTCATAATGTAACCTTAGTTTAAGAATGGTAAATTTCTTAACCATTAAGCATCTCTATTGTAGTACATTAACATAAAACTGTATGATGTAACCTTGCAATCATTTCATCATTCTTGTAGTCATCACATACTTGATATTATGAAAATTACAACAAGAAAAGAATCAACATCATCAACTTGACACAATAATCAATCACATCATTGAACACCAATATACCCTAGAAACCCCGCAGGGTGAAAACTAGCAAACGTTTAATTTTATTATTAAATGCTTGTGAGGGTATTCAGCCTTCACTCAATGGCTTATAAGGGAGACCATCCCTTAACCATCGTTATAAATCTTACAAATAAATATACAAATATCTAACTTAAAGCCATTACAATAAATAAGATAGCATTTACCCACTAATCCTCATATCTTTATATCTTGGTGGCATGGATGTACCTACAATGGACCATCGTACATTGGATTCATCCTGCAGCTCACACTCATCTGCATGAACCATAATCATTTACCTACAATGGACCATCGTACATCGAATCATCCTGCAGCTCACACTCATCTGCATGAACCATAATCATTTGTCTGCCACCATGTCAAGAATAATATTTCCTTTGTACAAGTCACCATCATTCCCTGCTATTGTTGCCTTCAATGTATACATTGATGTCAAGATTCATCAAGTATTAATCAATCATTTCATAAATCTATACTAGAGAAGCTTCTTCCTCTACTCATGTATATTCATGACATGAAAGTAAAATACCTTGACATTCTCCCTTTAACAACGCATACTGCATATGTGCTAGTTATAAGTCATCACATTAACTAATGTTTCCCTCACATAAGCACATAAGACAATAGCTACATCTTCCAATCTTGTCTTTAAAATAAACTTATACATCATTTACGATATTTATGCATGCGATTTACATAAATTTAATCAAAATAACTAACCCTTAAGCTATTACTTTTTGGTGCATGGAAGGAAAACTAACATAACAAATGTTTCTCCCATGCATGAAAATGCATATAGATTCCAAAAGAGTCTTCCCAAAAGAATGCTTACACAACGGAGCACATAGCTTCCATCACGAGTCTTCCCAAAGGAATACTTAACACAAGAGAACATGTAAACACATATTTCCTTTTCCAGGAAATATAACATAATAGGCATGCAAAGACATAGTTTCTTTTTCATAAAGCTAATGGAATAAAGCATAATAATACATTTCTTATTCTCCAAATATAATACCAACATTACCCATATATATATATTTCAAGTAAAGCAAAACATTACTTTAGTTTTTATATATGTAATTCATCTTCTTTCACAAAGAATATTTTCCAATGTAGGATAACAAAACATGTTATCATTTCCCACATACAAATGTATATTATTTTCAATGAAATCTAATACAAACATTGCATAAATATACATGATCTTATTTCAAAAGAAAATAACATAAACTAACATAATAGTTCTATTAGCATAAATGTACTTAGATGTTTTCCTAAGGATTAAGATAGCTCTTTATTTCTTTTATCCATGCAAAGAACATACCTCTATAACACAATGACTATTCTTGGTGAGTCTCCCTTTTTGAGCATGCAAGAGAGATAGCTTTTCTTTTAATGTAGGCAACACATATTCTCTTCTTAGAATTCTATCATCATGAAATACTACTTGAAGGAAAAAGATGAACATAATACCAATCTTTATAAAGAGATTATTCTTTTTAAGAAAATTAACATAGTAACTTTCCTTATGTCTTTTACCATGATATATTACTAAGAACAATATCTTTCTAAAAGATTAACATAACAATCTTTTCAATAACTGACATAGATTATGTCTTTGGTAATTCACTAAGATCAATATCTTTCTAAGAGATTAGCATAATACCAATCCTTTCAACAAATTATTCTTTTTAAGAAAATTAACATAGTAACTTTCTTTATATATACATATATAAAGACGAGCTAAGTTACTTATCATAGATATATTTTTTTTCTAAAAATTTAATATAATTATTATCTTTATCTACACAAAGTAAAATATCTTTCTTTACTAAAAAGATTAACATAAGTTCTGTATATAAAAATTAAAAAATTATTTTCAGAGAAAGCGAATTAACTTATCTTTTCAAAGCCTGAGTTCTTGGTAACGTTTTCCTTAGCATTATTTGCATTTGTTAGGATATTAATCAATAAAATCCATCTAATCATGATTATAATATTTATTTGCATTTGTTAGGATATTAATCAATAAAATCCATCTAATCATGATTATAATATCTCACTTGGAGAGTCCAACACTTTCTCATTTGCGATCTAAACCCAAGAGCAGGAGCAAGTCCAAGGCCAGCAGCACCCTACGACTACAGCTAACGACAGCCACGACATACAACATCGATAACCACAAGCCATAATAATGATAAAGGAAGCAAATCAAAGCAATCATCCTGCCCTTCGAAACCCAGTGCTACTGTCATAACCATCCGTAACAATTTTCCTCCTCCGTAATATTTCATTTCTATCGGTTAAAAGCTTAGCAGTTGCAACTGCACCTAACCTTAACGAACCTAACCCTAACGAACTCATGACTCAGTTTCTGAAAACCAATTCTTTAAAATATTTAACTTGGTAAATATATTAAGCTTTTATGGTATGCATGTTACAAAAATCAGTTTATTTCTTCATAAAATATGTAAATGTATATATTATGTAAAATATTTTAATGTTAATTGGGTATAAATTATATATCAAAAAATAATTATGTATATATTATTACAAAATTAAGTTTTATAATTAAAATGTTTATTTGGTTTTATATATATTTTATTTAATATTCAAAAATACAATTTAAACTATGAAAAATAATATATTTGAATTCGTATTTCAAACTATGAATATGGAGTGCTTAACTATTAAAAATTGTATTAAAATATATTATTTTATGTTTGAAAATTATATTAATATATATTATTTTATATTAGATGTTGATATATTTTTTATTATTAATATTTAAAAAATAGATATATTAATTTATATTGTTTAGGGAAAAAATTGTATATACTTTAAAATTGAAATAACTTCTTTTATATATTAAAAGTAAATTAATAAATAAAAATAAAAAAAATTATTGTATTAAGTTTGAAATAAATATACAAATGATTAAAACGATGAAATTGGTAAAATTAAATACTCAGAACTAATAACGAGAATAGAAAAGCAAGGTAATTGGAAATTGATTTTACAGCATATATCAAATTAGAAACTAATGGCAATAGTAGATACGTGAAAATGAAGTTCGAAAATTCAGAAAATCCCTCGAAAAATGGAAGATAATGTATCGATCTAGTAATCTCGATTTTCGCATACGGTTTGCTGCTCATAAGATTACCGTTAGTAACTTCACTTGAAATTCAGAAGAGAGGTAGACGCCCACGGTCATCCGTCTTGCTCAACCGAAACTATTATATATATATATATATATATATATAGATTTTAAAGTTCTTTGCCTCTTCTTTTCGGGATCTTTGTCCTGTGCAGGAACTCCCGGTCTTGAAATTGCAAGCATTACAGCACAACGTATCAATCCAAAAAAAGAGAATAATGGAGAAAAAACTACCCATCAGAAGGCCAGCAGCAGAAAAGGATAATGCAAGCAAAGGTCAGCTATGTGGGTTTAATGCACAAGCACAGGAGAATTATAATGAAAGCAATGATGAGAATTGTGAAGAAATTGACAATGTAAGGAGAGATGAACAAAGTGTGTTTCCTCGACAAGCAGAAGAGAATGATAATGCAAGGCAGAAGCCGCAAGATATCTTTGCGGAAGGAGGTTCATGTTCTCTTTCTCCTACTCTGGACACAACCGAAGAGAAAGATACTGATTATCCAGTCTCATCCCCTCACCTTGGCGGGCCTCCAAAGAA